>OU015495.1:162910893-163053393 GCA_907164885.2 Dolomedes plantarius | reverse complement strand
TTTTTTAGAGTAACTTATTCCATTATTTGTTACTTATTTTCTTATTTAATTTAATTTAATTTGATTATTTTTTGCGCCATCATTTACATTAAAATGTTTGAATCTTTTGTTTGACTTCGTGAGTTTCCTTGCATATTGTTTTAATATATCTCAAACAGTGGAATTTTTCCAATATTTGTATCTTATGCTGGCTTCTTTTAATTGGTTGTAAGTCTTACATGACTCGTCATTAGATCCCAGAAAGACGCATTGTTAGCATAGCTTTAAGTTTACGTATTTCAGTATGTCAGTATATATATTATAAAGAACTACCAATTATCCGAGGACGGATATTTCACTCTTGAATAACCGAGGCAAAAAAATAAAGGTTAGATCTCATTAGTATGAAAGAGATAATGACATTTCAAATTAATTTTAGGAGTCAAAATTTTACAATTTTTCTTTAATTGTTTTATGATGTTTCTCATTTAATTATATCTATGTGTGGGAGTGTGTCCCGATAATTTCGAAAAAAAATTTGAGATAGTTTTTTCTAACGAAACTACCGTGGGTTATTTACGTAGGATTACTTATCGTTACTTATCTCTTAATTTAATTAATTTATTTTATTTATCATTTTATTATTATTATTATTATATTTTTTATATTATTATTTTTTATTTTTTAATTAATTTATCATTTTTTAATTTAATTTTTTAATGCATTTTGGTACTTTTCTGTTTAACTGTTTACTGCTACTGGGTTTGGCACGCTGCGAAAATTATAACTCGCGACGCCGGACAATTTTTTTCTCTCCACAGTACCGTTATTGAGGAACGTAATCCTACGTTAAAATATTGTGCATTCTATGAATTCAGGAATTTAAGCTAAAAAAATTTTAATATCACCATTAAGATTTTATAGAAGTGACTATCAGAACCTTCCGCTTCAGATTTATCTCCAGATTCGGTTAAATGATGATAGTTATGTCGTCTAACCAAATTACACATTTAGTCCTATGATGCAGATCGATGATACGAATCCTAGTTTTTAAACTGTCACTCTTAACCCATCAGTATTTTATTTTGCTCCGATCCGTTTCTTCTACCATTGTACTTCTATATGAGATTCACTGTGTCATGGTATGGTAAGGGTTCACTCTACCATATCTGGGTCTCGTAGATATCCATGCTGTTTCAAAGGAAGGTTGATTCCAAGCTGATTATTATCGTGTAGTATCAAATTTTGATTCGCAGGCACGGAGGAGATTCCATAGTTGTCTGATCATGGTGCAAATCTTAATCTCTCTATATAAAACAGTTCCGAAACTGACTGACTGACTGACTGACTGACATATAACGCACAGACCAAACTGCTGGACCTAAAGGGTTGAAATTTTGCATGGCGATTTCTCTTGTAGTGTAGGGTTGCACTAAGAGAGATTTTTGAAAAATTCTTCGTAGATTTTTTAAAAATTAAATTTTTAAGTAGTTTTTTGTAACATTCTTTAACGTTTGCTTTAAAAATAATAATTTGAGGGATATAAAATTTATATCACGAGAAAGATCATAAAAATTCCTTTAAAATGAAATCTTTTTCTAATCTTTACCTTCATTTTCTGATTTTTTGGTGAATTTGCAAAGATCAATTTTTAGAATTTAATTTATTAAATGCTGATCACGTGGTTTATTTTCCTTTTGTGATACTTAAAATTAATTTTGCGTCACGTACAAACAACGAAATAAATTGACAGAAAAAAGATATTTTTTTCTTTCTAAAAGCGCAGACGATTGGACATTATCCAAAAAAAATATTAAAATACAGTAAAAGAAATGTTCTTCAAACTGTACTATATTAACTGTGCGATATTCTTTAGTATGTTCTATTAGATTTAATTTGAATATTTTCTTCTACATTATTTTGTCTATAAAAATATCCGTTATGATTTTTTTTAATATATATATATATATATATATATATATATTTCTTTTGCATGAATTGCATACATTGACCGTTGTATTTATTATAAATATATTTTTTGTTTTTTTGACATTAATTGCATGCATTGACCGTTGTATTTAATTTGAATGTACTCCGTAGCGAAGCACGGGGATTCAGCTAGTATAATTAAAGACTTCATCTAAGGCTGAGCTCTACATGTAGACGAGTTTCGTGGACAAAGAGCTTTCTTTTGATCGGAATGAAGACATCGTTTCTCAAAAATTTGTGAACCTTGTTGAATTCTGCGGTTTTACAAACATGTTTTGAGGAAAGGAAAATGAACTTAGTTCTTACCATTTCTAAATGAGCGTAGTTTTTAGATTTCGGTGTGCCTGAAGGAAAGCAAGAACACAGATTTTCATATTTTTGCAAAAGTCCCGTCTCACCGTTTTCAAAGTGATTGGCTTCTAGGTCCTATTTGTTAAATAACGTTAGAATTCCTTAATAAAGGAAAGTGATTTTATGCAAATTTAAAAATTGCTAGGTAAATAGGGGATGTGACTAGTTAAAAAAATTAATTTCAGTGAGGCAATTTAAAATGTACTATTTATATATGTATTTCTTTTCTCTATCTTAACTATTTGCGTAACATCCACATGATAAAAGTAGAGTTGTTGTGTTTAAAAGCAGTCTGAGAAAAAAGGAAAGTGTTTTTATACAAATTTACTATTTGCTAGGTAAAGAGGGGATGTGACTAGTTAAAAAGTTAATTTCAGTGAGGCGATTTAAAATGTAGTGTTTATATATGTATTTCTTTTCTCTTTCTTAACTATTTGCGTAACATCCAGATGATAAAATTACAGTTGTTGTATGAGAAAAGCAGTCTGAGAATAAAGGAAAGTGATTTTATACAAATTTGCAAATTGTTAGGTAAAGAGGGGATGTGACTAGTTAAAAAAAATTTTATTTCAGTGGGGCAATTTAAAATGTAGTATTTATATATGTATTTCTTTTCTCTTTATTAACTATTTGCGTAACATCCAGATGATAAAATTACAGTTGTTGTATGAGAAAAGCAGTCTGAGAATAAAGGAAAGTGATTTTATACAAATTTGCAAATTGTTAGGTAAAGAGGGGATGTGACTAGTTAAAAAATTTTTTATTTCAGTGGGGCAATTTAAAATGTAGTATTTATATATGTATTTCTTTTCTCTTTCTTAACTATTTGCGTAACATCCAGATGATAAAATTACAGTTGTTGTATGAGAAAAGCAGTCTGAGAATAAAGGAAAGTGATTTTATACAAATTTGCAAATTGTTAGGTAAAGAGGAGATGTGACTAGTTGAAAAAATTAATTTCAGTGAGGCAATTTAAAATGTAGTATTTATATATGTATTTCTTTTCTCTTTCTTAACTATTTGCGTAACATCCAGATGATAAAATTACACTTGTTGTATGAGAAAAGCAGTCTGAGAATAAAGGAAAGTGATTTTATACAAATTTGCAAATTGTTAGGTAAAGAGGAGATGTGACTAGTTGAAAAAATTAATTTCAGTGAGGCAATTTAAAATGTAGTATTTATATATGTATTTCTTTTCTCTTTCTTAACTATTTGCGTAACATCCAGATGATAAAATTACACTTGTTGTATGAGAAAAGCAGTCTGAGAATAAAGGAAAGTGATTTTATACAAATTTGCAAATTGTTAGGTAAAGAGGAGATGTGACTAGTTGAAAAAATTAATTTCAGTGAGGCAATTTAAAATGTAGTATTTATATATGTATTTCTTTTCTGTTTCTTATCTATTTGCGTAACATCCAGATGATAAAATTACACTTGTTGTATGAGAAAAGCAGTCTGAGAATAAAGGAAAGTGATTTTATACAAATTTGCAAATTGTTAGGTAAAGAGGAGATGTGACTAGTTGAAAAAATTAATTTCAGTGAGGCAATTTAAAATGTAGTATTTATATATGTATTTCTTTTCTCTTTCTTAACTATTTGCGTAACATCCAGATGATAAAATTACACTTGTTGTATGAGAAAAGCAGTTTGAGAATAAAGGAAAGTGATTTTATACAAATTTGCAAATTGTTAGGTAAAGAGGAGATGTGACTAGTTGAAAAAATTAATTTCAGTGAGGCAATTTAAAATGTAGAATTTATATATGTATTTATTTTCTCTTTCTTAACTATTTGCGTAACATCCAGATGATAAAATTACAGTTGTTGTATGAGAAAAGCAGTCTGAGAATAAAGGAAAGTGATTTTATACAAATTTACAAATTGCTAGGTAAAGAGGGGATGTGACTAGTTAAAAAAAATTTAATTTCAGTGAAGCAATTTAAAATGTAGTATTTATGTATGTATTTCTTTTCTCTTTCTTAACTATTTGCGTAACATCCAGATGATAAAATTACAGTTGTTGTATGAGAAAAGCAGTTTGAGAATAAAGGAAAATGATTTTAAACAAATTTACAACTTGCTAGGTAAAGAGGGGATGTGACTAGTTAAAAAAAATTTAATTTCAGTGAAGCAATTTAAAATGTAGTATTTATGTATGCATTTCTTTTCTCTTTCTTAACTATTTGCGTAACATCCAGATGATAAAATTACAGTTGTTGTATGAGAAAAGCAGTTTGAGAATAAAGGAAAATGATTTTAAACAAATTTACAACTTGCTAGGTAAAGAGGGGATGTGACTAGTTAAAAAATTAATTTCAGTGAGGCAATTTAAAATGTAGTATTTATATATGTATTTCTTTTCTCTTTCTTAACTATTTGCGTAACATCCAGATAATAAAATTACAGTTGTTGTATGAGAAAAGCAGTCTGGGAATAAAGGAAAATGATTTTATACAAATTTACAACTTGCTAGGTAAAGAGGGGATGTGACTAGTTAAAAAATTAATTTCAGTGAGGCAATTTAAAATGTAGTATTTATATATGTATTTCTTTTCTCTTTCTTAACTATTTGCGTAACATCCAGATAATAAAATTACAGTTGTTGTATGAGAAAAGCAGTTTGAGAATAAAGGAAAATGATTTTAAACAAATTTACAACTTGCTAGGTAAAGAGGGGATGTGACTAGTTAAAAAATTAATTTCAGTGAGGCAATTTAAAATGTAGTATTTATATATGTATTTCTTTTCTCTTTCTTAACTATTTGCGTAACATCCAGATGATAAAATTACAGTTGTTGTATGAGAAAAGCAGTTTGAGAATAAAGGAAAATGATTTTAAACAAATTTACAACTTGCTAGGTAAAGAGGGGATGTGACTAGTTAAAAAATTAATTTCAGTGAGGCAATTTAAAATGTAGTATTTATATATGTATTTCTTTTCTCTTTCTTAACTATTTGCGTAACATCCAGATGATAAAATTACAGTTGTTGTATGAGAAAAGCAGTTTGAGAATAAAGGAAAATGATTTTAAACAAATTTACAACTTGCTAGGTAAAGAGGGGATGTGACTAGTTAAAAAATTAATTTCAGTGAGGCAATTTAAAATGTAGTATTTATATATGTATTTCTTTTCTCTTTCTTAACTATTTGCGTAACATCCAGATGATAAAATTACAGTTGTTGTATGAGAAAAGCAGTTTGAGAATAAAGGAAAATGATTTTAAACAAATTTACAACTTGCTAGGTAAAGAGGGGATGTGACTAGTTAAAAAATTAATTTCAGTGAGGCAATTTAAAATGTAGTATTTATATATGTATTTCTTTTCTCTTTCTTAACTATTTGCGTAACATCCAGATGATAAAATTACAGTTGTTGTATGAGAAAAGCAGTTTGAGAATAAAGGAAAATGATTTTAAACAAATTTACAACTTGCTAGGTAAAGAGGGGATGTGACTAGTTAAAAAATTAATTTCAGTGAGGCAATTTAAAATGTAGTATTTATATATGTATTTCTTGTCTCTCTCTTAACTATTTGCATAACATTCAGGTGATAAAGGTACAGTTGCTATATGAGAAAAAGCAGTCTTAGATACATAAAGAGTAACCCGCGATTAAATAAGAATAATAAAATTGCGAACGTATAAAGTACTAAAAAAATGAAGAGGGGAAATTAAGCTATTTGAGATTCATATTAGCACACTGAAAGGGATGGGTTCGTTGTAAAGGATGAAGCAGCGCATAGATATATATGGATGCAATAAAAAATAAAAAACAAAACCCTATATCTTGGAAGGTCAAAGCAAGAGAAAAAGTGCTCTCATTTCGTCGAATTTTCACTCTTTTAGATAATTTTGTACTTCTTACTGAACGTTTGCATAAAATACTTCATTATGAATGGACATCATTTCTATGAGAATAAAATTACCATTAAGCTACTTGTCGTACGGCTTTTTTTTTTGTAGAACTTAAATGGTGTGATTCCGATGGGTATTGGGTTTTCCTTGAATGCTAAGTTAAATTTGTTTCAAGAAGTAGCTTTTAAAAGCTACTAAGAATTTGTTTTATATTTCGAGATAATGCTAGAGTGACATAAGTATCTTTTTATTATTGCTGTTTCTAAATGTAGAAATGAAACTAGTTCACTGCAGATAAGAAAATCACGCATTTGTGTTTACTATTTCTTATTACGATGGCACAAATTGGACAGTTTATTTAGGAAGGTGAAATGTAGAAAATATAAATTTGTTTTCTTGTTTCACAACATCGACTGAAGTATAATATGATCATTTAATGCAGGGCCGTCCAGAGACTTCTGTTCTTCTGGGGAAAACTTCTGTTGGGGGCCCCAAAACTATTTTTCAGAAGACTATTTTGTAGTAAGAGAAATCTGATTAATCAAATAATTTTTCTTTTTATTTTTTTTGGGGGGGGGGCCCTTTTTCAGGAGATTATTTTGAATTTTGAAGTATGGTACAAGTTTCAGAATTTTCTTTCGGAGAAAATTTAATAAATAAATTTTCAAAAAAATTTTTGGGGCCCCTCCGGCAGTTGGGGGCCTGGGTCAAAGTGCCCCAGTTGCCCCCTCCTCTGGGTGGCCCTGATTTAATGTATCATATGGATCCAAGCCACTGCTGTAAATTAAGAGACAATATTTTAATAAGATGTCGCTGAAAACACATTTCACACAAACGTGTTTTTTGTAATGTAAAATCGCGCGATGTGTGCTAATTTATAAGAATGTCGTTTCCAAATCTCTTAAAATCATATGGAATTCCATCGTATGTATGGTATTTTCATCGTATGTTATTTGCAATAACTTTTTTTTCTGTTTTTCTGCAAAAATGTTTAGTAACATTTTAGAAAATGAGAAAATTTTATGAGCTCCAGGAGCCTTTAAATGTCATTTCATGAAGCTTATTTGTCGTCTGGAAACTTTATTACTAAGAACAGAATTAATGAAGCGTGAAAGTGATCCTTATGTAAATTGTCAAAAAAAGAGATATGTCTGAGTTACCTATAAAGGAATTGTCTGATTGCCAGTGAAATCGCATATAAAATGGCACGTGCGTGAAGTGAAATATCCTTCAAAAGCCTCGCGTATCGATTTAAATCGTAACCTTGGCATTAGCTCAGTAGTGTCGTTGTCAAGGCACTGAGCTTTGTTCCTGAAAATTTTGACCTTTTTTTGTCCTTTTTCCCGATTTCATATCTTGGTCAGACAGCTCAATTATCACTAGCTTTTATATAAATTGCATTTTTACATACAGAAAAAATAGTTGTTTACAGGGAGATTTAAATTTGAATACTAGAATGATTATTCTGGATTTATGTTTCGATAAACCCAGTGATAATTTTTGCATTTCTTCACTGTTTATATTTCCCTTGTGAAATATCCCACACAGTTAAGGGTAATATTATGAATCAATACGGAAAATACACGAGGAGTGTTGTGGCACATCAGCTATTTATCCAGTAATTTAGGACATGGGGAAAACTTCAGTTTATGTGTTGAAGCATCTGACCGGATATAAACTTGAAGATATTAGGATCTGAATACTGGCATAAGTTATCTTGACATACAAACTGTGTAAGCTTCATGCTCACTCATATAAACCTAATTTCAGAATCAACATTCTCAATTCATACAATTTTTCAATTAATTTGGAAAAAAAAGCATGACTATGGCAGGACATAACAATAACACGATAATGACATGATAACTGCATGATAACATGATAACTGCATGACATTACATGACATGACAGAAAAGGACTATGGAATTCTCCCATGATAAACTTCCTTTCACATTTTTAAAAATTTTATTAAGTTTACTAAATTTAGTAATGGCGTTTAAATCTATCTTACTAGTAAGCATTTGGTAGCCGCTTAAAATTTTTAAATTAAGCTTATCCTTACGGGGTGGGATAGCATGTATCCCAAGAATGAATATATATATATATATATATATATAACCCCCTTAATGTCCGTTATTACAAAGGGGTTATAAAATTTCCCGTTCTAAAGAGGAAATTGGAAAAATGGGTCCTGTAAGCTAAAGATTAAGAAGTTTTACAATTAATATTGAATTACATCTTACGAATTGTATTAAATCTTACAACGTTACTTTTCTTTGAGAGATGGATTGATATTGCTTTCCAAAACTTATTCTACTGTTATTGGAGGTTTCAGTTAAAAAGGGTCTTTTAAGGAAGAATATGACATTCTTAGAAATTTAACCAACCGTATGTTTTGAATTTTATTCGATTTCAGATCGATGCCAGTTTCAAAAATAAAATTTTAAAAAATGAACTATTTATTATTTATGACTGTTCTCGTGTTTTCAAATATTTCCCCTCGGTTTCAAGCAGTTTCACTTTCTTTTTGGATGAAGGATTTAAATCTAGCATTTTCTTTGAACCGGAAACGTGGTTGTTGATAAGTCACATTGAAGGAGACAGATATGTGTCAAAATTAATTAAATTTTGCTAAACCATCCTTGAATTTGTTGCACTCCTATACGCCAGGCACATGTGTTAGGAACTGAAAAAGGTGCGCTTTCATCTGCTCTGCAATGCTTAGAGTTAGTTCTATAGATAAAATTTTTAAAATCCAATATCTTTCATTTCTTTGAAGTTCGGATAAGGTAAGTTGGGGTGACTGGGTCATAGATTTTCAACTTTTTTATATACTAAACTTTTCACACATTAAAATTATACTAACATGCATAATTTTCAAAAACTTTTGTATTACATGCATTTTAGTAAGTCTTAGGGAGTCTGTTTAAACTATGATATTGATTTTTATAATATTATATATTATGTATAAATATTGTATATATTTTTAAATATAGTTGGGCCCAGTTTCCCTGATAAATGGGGTAAGTGGACCACCCAGGTCTATTTCTCATAAGAAACAACAGAATCTGTGACTGTGTAACTGGGTATAAGGCTTGTATATCTAGAAAAAGAAAAAATATTCTAGCCCCATTTAAAAATAATTTTTCAAAGCAATTACCAATGTTGTAAGATAGATTGTTGCGAACACCGGAAAAAAATAACAAACAGAGTGGAATTCTCCCCTAATATGTAAAGGAAAAATCTGGGAGGGGATGCTCCAGTAACCCCATGGGTCCAGTTACACCAACTTACCTTATTTTATAAAAAATATTTTCAATGAAAATTTTTTTTCTTTATTTTAAAGTCTCAGTCGGAGAATTAGCTGTAATATATCTAATTATTTTTTTCACTCTTTGTGGAAAACCAAGGAATTTTTCAGTTTAATGATGGAATCAAAGTAGTGTCGTCTCGTTACCATTTTTATGGGGGGGGGGATAGTCATCGTCATTAAAAGAGAAAAAAATTAAAATGACCTTCCTCAGGAAACAATGCATAGAAAGTTTCAGGTTTAGATTGAATTTGAATGAACATAATTTTAATTTAAATTTTTTTATTTTTTTAGTACGTTAAAATGGGCAGGATCACTCAAGCTCCTTGTAGATGTCAACATTGCGATTACTATTTAGAGTGATTATTATATAGAGTTTAGTCGTTGCATTCATGAAATAGGAATTCTTGAAAATTACCTTATCGCAGATTTAAATCATTTGCTACGCTTTTAAAGAATTCTACAGAAAAATGCAAGGATAAAGATAGGGCAGAAAATTATTTTAAGCATACATTAGTTTGCTCGTAGTGCAAGCGAAGGAATTGCAGTTCATAAGTGTTTGACGTTTGTAGGGTAGGATGCCTAAACTACTGAATGAATTTAATTACTACTTAAGTCTGTTATAACTGGAAAACTACTATGAATATACGACTATTATATACGACTACGACTTTAGTCTTAGATGATAGTCGTAGATAAGTCTTGTTATATACGACTTTGGAACATTTTTGGTATAGGATCCCATTGGCGAAATTTTGTATTGGCGACTTTTTTGACACCTAGCCAAACATCGCATCGTTAATATCGTATGGATTACATAGAAATTTAATTTTACAAAATATAAATTAAAAAAATAGTACAATAAGGAAAATAGCTGGAACTTTGTATATCCAGAAATTATAGATAAATTTACAGGGAAATTTTGAATTCTTCCCAATTTACATCCCTTATAATTTCTAGAAATTTGTTGAAACAATCAACATTTTGCTCCTTGCAAGATTTAATGAATAAGCAATAAGCCAAATAGAATTTAAAATCTAGAAATTTTGTATTGGCGACTTTTTTGTAGCCTATACAAAATATCGCCGATGATGTCTAGCCATCGTTGGCTAGGCATCATCATATATTCTACTATGAATATACCGTTATTATATACGACTACGACTTTAGTCGTAGATGATAGTCGTAGATAGTCTTGTTGTATGCGACTTTAGTTGTACAGGATTTACGCCTGCATATATGTGTTTAAATCTAAGCATTATTTCCCAAGATTCTGCAAAATCATTTCAATTTTGGCGGCTACCAATCGTATAATTCTTTAAACACAAGTAGATGTAAAACATATAGAACGCATACAACAGCGCATTTCATTGGAACATTGGCAGCACTGTAGGCGGCATGGGATGCAAACATCGCAACCATTCATTCGGTGAATTTTGTATTTCATTCATCAAATGTTCTGTCAGTGGGAGAATTTGATACGGGAGAGTTCTACTTCTGGGCTTGTTTTACCACCCAGTATCAAAATTAGTTTTCGGGAAAGTGACATAAATTATTTTCTTTCCAATATGACAGAATATGCACAGTGACATCCCGTGAAGAAAATCATGTAGGATGCGTATATACAGAAGCCATAACTCATTCCCGAATGCGAGCCATGTAATTATTTCATTATGCGATAAGAAATAGATCATAGAAAAAAAGAGAGAAGACACTCCACCCCAGTAACGGGAACGGTGATAAAGAAAAGGGTGAAATTCGTTGATTCCCAGAGATTAGATATTGAATCCTCGCTCTAACTGACCTTCGCAAACTCTCCGTCCTGACTTAAAGAAAACACAGAACGGGATTGCAGTTTTACTCGGAACCGGAGAACGTACGCAGGTGTACGTCAGAAACGTTTAAAGGAAACGTTTATCAGCCGGGATTAATTGCTCGCTTGGGGTGGAAATTCGTAGGATGGTCAGTGTGTAGATATGCATCCCAAACAGTTACAAATTTGCATGGTAGAAGGGAAAAAACAGTATGGAAGTTATAGATGTGAGAAGAATATTGAGATACACCGCTAATTCGTGTTTATTTTGATTTCTGTGTATTTGTGGGATCTTTTTAGGTATGTAACCATAATTGTATATCTTATATACCTTTGATGCCATGATTCTTCTATGCAAATGTAAGGGCATTAATTATGGCCCAGCTTATTTGCTTAAAACATATCGGATAAAAAATGCAAGAAGGAAAGTAATTTTACTAGGTTATTCTGCCTTACTGACAGTTATTGAATGCTAAAACCCCCGGTTGTATTTTACGCCTTTACTTATATCAAATGGATTTGGTTTGGTTTGGCTCGGAGCGCTACGGTCAACCTTTTGCTACACGAGGGCTAACTAGACCGGGACCTACAGTTTAAAGCCAATTCTGAACGGCTACAAACATCCATGCCAACAGTGGGACTCGAACCCACAGGATCTGAACCGAATACCAGCGCCCTAGCCATTCGGCCATTACCTGGCCCTATATTAAATGGAAAATATTAGTTTAAAGAATCACGTATTAGGGTCTGCATAAAACTTTTATCGAAGAAAACAAAACGTACTGTACTTCTATATCAAATGGAAGTACAGTACGTTTTTTTTTCTTTGATAAAAGTTTCATGCAGACCCTTATACGTGATTCTTTAAACTAAGATTTTAGACGATTAATCCAAAGTGCAGGGAAAAAGTAAGACGTTCTGCTATATTTTTAATAATTGTAACTATTAACAATGGATTTTAGCAATATATATTTTAGGTATGTAGTGACATAAGAACATTACATAAACTTTACATGATGCTTGCACCTCTTTCTGATATAGTTGAAAAATCGTGTTTTAATTGGAACTTCATGTTCTGATTTAATTCTCCATATGAAATTAAAAAATAGTGACTTCCCTATCCTATCTAATAAGTAGTTACAATTATCAGAAATTTAGACATACATCATTACGTTTTTATTTGCATTTTTGCATAGTTCTGGTTTTTATAAAATAAATGGGGTTGTTTGGTTTAGTGGTGTAGTTAAATTTTAAAATGTCGAATGAGATCGGGAAAAAAAGATAAAGTATGTAAAATTTATATTTTTTACCGTTGATATTGTAGAGAAAATTACTCGAAATGACCTCCTTTTACATATCGTAATTATTTACACGTTAACAGAATAACAGAACATTTCGAACAATTCTCCAGATATTTTTTTTCAAACAAGCCGTCTATTGGATACCGTGTCGGGCGCTTTGGATTAATCGTCTAAAAATCTTAGTTTAAAGAATCTACAAAGGGGGTTTGGGCTCGAATCCCGGATAAGACATGGATGTTTTCATGCTGTGATCTCATAAGGAGCAATGTCGGCTCACCTATATGGTGCAACCATAATAAAATACCGAACAAATTTTCAGTGTGGAGAGGTTAATGTCCTCAGGAAAAATGTACTTGCCGCGTTGAAAATAATTCTTTTTTCTTATACAAAGGGAAGCAAAATTTTAGCTCCATTTTCTCATTGAGAGCACTGAAAGGTAACTTTCCGGTTGAGAAGTAGTTTGCTGGTTGAATCAACAATTGCACGAATTAACTATCATTAATATTCCAAAATTTCTGAATTGTCTATAAAATATCTTTTCAAATACTGAAATACGTATGAAAGATCAAACTTTATAATTTAAAATTTCTATGTGGCTCCTATGTCTTATTTTCATTCCAATGCAAGAAAAAAGGAACAACGACGGAATAAAACCTACTGACCACTGCTGGGATATCTCATTAAGCTGCTTTCTTTTATGAGCAAGTCCTTTTCTCCAGCTTAAAAGATCCACTAACCCTGCTTAAAGTTTTTTTTAATTCTGCCAATCTTTTTAAGATATGGATAACATAAAGTACTTTTGGTTAAAACGTGAAAACAAAGCTTCTTATTCTTAATTCAACCCCTTGAAACAGTAGCCTCTTGTTTTAAACAAACAAATGCAACCCTAAACATTGTGCACTCTTTCCCCTACCCCTATTTTAAATTGTTCACTAAGAGTTATCTTGTATAAGTAGTAATTCTTTACCATAGAATAATATACTATAAATGAGCATTCAGGAGAAAAAAACCTTATTAATTAAATGTGCGTTTACAATGATATATCACTGTAAACACGCTTTTAACACGTAATTGAAATGATATATCCATAACCGTTTATTATATAATAGCCCTCGTGTAGGAAAAAGTTTACCGTAGCGCTCCAGACCAAACCAAACCATAAAAGCGATTTCAATTACATTTAGGAAGCGATTACAGTTACTGAATGATAACGAAGCAAGCGGTCAGCCTAAAATATTGCATTAATAAATAATGGGGTAAAGAAATTCTGATGGGGATTTTTCAGCTGTCTAATCAACAGACATCAAGAGGTCTTTTCACTACATTAATCTTTTTTTAGGTTGTTAGCAAAATTGAGTTTAATCTCAAAATAGAATTCTTTTGATCCTTAACTTTGTTTTAATCCTTGATATATATATATATATATATATATATATATATATATATATATATATATATATATATATATATATATATATATATATATATATATATATATATATATATATATATATATTTACACTCAAGAGCCAAAACATTATGACCACCTGTCAATAACGAGTTGGCCCACCTTTGGCGCGCAACACAGCTTCAACCCGCCTTGGCATGGATGCCACAAGTCCTTGGTAGATTAAATAAATGACTAGAAAACAGAATTACTGTAATATGCGTGAACCTAAAATATCTCCTTGATTACATGCTTTTTTTATGTTAAAATGTTACTTTTTCAACCCCTTAGTTATGTCTTTTTTTGATTTTATCAGCTCATTTTACTCTCATTAAATTATCTATTACAGTTATAAATAAAAAAATTAAAAAATTACAGTTATAAATAAAACCCTTTCCATAATAATAATAATAATAATAATAATAATAATAATAATAATAATAATAATAATAAAACTAAGTACATGTTTTAATCGAATTAGGCAAGTAACTGACAAATGAGTCATAAAAACTATTTACAGTCTTTCCTATACAAATTTACAGTAATTTACATGCAATTACCCTTCCATTAAAAGACTAGCGATCACTCTCGTACTCAAGATTATCTCTGTATGCAAATGAACAGTGTATTGTGTCTACATTGGAGATGACCTCCGAAATCATTCGGACATCCCAGTGACGCTCAATCTCCACCTCGGTGTCCAGATCTGAGAGTACTGCTGTGCCACTGGAGATCGAATGCAGCTTCTTCTAACAAACATACTAGAGAAGAGATAGGAATATTGGGACGTAACAATTCAGTTTTACTATCTTTTTCAAAGGCATAATTGTGCAAATATCTTTTCTATTCTTCAAATATTTTTTTCAGATAAATCTCTTTATTATACACTAGCGGCCCGTCCCGACTTTGTCCGGGTTGAACAAAATATTATACCAATAAATTTCCAGTTGATAGCCAATAAATTGTAAATCTTTTTTTACCTTAATAATAACCTAAATAATATCTTAAATTAATTTTATGTTAGTTAACAATTAAAATAAATTTTTTAAAAGGAAAAGGCGTGCCGGAGAACGGCTAGGTTCGAACCACTAGCGTCAGAACAGAAGCCTACCGCGATAGCACCACGATAAGGATCGTTGAAATCTTCGGAACAAAAAGCGGTAGAAGACAGTAGCGGAAACAATGGAGATTGTTAGGATTAAGCCCCAAACTTTATTTCTACTGATCAGATATACATAATATATAGCCTATGTCCATCTGGAATAATGTACCTTTCAAACAGTGAAAGAATTTTTCAAATAGGTACAGTGGTTCTGAAGATTACCCTCCACGTACAAAATCGCTCTCTCTTTATATATAAGTATAGACTAGCGGCCCGTCCCGACTTTGTCCGGGTTAAACAAAATATTATACCAATAAATTTCCAGTTGATAGATGAGATCTTGATGATACATGAGATTATACATGAGATCATTTGACGTTTGCAATTTCGCACGTAGACATAAAACCTGTGATTTGGGAAAATTTTTATTGCGGGTAACACTAGACTTTTAACTATAGTGAAGGGATCCTGCCTAAAAAAGTTTGAGAATCATTATTCTAGCATATTGTCTGTGTGAGAGGCATTGCCATGACAATTCACACGCGAATGACTCCAATCTGTAACAGAACATCAACGTAAGCCTACATAGCGGGAGGTAGAGGAGAGTTATTTCATTGATAAGGAATTTCTTTGAAACTATGATAAGATACGTAAATTTTACTTCTACAAAAACTGTCAAGCATTTACTTTCCACGAAAAAAAAAGTTTCATTAAACATGGAAATATTTTCTCTGCGTTTTAAAGAGGAGGAAATTGACCACAACGTGCTTAAACAATCACGTTTTTGTTACAAATTGTCTAACATGCCCGAAATACTGCATAGTTATATAACGGGATTTTCATATCTGATAACGTGTGGGAATAGACCACAACAAGGTGATAGAGGATAATTGTTCTTTGTTGCCAAAATTTATTCAGTGGTAAAAATGAATTGGTTATGCCACTAAAGGCCCTGTTCAAATGTTCATTTGGTTTAAATCAACCACAATTACCACTACCTGAGATTCGTTTTGAGAATTTCTTTACAGATGATAAATTGTAGCGTGCTACCTACGTTGACAAGTGCGGAGTATTGATACATTTTTTTCTACGTATTTCAACATTTCAAAAACGAAATGTGGTCAGAACATTTTATATGATGAATATGATGAACTCACGCTTTCTTTCATTTCACTGTTGAATTTAATTGTAATGATCAAAATTATCATTTACGTACAATCATTTATGATGAAGTTGCGTAAATTTTAACAAAATGGTTAATTAACAAATAATTTAAAATACTAATTAATAATTTAAAGTACTAATTATAGTATCTAATCTTGTCTTATTTAAAAAATGGTAACTATAGTTTCAGATAAAAAGCTTCTTTGAAACTGTAGACTGTCGTTAAAAGCGAATTTCGCTTAAAAAATAAATTCTATTGGCTTTAAAATTCCCTGAAAGGTATATAGTTTAGTCTTTGTTTTGACTTGCAACAAAACGTTGTAATGTAATGCAATGTACCCTGAGCATTCTATAGAACATTTTATATGATGAATATGATGAGCTCACGCTTTCTTTCATTTCACTGTTGAATTTAATTTTAATGATCAAAATTATCATTTACGTACAATTATTTATGATGAAGTTGCGTAAATTTTAACAAAATGGTTAATTAACAAATAATTTAAAATACTAATTAATAATTTAAAGTACTAATTATAGTATCTGATCTTGTCTTATTTAAAAAAATGGTAACTATAGTTACAGATAAAAAGCTTCTTTGAAACCGTAGACTGTCGTTAAAAGCGAATTTCGCTTAAAAAATAAATTCTATTGGCTTTAAAATTCCCTGAAAGGTATATAGTTTAGTCTTTGTTTTGACTTGCAACAAAACGTTGTAATGTAATGCAATGTACCCTGAGCATTCTATAGAACATTTTATATGATGAATATGATGAACTCACGCTTTCTTTCATTTCACTGTTGAATTTAATTTTAATGATCAAAATTATCATTTACGTACTATTATTTATGATGAAGTTGCGTAAATTTTAACAAAATGGTTAATTAACAAATAATTTAAAATACTAATTAATAATTTAAAGTACTAATTATAGTATCTGATCTTGTCTTATTTAAAAAAAATGGTAACTATAGTTACAGATAAAAAGCTTCTTTGAAACCGTAGACTGTCGTTAAAAGCGAATTTCGCTTAAAAAATAAATTCTATTGGCTTTAAAATTCCCTGATAGGTATTTTGTTTAGTCTTTGTTTTGACTTGTAAAAAAAACGTTGTAATGTAATGTAATGTACCCTGAGCATTCTATAGTCGGTGCTCGAAAGAGAGCGACGAGCCAAGCCACTCAATTCCAACAATCCGGCTCCACTCGACTGTCGTTTTTTCGTGATTCCCATCGCGTACTTTACAAATTGTGATTTCTTAAACCGTACATACTACGTGCTTTTCTTCTTTTTTCTTATTTGACCTCTTTGACCCCTAATACCTCCTAATACTCCTAATACCCCTAATACAGGTCGCACTGAACTGATTAAAGTGGAGCACCTTCTCAGCCGGGCCTTCAAAATGACCATTCGCAAAGAAACATGGGTACATTTGTAACGTTATGCTCACCTCAAGCATTACGTTACAACGTTACCTTACAAGTCAATCGCCGCCTTATTAACGTAACATTGTAATGTAATTGTAGTAGTTGTAGTTCAACTTGATTGAACCGGCTGCTATTGCACAAGTAAGAAAGTATTCCCACTTTCAGTAATATCGCTCAATAACTTGTGCGTGTGCATTTACCGTTAGTTTTATATGCAGAAATTCTGTTTAAAATTCTGTATAAATTAACCCAGAGTGAAAATGTATCAACCGCCGTTGAAATTGCAGCTGGTGATTTAACTTGATTGAATGGGCTTTTACTGAAAAAAAAACAAGTTTGAGTAACCTTATACAGTAACTAGCGTACATGTATTCTCCATTAGTGATCTCAGAGTAAATTTTTAATTAAAATGAGAAATGAGATTAAGAATGGCTATGTAATTATAGCTACCGCAGTAAGATTTAGGGCCTGTTCACATAGGAGTCCGTTGCGTAGCGTTAAGGAAAAGATGACGTTGAGACGAAAATAAAGCAATCATAGGCGTTAAAAATTTCATTGTTAATCATTTGGAGGCCTATGATTGATTTATTTTCGCCTCAACGTCATCTTTTCCTTAACGCAACGCAACGGACTCCTAAGGGCCTGTTCACATAGAATACATCAGCGTCAACGTTAAAGATTCCGTTGGCGCTGAGTGGTTAAATGGGTCAATGATTGATATATGATTGGTTAAAAATTTTTACTCCGACGCTCAGAGATTCTATGTGAACAGGCCCTTACAGCTGTCATTTCAACTTGATTGAGTCAACTATACTTGATATGGAGAAATAAAAGCACTCACATGTTTGAGCTATGTCTTTCAGAAACAAGTGTCCATGCATTGATTATTTGTGTTTTTTGCGTAAAAGAATTAAAATAGCGTAATTTTGCTGATTAGACATTTTAGAAGAGAATGAACTGGGATAGGGTGTTTTGTGGGCAAATATCAAAATAACTCTTACATAAAATATCAGCTGTCGATATGCGTTTAACCCGTTGTCATAACTTGAATAGCAGGGCATTACATTCTCTTTACATTTCAAATCCTTTCATCGAGTATAAAAACGTATGAAGACAATGTCATGCATCTTGGGAGAAGAGTTGTCATTGCCATCCAATGTGGGCGTCATCCGTTTTAAAAGACAGAAGTAGACTAGGCGCACGACGCCCTTACCGAAATAACACCAGTTCCGCCCTCGGAGAAACGCTACGCACTCACACACACACACACGCACATTGCCGTTAGCGTCGTTAACGTCGGCGTGATTACAGTCGGGAAAACAATCCGAAATCGTGATGTTTTGAATGCCTCTTATTGTGACGTCCGTAGACGGAATGGGCGTGGCAGAGGTATTAGGAGTCAAAGAGGCCGAATTCGAATGGAAGCACTGGATGTACGTGGTAAGATTTAGGAAAAACCATGAATTTAAGCAAAGATGTTTGGATTGTTTAAATATAGTTATTGCTGGTTTGGCAAAATTTAAATGACTGCTACACTTCTAATATTTGCTAATTACGAGAACATATATTTATTAAAACCACGTCTGCCTTCAAATTCCCGAAGACAATGGAGATTTTAAGAACTGTACTCCTAATGAGATGGAACGACATTTATTGTGACGTTCCTGGATGGAACGGGCGTGGCAGAGGTGTTAGGGGTCAAAGAGGTCAAATAAGAAAAAAGAAGAAAAGCACGTGGTATGTACGGTTTCAGAAATCACAATTTGATGCAATGTCAGGTATCATATACTCGAAGTCAATGAAGTTCTTGAGAAATGTACTCCTAATGATAAAAAGCTGGCAGTGAAGGAAATTATTATAGCTTCTATAAAGCTACAGAACTAAAACTATGAGTACCTTTCATTTGCAAACTTTTCCAACCTAACAAAATTTACCCTCGCTGGGAAAGACATTCAGTACTTATTACTTTCGGTACGCTTGGATTGGATTTTCATGAATTTCCTCTAGACACAATGCTTACTAAAACCATCAATGACATTTTCCGTTGAATAAGGCATAAGGCTGTTGTGTAGTAACCCTATTGAATTCGCTCACTTCAGTGTTAACCTATGGAGAAATTTTTCCAAGGATTGCCGACTCGGATTTAAAGATTTTTTTTTAAAAAATTGTACTTTGTAATAGAGAAAGGAATTTTACTCCTTGGAGCATTTTTCGCCTTTTTTAAAAAATTCAAATATTTCAAAATTTAAATTATTCGGAGAAAAATATGGTATAGTGTATTTTAAAAGCTCATAAATTCCTTTGGTGGACGAAATTTATAAAATGAATCCGGTTGCAAGTAGCAGAAATGTTCAGGCTATCTGAAAATATCCTTTTTATTGGATCATCAGCATTTTTGTAGCTGTAAATAGCAGACAAATTTTCTCTATAGATTAACACTGAGGTTAGCGAATCCAGTGGGGTTAGTACATAGCAGACTTAACTATTTATTTTCGCGTTTTGAATTTCTTTCCTCTTCTTTTTAACTCTGCGTGTAAAATTTTAAATGATCTGAAAGTTCCTTGAATTTAAGATCTCTAGGTCTCCACATTTAATTATTATCTTATTGAGACTTGATGGCACTCATGAAACCATTCGATTTTTACGAACCATCGTGATTAAAAAATGTTTATTTTCATTACGTAAGATTGAGAAACCCAACAGCAATGATTTTATAAATTACATCCCTCTCTGTATGTACTATTTTTCAAAATTAAGATATCTACACTTTATCATTACAACAAATAAGAAATTGTTGGGAAAACAATTTTTCACTTAAAAAAAGGAGTGCAAATTCAGCAAGTACTGAAATATAGCGTGGATTATATCACTCTGTGTATGTACTATTGTTCACAATTCACATATCTACACTTAATCATATCAGATAATAAATTGTTGGGAAAATTTCTTCACTTATAAAATGGATTAAAAATTCAGCAAGTGCTGAAAAAAGTGTCGAAAATTAACTATTACTGGCTATTGGTTGCTATGCCGGTGACGGTTAAGCCTAACCTCGCGATCATTTAGGCTTTCTCTTTCACGCCTCTCTCTTATTGAATTATTTCTTCTTCGTTATCTTTTTTGAGACTGTTCCCAATTTTATCTTGATCGTACAGCTTGCTTTCGAGCATTCCTGATTTTAGTGCGCAAATCCATGTTGACACGCGGTTGCTAATTGCGGACGGCCGCTAATGTTTACATCTGGTAGTTCAGCCGTTGCCATTCCGAGTGTTGAAATATCGTCGATTTTTGTGCCGCATACCTACGCATTTTATATATATAGATGGTTCATACTCATAAACCACGATATTTTAGTTATATTTCAAAATTCAAACTCCCCACGTCTGACAAAGCGCTATATTATAAACTAGCATTATTGCCCGGCGTTGCCCGGGTAGATATATAGATATAAAATTTTTCATGCATTCCATCAAAAAAATACTGGGCCCCCTCTCTTCATGTTCATCTGGCCAGTTGTGTTTATTTGGGGAGCCAGGGCCAAAGGTCATTCCCAACCCTCTTCCTCCCGCACATTGGAATTTGACCCCCTCCCCCGTCACCCCCCAAACCATCTCTCTTAATGCAGCTAGTTGTGGTGAAGGGGCACCACAGGTGGTCGCGCACCTCTTAGAGGCACAAAAATCATTAAAAAATTAATTAAAAAAAAACTAATTGAGCCCCAAATTTCATTTTTCCTGATTTAAGTTTCTCGGGTCCTAAACATTAACTGTGCCGAATTTGGTCCCGGTGAGTGAAACAGTGTATGATTCTATAGCGGACAAACAAACAGACGAGCTCTTTTATATATATAGATATAACGTCCCATTTTAGACAGTTCAGATCCTTCCATCTAGACCAGTCTTTCCCAACTGGTGGTACGCGAGAGCATTTGAGGTTGGACAAAGTTCTCAGGTAGTTCTCAATTATAAAAAGGTTGTGAATTACTGAACTAGACAATTTAGATTATTCTCACTCTACATCCTTCGGTTAGGGGGTTTCATTGCTATCCCCAGGGGCATAAGCAAATACAACAGATCCTTCGGAAAAACCACATAATGAAACTGAACTCTCCCCCCTTCTCCAAGCACATTCATACGTGGTTTCTAAACTGATGTGAGTTATGAAAGGACGTGTCCACATTTATCATTGAAGCGTATCTGAATGGGATGTGTGTCATTGTGATGCAAGTGCGAACGTTGCAATGTATCGTGTCAATGTATCAGAATACATTGACACGATGGAACAACCACTATTCAAGTTGATGAGACGATTGTTATTCATCTACTATTTGTATTCTTGAACGGCTGAAGTCGCTGTTTTAGAGAAACATCAAAGAAATGATACAAAAAAACAGTCATGTAGATTCTACTAACGCATTACAAACCAGAAACGTTGATCTCATAGGGATGGGTTTTCGCGGGGAGCCAAATCATCGTAGAAAAAAGGTTTGGTTGATAAGCCGTTAGGTTAATTTTAAAACTTTGCATTATCGTTCAGTATCATGAATCGATAAGATACATGATACGGATACGGTTAAATGATGCAAGTGTGAACACACCTTTTAAGTTGGTTTTCATCAACAAATCATAGAAATGGCTCAAGATAGAAATACAGCAATGCGTTAAGCTTCACAAAAAACATACAGGAATGCTAAGGTGGAAAAATGGAGATTTCGGGAGAAAGATTACTGTGGATAGGTTTAGAATAAGCTTCGTATCGTCTTGGTATTATGGTTCCATGCGATACACGATATGAACATAATTAAATGATAAAGGCGCGGATGCTCCCAAACGTTACTATAAAATAAGAAATACGGATTTTCCTCCTTGACTACGGTTTTATATAATTGTCCAACTGGTAAGTGATGCTAGTCGAATTCATTACGATCTACAGGCTGATCGACGTTTGAATGTAATGTAAGTCGTGCAATGCGGAAATGCTTTCATTGGTCATAGGGCCATATGCAACCTAATCTCTGAAATCTATTGTGAACTTTCCTGTCACATTTCATCATGTTTAGATTTTTATCTGAAATTTTTGTCCGTGTAAGCCTGAGGCCAATTCCATGATCGATTTAAACCACTAATTATCATCTTAGGAAAGTCAGATATCCTTAAATTGTTACAATAGTGTGAAATCTTATTGATATACTTTAAAAGTACCACTCTCTATTGCTGATTACAACAGAAAATGCATAAGTCACGCCATAAATATTTTCCGAGTTTGTGAAAATTTTTGTCCCTTTCTCTTAGGGTTAATACAGGAAATTTACTTTTAAGGAAATAATTCGCAAAGAGCTATTGCTCCTCCTTCAGTATGTCTCTTAATAATGCGTTAAATAACACACACTTACACGCTTAATCACAAGTATTCTTATTTTTTTTTTATTTACCACGAATAAATTGGTTAAATAGTAGTTACATTTCTTGTAAAACTCTTGCCAATGTAGGTTTTATCATGCTAACTACTTGTGATAATCCTATTTATTTTTCCATAATTTATATTTTAGAACATAATTTTAAATGAATATTTCTTATCTGTCTCATAGAAGATAATTATTTTTAATAAATCTCTGGTGTCCAAATTGCAATAAGTGATATAGTGCATATTATCGAAATAAAAATGAAATTTTTTCATATATTTTCCCTAAATACTCTTCAATTGTGTAATAATTGGAGGAACATTTTTATACTTTTATACATTTTTATACTTTATTTTTTTGTAAATTTTCCCTTGTAATCCTCAAACGAGCAAACACTAAGCTGGTAGTATTAAAAACAAACGTAAAGTTACTTTCTTTTATCCTTGTTAAACGTGTGAAATAATCCTAGGTTTTCCTCGTAAGCACCAAACAAATACGGATCTAAAGGCAGAAAAAAACTTTAAAACTCAAGCATACAAGTCAACTATATTAGCAACTAACTTCGTCAATGCAGTTCCAGATGATCATCGCTAACTTGAGCCTTAACTTAAAATCTTGCCTAAACTGATTTTCTACTAATCAGCACGATTTTGTAAGATGGAATTTATACGTTTTGTACGAAATTGTCTGTGTTAGATCAACAGCTGAAGAATAACTTTATTACACTGGAACATCTTCATTGACTTTCATGCTGTTACTGTTTGACTAAATCATTCTGCCCAAGTTCTTGAAATATCTGGAAGATGGTCATAAAGCCTTATGCCCGGCCTTTGAATGATTGCTAAAGATTTACTACAGGATGAAAAATTGAATCAAAAATTGATTATATATTAAATATAAAGTAATACCATCTTCCCTTTTGGGTATACATAAAAATATTAAATTTGTAAGATTATACTGGATGTCATGTACACTCACTGTCTGTTTTCGCAAACTGACTTGAAGGAACAGATGTCAATATCACGAACTTGAGAGTATGTCATACATCTATCTTAATTTAATATGATGAAATGTCTGCAATGTGTGTTTTCATATCGATACTAATTTTGAATATTCAAGCATATCTTTAGAATAGATTACCTTCGCTCACCTAACAAAACCAATGACCTGTTTTGGCCTTGGGCCCTAAGCCTCTACTATCAAACAGGCGGGTCCATCTCACCCCACCCTTTGCCTTCCCAGTAACACGTCCATCAAAGCCAGAATGTTACGCTTTCCTTTGCTTTACAGGCGGAAATTACAGAAACCTGATTGCTTTCGAACCTATTACAAATTCTGGACGAGAAAGTGACACCTGGAAAAATGAATGAGATAAATATTTCGCCTTTTTAAATATTTTTTTAGCAAGTTCTTTATCCTTATTTTTTTCACTCTACCAGATTGAGAAGTTGTATCAGATGCTTCATTAGATCATATACCTTTTTGCAAGTCATCTTTTCCCATGAATTTTCATATCATAACACATATTTTTTATCTGATTTTATGTTGAAAGAGTTTAAAATTTTTATCCTATCTGTAATATATTTTTTATTGAATGCTGCTATATATTAGTTTCGCAATAGACCTTTCCTTGTCGTGTCTTTGGATTTTATAGAGTTACAGAAATGTATCAAGGATTTCGCAACTATCTCCAGTTTTTTTATTTCTATGAATATTATCAACTATGGAATGACTTTTTAAAGTAGGTAGTACAATAGCAATACTCGACGGTGTTTTCTAAAAAGATTCGGGTATAGCTCGACTAGTCTTCACATATCAGGTCAACCAATTTTCATAGGTTATTATTAGTAACTGATTTCAATTTTGTCTGCAATTAAGACATAGTTTTTTGGATTTTTTTAATTAAATGTTTCAATCAACAAGTTATAATTTGTTATTCAAGTATCGAGACTAATTGTCTTTCATAAGTTTGAGGAGTCATTTTTTTCTGTGTTCATCAAAGGTTGATTTTGCTGATAATAATTTTAAGTGATTTGGCATCTTTCATAATTATTAGACCATTTTTCATGGATTACATCCATTAATTCTTCCAGCGTGGTATCTCTGGGCGTGAAAGCTATGACGAAAACACAAGATTCCTTCTTCAGTAGGCAGCTGGTAGCCATAAAAATTAAAATTAACCCACGATATTTCTTCTAAACATTATAATGCATGCACTGTGATTGAAATTTTTTAATTGACAATAAATTGTTAACTTTGATCAATACTTCGTTTATCAGAGTAAAAATAAAAGGTTCAAGGAAAACCCATGTATAAGGTTAAATCTCATTGTCTATCTGTGTAGTGCTAAATTTTAAAGTTTGTTTATCTGTTATTTTGATTTAATAAAAAATATTCTTACCTCGGTATGACGTATAATTTTAATCGAACTTGTTTAATCCAGTTACTACTTGTTTTAATAGCACCTTTTTCAGACAAATAGCATATCATTAGGCTTCAGTTTTGCTCAATTAACTTACAGATAAACTAGCTCAAAATTTTAGTATGATTTAAATAAACAATGAGAGGGATGTAAGGTTTTCCTTCCGCTTCTTTTATTTTCCCTTTGAGACTATGTATTGATCAAAGTTAATCCTTTATTATCTGATACAATGTTTTAATGTTACACAACAATGATTAACATGAGCATTCACTTTGGCATAGGCTTCTTGTATTTCTATAGTTTCATTTTATGTAATAAAAAAGAGATTACAAAATTTGTTTCCTATCTGAAAGTCATAAAATGTATCTTCTCCAGTTTTGTACAAGCGCCAATAACTCTGACGTAAGCATACTTTTCCAAGAATTCTGTCAACAGAATAGAAGCAGCTCATATTCTTAAAGGTATTTGCACCTTTGAAATGACAAACAAGCTTCCAGTCTGCACGCATTCTGCAGACAGTGCCACTATCTGGAGTTTGCATGCCATGGAGCTCTAAATCTTCTCTTCTGCATTCGACATTTGGGATATTAGTTATCGTTGAAGTTCATTCCTCCTCTTTCTATTAGTTACATAGAATGACACTGACTGAGCTGTTAGTTATTCAACGTTTTACATGTTTATTTTTATAATCGAAGTCTTTAAGAAAATTAAACCTTTAATACTAAATGCGGTATTCTTTCAGCATTGTGCACTACCTGTTCTGTTTTGCACATCTTTTATCTCTTTTCTATTGTTATCAAACCCAGTGTCAGCGAATGGAACTTTATTAAACATGTGAGCATACTACTTCATTAGGAAATGTTATAATGCTGGAGATAGGGTACATGTAAAACATTATATCCGTAACGAGCAATCTACAAACAAGCGTCCTTAAGCGATGATATAGATTTACGTGCCTCCTACTTTATATAAATCTTTGTCTACATTAAATTGGACAGTGTATTAATTTATAGTATCTGTGTGAGCCTGGTTCGCTCTTAATATGTTTTGCCACAGAATATGTATATAGTTTTGTAAAAAACTTTCTGTTCATTTGAATCTCATGTCTTCAAATTATCAATATCTTCCTTGGTTCTACAAAAGTTGTTTATATATTTAATGTTTTTTAATATAAAAGAATTGCTGTTGTTAAGACTAAAACCTTTTCATAGCATTCTGGATTAGGATTTATTACCAAGAGTGTATACGCTAGGCAACAACCTCTGAATACAGTTGCAAGAAACTTCATATAATCTTCTTGTCTTTGCTTGTCTAGCCAAATGCGTATAAAATCTTTGATACAAGCCTGTCGGTGCCTCACGATTTACTTAATTTACTAATACGGTAAAATTAGCGTCATAGCTTCCGCAGAGTAGGCTTGGTTTCGATTAAAGGTCCTTAATTTAAGGTCAGTTGATCTGTTTGCTTTCTGGTGAATTTGATTTTTAGCTGCATATATAGACTATCTGATAAGAATTTTCTGCTATAAAAGGAGTTTGCACCGCTAACTGGCACCACTTTATATAGTCAAAGATACAAGTTCATTTTAGTACAGATATGTTTATTTGATTTCTGCATACTGAATCAATTTCTAAGAACAGTAGTGAAAAGGTTTTACAAATTCTAAAGACTCTATTCATTATCTATTAGGGATTGAAAAATTCTACGACCCACATATCCTGTGCGATTGAGAAATTCCTTCAGGATGGAATAATTCATCAACATAGGATCATTCTTAGTGCATGACCAACCACGAATGTATAAAAATATAACGACATCAAACTAAGTATTTATATTTTGTAGTAGCTTAAGACTAGAAACATTTTCATAGTAAATAATTAATACCTTATAGTAAATTTTTTTCATTTTTCTTGCATGGGTATATGTATTGATAGGATCAGGGTTTAATCCCTTATTGGTAATACAAACAATCAAAAACAACTGCTAGAGGCATCAGAAACCTTGATGGACAAACATTTGAAATTCATCTTTCTTTTTATGTGGATTTTGAGTAAGGAATTGGTAATAAACGAAGATTAACTAATACGTGATTTAATAAATTACACTGAAGAGCTTGAAAATCTTGTACAAATATCATGCAGGGACCCCACGAGCACGTGGAAGTGCTGTAACACGACGTGGCATGGACTTAACTAATGTCTGAAGGTATCTTGGAGGCAATTCCCACCATGAATACTGTCCTCAAATCCATACAATCCCCACAATATTGTCCACAAATCCATAGGAATGCGAGGGGATAGAGATATCTTAAGAACAGCACGTTGCAAGGTATCCCAGATATGCTCAATAATGTTCATGTATGGGGATTTAGGTAGCCAGTGGAAATTTTGAAAGTAAGAAGAGTGATCCTGGAGTGAACTTGGTAGCAATTCTCAACGTGTGGGATGTCGCAATGTCCTGCTGGAATTGTCCAAGTCCGTCGGAATGCACAATGGACATGAGTGGGTGTAGATGCTTTTGTACCCGTCACCTGTGAGAGTCGTCTGTAGACGTGTCAGGGGATCACGCCTACGGAACACGTCCCATACCATCACAGTGGCTCCACCAGCTTGAACAGTCCCCTGTTGACATGTACGGTCCATGGATTCATGAGGTTGTCTCCATACCCGTATACGTCCATCCACCCGATACAATTTGAAACGAGACTCGTCAGAACAGGCAACATGCTTCCAGTCATCAACAATCGAATGGAGGTATTGGCGGACCCAGGGGAGGCGTAAAGCTTTGAGCCGTGCAGTCAACAACGGTACACGAGTGGGCCTGCGGCTCGAAAGCCCATATCAATGACGGTCCATTGAATAGTGCGCACGCTGACACTCGCTGATGCCCCAGCATTGAAATCCGCAGGAATTTGAGGAAGTGTTGCACGTCTATCTTGTTTTAGGATTCTCGTCAGTCGTCGACGGTCCCGTTCATTCAAGGTCTTTTTCCGGCCGCACCGCTGTCGGAGATTTGATAATCTACCGGATACCTGATATTCACGGTACACTCGTGAAATGATCGTGTGCGAAAATCCAAATAGCATCGCTACCTCGGAGATCTTATGTCCCATCTCTCGTGCGCCGACTATAACGCCACGTTCAAAGTCACATAAATCGTGATAACCTGCCATTGTAGCTGCAGGAACCGATCTCACAGCTTCGCCAGACACTAGTTGTCTTATATACGCACTGCCGACCTCATCGCGTTACGCTGATTGGTTGCACATCTCCGTTATTTGCATACGTACGCCTGTACCAGTTTTTTTGGCTTTTCAGCGTACAATTACATGCTTAAATTAAATAATCAATGCTTCTGTATTTAAGTAATAAAGAAAATAGATTTTCCATATAATATTTCAATAACACAAAAGGGAAATGCAAAAATGCAAATTATGTGCGATATCTTCTAATAAAAAAAGCGAGCGTGCAAAGTTTCTTACGAGGCATGTAATTTGCGTCACGTGACCTACTGGGGATATTATCATTTTGAAATTATTCTAGCCACGTTATCTTTGTGTTTTTATTCTTCTTCACATTTTCTTCAAAGAGCGTTTCGACTTTGAGATCTATATTTTTAGATATTTATAAGTAAGGATTTTTTGTTACTTCAGAATGATAGAGAAAATCATTCAGTAATCTACATCCTTCATAAAACCACTAAAAAAACCCCTCATGAAGTCTTTAATTGTATTCAGAGAAATTGAATTGAAAAAGAAGATTTTGTGTGAAGATATAGGGAATCTTCCGTTAACATTATATTATAACTTTTTTGAATTCATTTAAGGGCCTGTTCACATAGGAGTCCGTTGCGTAGCGTTAAGGGAAAGATGACGTTGAGGCGAAAATAAACCAATCATAGGCGTTAAAAATTTCATTGCTAATCTTTTGGAGGCCTATGATTGGTTTATTTTCGTCTCAACGTCATCTTTTCCTTAACGCAACGCAACGGACTCGTATGTTAACAGGCCCTTAGTTCTAATATTTGAAGGATCATCCCTGGTATGAAAGATTTAGAACTATTTCTAACATATTTATCGATATATTTTTTCATGTACCTAAAATAATTTTAATTTTTTGTATCTCTTTAGGTCATTATGTTTTTAAATCTGAAGATTTTGCAAACTCCATGGTAAGTTTTTTTTTCTTTTTAACAACCAAACGTTAAAATTTCGTAATATTATAATTTCTTTTAATTGAAGCTTTTGTTCAGCTAAGAATCTTAATTGTAATTACAATAATTTTAAATTTAATTTTTTCGAAAATGAAATTTTCTCGGGTTTAATTGTTTCGAAAAGAATAAAATTTCCTGCCTTTGTCTAAACCATACTGGAACAATCTAGAGGCAAATATAACTTGGAGAACGAAAGGATTACGTAGATGGCATGATATTAACTATTTGACATGTCAGTTTCCGTAATTTATGCATGCTTACGATGGCTTGAGTTTTCCAGTTTGACAATGTTTCGCCCAAGTATCAAAAGCTAGACCGTCTAAGACTGAATTAACACACTTTCTAGAATTAACATACAGAAGATATAAATTTTAACTGAAATGTTAATTGCTACGAGTTATCACCTAAACTAAAGAAAAGTCTGAATGAATGACTTTTAACTGGGCGATGGTGCCTTACCCTCTAGCTCATAAATGTTCTTTCAGATATGTACTTATATATATATATATATATATATATATATATGTGTGTGTGTGTGTGTGTGTGTGTGTGTGTAGAATCCGAGAGTAGAATAAATATCAATGTATTGTCCAGGGGTATTAAAAATTAACATTTCATCTACCGACTAATATTTATTCAGATTTAGATATGTCGGCAAAGCACAATATAAACAGAAAGTAAACACTATAGCATAGTCCTGTACGCGGCCCACAGCGTCCGCATACGCCAGCTTCCTCTCGCCGAATCCCCCAGGTGCGTGGCCGTAATCTATGACATTGCCTACCGCGCCCTCTGGTGGATTCCTCATCCGAAATATATATATATATGATATGTATATATATATATGTATGTATATATATATATATGTATATATATATATATGTATGTATATATATATATATATATATATATATATATATATATATATATATATGTATATATATATATATATATATATATATATATATATATATATATATATATATATATATATATATATATATATATATATGTATGCATATATATATTTATATATATGTATGTATATATATATATATATATATATATATATATATATATATGTATGCATATATATATTTATATATATGTATGTATGTATATATGTATATATATATGTATGTATGTATATATGTATGTATGTATATATGTATGTATGTATATATATATATATATATATATATATATATATATATATATATATATATATATATATATATATATATATATATATATATATATATATATACTGCCACACACATGAACTATTAAACTACACAAAGACCTTTGCAAATGAAACAGGTATGGATGATTAACAATTTTATGAAACAATTTTCGAATTTTTCATATTTTTTACTTATTCTAAAAAATATGAAAAGTTTTTAATAATAGTTGTATGTAGAGTATGGTGGTATATTAATATGTTTCACTTGCCATAAGGTTCTGTCTCATTATTTATTACAAATTGTGCGAAATTATTAGATCCTAACACGTACAGCATGTAAATTAAAGTTTAAGGATACATAAGTCTTTATAAATCGCGTGCCAGTGGTGATGGAGATCCTGTTTCAAGTGCTTCAGAACTTTTATTTCATATTTAACAACTTTTAGTTGAATAATTACCCGTAATTAAATCCCATGACAGCTAATTAAAAATAAGAAGACTAGAGAGGCGGTAATAATTCTCCAGAGCTCATCTTACTCCTTATGTTCCCCCTTCGCTCCGCATGTTCTATAGTTTGTGAAATGAACTTTTCTTCCTTGGGTGTCTCATTCCAAGCGGGCTAATTTTAGTTGAAACCGCATACATCTTTTGTGATAAACAAGGCGGTTCGTCACTACCCAGTTTCCCCCAACAAACATGCGGAATATTTGGAATGATAGCAGTCATTAGGGTTGTTTTTGAGTGTCATTCTGGGGTGTTGATAAACATCACTTCCGTTTAGGAGCGAATGATGGCCCGAAGAAAATCGGTTATTGCAGCGGTGGAGCCAGCGACGAGTTGTTGTTTTCCGTTGAACAAGATTGTTGCAAACGAATGTCTCGAGTAGGAGGAAAAAAAGAGATTTGAACTCACTCACTATGTTGGGGTTGCGTATTTTAATCATATGGACTTCTGTTGAAATAGTTTAAACTGTAGCTTAGTCATTAAAATTCTACACAGCAGATTTCGGAGTTCTCGGTGGATCTTTAAATTTGATTTTTGTGGCATTGCACGTAAATATAACGCACTTCATTACAAACTATATCCCATAGAAGAAATAAATGCCTCTTGTAAGCGTTTTTTTTTTCGAAAGTGGAGGCACTTGTCGCTAGAAATTCACCTGAATGAACAACCGCAAGACTGCTGGACATTCATTTAAGGGGGCACCGTATACGTGGTCAGCACTACTCACTACCATAGGACCATAGGATCAAATGGCTAACTGTGTTACCTAGGCCATTGCCTTCAAACACAGATGTTTCATAATTATGTCATCGAAGAGCTGAATTTCCACAGAAAATAGAATGAAAGTTCGTAGAGTATCGTCAAATGTTCTGGAAAATGCAACACAAAAAGTGAAGCAATGAGTCTTCTGGTCAGAACTTTGGATGGTGAAAGGAGCAGTTCTGATTGGATGTCTCCTGGATCTTCTAGTTATTCGCTGGTGGGGGTGGAGTCAATGGCTGTCTGTAGGCTGGATTTCAGTTGCAAAGTGTAGAGAGAATAGAGTAAAGAGATTGGATAGAAAGATAAGGTTTGGAATCCGTGAGTTCTATTACTACAAAAATGATCAAAGCCAAAAGGAGTTGCTCAGAGACAAGAATAATAAGTTAAAAGAAAGTTTAGGGATAGAAAATAGATTTTTATTTTATTTTATAAAATTTTTTAGTTGTTTTTTGCCTTGGCAAGCCAAGTATTGTTTTTATATTTTTTATATTTTTATTTAAATGATGAGGGCAAACAAAAAATTAAGACGGACAAAAAATTAAGACGGAGTCACTCACTACAATCCGGTCCCGTAATTTAGGACGAGTCAAGTGACGAGAACGGCACACTTGACCCCGCACCTCCAGAGGTAAATTTGAGAACTTGAAGGACATTGCAGTTTATGGCTTCAGACTCCCTTAACTCTCAATCTGCCAACTGCTATGTAAAACCTTTTTGCCTCCGTAGAATCGCACTGGGTATGATTGGAAACTCATGTATAAAGCTTTCTTTATTTCTCATACATTCCTGGGTTCAGTCTAAGTTGTTAATTACTTATAACTTCTATCTTGTAGCGTAACCTTCAAAGAAGTGGTGTCATAATTTCTGTATTGTTTTTAAGTTCTGCAACTAATGGAGTTCATAAATAAGCATATCATTTGTCAAAGTAGCCCTTATCTCCCTCCTGAAACATTTATATACATATCTGTACTTTAAAAAGTAGCTAATACATAACGAATTTATTAGTTCCATCTAAAGACACATAGATACCCATATCTGGAGTCCTGTTGTAAAAGTAATTTAAGGTAGTTTCATATTTTGGAAACCAAGATATTGAGATATTTTTGCCATATTTCATGTCAGTGGGGAATTCAGTAGGTACTTGCGGAACTAAAGACTAGGCTTCTCCTAAAGGAGACTTAAAAACTTTCCTAACGTTTCCCCACATAAATGTTCTTAGTAACTTCACTGTCCCCCAGCTGCATGTTTTTTATTGAACGGTACCTTCAGCGCGCTTTCATTAGAGAAAGACGTCGATGTTTGCTTTAAGACTTCAATGACCTCTATCATCGTCAAATGCGAAGAAATGATGAGTAGTGATTTTAAAATATTAGTCGGTTTCAGTGAACCTATGCCAATATTTTAGTTTACATACAGCAATGCTGTCGGCTGTTCATTTATTCACTTCAGAAAGTGTGCGGATGAACTGTAGTGTTAAAAAGGCTTCCGATCTAAATATTAAGGAACGGATTAGTGTAAGGTTAATTCGTAAAGATTATACCATGACAGGTCTGCATTGACAGCTGATGGCAACAAAGTTCCGAGTTCAATTTTTTAGTCTAGCCAAGTTTGATATAAAAATGTTTGTAACTTGTGGGCGAATTATTGTCATCTTCATAACAGTGAATTGCAAATACAGTTATATACAGTAATATCCCGAAGTTAGGTACAGATGGGACCGACGAAAGATCGTGTTAACCCTTTCAAGGCAACAACCTCAACCGTTTGCACGGTGTAGATTTTTTCTTCCGATTTTTTTTAACCTAAAGAATCTTGAAAGATTTTCAAATTGAAGGTTGCAAAATATTTTTACTTCTTTAAATTGATAACAGATGGCAGTACTGACCATTCTTCTGCTCATTTAACTGGAATACAATGAATGTAAGTGAAAAAAAAGACTTGATTTAGGCGTTTGCACTGTGCAAACGGCGCCCCTGAAAGGGATTCGCGAGTCGACCATAATCTAGTAGCGAGTCGACCATAAGTCGAATTCGCGAAAGTCGGGGTACAACTTTACCTATAAATACATATAAATTTTGTGTAATTGGGACCAAGAAAATACAAAAACACTAGTTTAAAGGAAAAATATTATATTAACATTAAAATATTGTATTAAATATTAATAGTATACATATGTATAAGATATCAAGAATTCATGTTGATGGTTTTAAAAAATCCAATAAAGTAGTCTGTCGTAATAACGGCTTTTTTTCTATTTCGCGAAGAATTTCTACACAGCAGATTAAAACTTTTTTTAAATTCCTTGTTTTATCGTGATCACACAATCTTTACTAGAGTCTATATTTTCTAAAAAATCTCTAACCCTTTCCCAATTGCGCTCAGACCTTCTGTCAAGTTTATAATTGTCATTAGATTTTCTTGTGGAATGAGGCCTGAAGTGTCGGATTCTTCAGTGATGCTTTGGACGCACTTCTCTATGAGATCATCAACTGTCGGCTCCTCAAGACGAGAATCCAACAGCTCGTTGGACCCTCGTTTCTTGCCTGGCATGATAGAGAACTTCCTCTATCACACGAGCAATATGATCAGTTCAGGCGTTGTTTCCATCTCGTTTAAAAAAAAATTGAACAAAGTTTCTTTCAGACACCATTTAAAATTTTTTGGAAAATTTAAAAAAGGGATAAAGGGGAAAATCAAAACAGTGTAACTCCGAGTCTGCGTATGTCGGGGTATTACTGTATATATATATATATATATATATATATATATACATATATGTGTGTGTGTGTGTGTGTGTGTGTGTGTGAGTAATATCCCCATTACATCACGTCCTTAAATTATGACCTGAAAGGGAAAACTAGGTAGAGAGGGGCTAGGTAGACATGTGACTATTATTTGTAGGGTCAGCAGATTTAGGGGCTCAGGAAGCTAACCCACTCTTGAATTCGGACAAATACACGTGTAGAAATGCAAAGGCATGTGATTTATGAGAAGTTCTGTGGCTAAAGGTTTTAAAGGTATAAATTAATATTACTAGGGATTGGATTTAGGAAAGGGAGTTTAAATGCTGGAATGGAGGGAATAATATTTAAGATATTATATATATATATATATATATTCTCATACAATTTAAAAATATAAAGATACGTAATTTCGAGATAGAAAATTGCCTCGTAATATTGCAATTTGTTTGTGGCTTACTAAACACTAACAGCTGAAGATTGGGATCTATAAAAATATTTTCGCTGTTCCACAGTTCTTTACAAATTTTTAAAAAATAATCCTCCACCATTTAAAGTTTCGAAACTACTCTAGATTATGGTATCATCGAAAGGGATTCGGGAGGGTACTCTTGAATACGCATGTATTTCCTTTCATGTATGAAGGAAGGAAGAAACAAATCAAGATAGGCATGGTACAAAAGGCTGTCAATTCCCCTTACAATGTTTCATTTTCACTTCAGTTCTTCCCAGTCTTTGGCTTCCCCATATAGATAATAACGTGAAGTGAAAGCCGTAGTGTCTTTGTAGATTTCAACATATTTATATCCCTGTTATGTGACTCACTTTAAAGAACACATTTTAGTTTTTCTTTCGAGTAGCCTAAATAATTTGGACTTCGCATTTTAGTAGATAATTTATTTTACATGTTTAGTTGCAAGACTTTGCAGTATTAACTTACTAATAGACCTTCAAAAGCTGCTTTTCTCGCAAGAATTTTAGATTTTTTTAAAAAATATTTTTATATTTTACAAAGCATGAAGTGATAGAATTTTATACTCTGAAATGTGCGAAACGGAAAAAGTCCGAGTGAAAATAAATGTTAATAATGTAATTTAGCCATGGTAAAAATTTTGAGGCTCGTATGAGTTTCCTAGAAGTTTATTATTTTCAATATCTGCCTTTAAGGCCCTTAAAGTTGTGCTTTATGAATTTATTTTGCTTATAATGAAAATTTTGGCTATTTGTTTCTTAGAAGTATTTATTTACGAACTGACTTTTGATAGGAATTTGGAAAAAAGTCCCACTATGCATATTTGTACCCTTATTCGTTGTTCGGTCAGTTTATTCTATACTGCTTTAAGTGTATGTTTTGTAAGTTGTTATTTTAAAAGAGTCGAAATACTTCACGAAAGTAATTTAGGTTTCGTTGCTTACTTAAAATTTTAAAGAAAAGGGACACATAACTAATGTTTGTAAATAACAGTGTTCCATTTTGAGAATCCTAGTTTTTAACTCTCCATTATTCTGGCCTCTGGAGAAATTTTAGCATTGTTCTATGATAACAGTTTGAATTTTGCAAAAAGTTCGGAACCCTATATATCTCTGAATCTATCTAGTTTTAGAATAAAATATCCTTAACTTCAATTTCTCACTGTTGCAAGCTATTCTTATGTGCATCACTGGTTCCCTAACTGGGAAAAGTTCATTAGTTGGTTCAGGAGTTCACTGTGGGCATTTCGCTTTGTATTGACCAGTAGGAACCTTAAGAACGGTTTTTGAGGGTGAGATAACTGGAATGCATGGGGCTTTACAACAGCTTAATGTATCCCAAGCAGCCATCCAATCAATTGGATCTTGTAGTTGCCCTATCTCTGAAGAAGTTTTTAAATGTTGGTCCGTTGTACAGAAATTTGGGAAAACGGGGAAGATACTTTGTTCTTCAGCGGATCCCTGGCCACTATAACATCTAAGATAATGAACAGGTTTACAGTTTGACAAAAAAAAATACCAGATTGATGCAATTAGTGAATATCAGTACGTCCTTTCCTACAGCAAAACATTTAATTCGAGAATAAATAGCTCTAGCTCACCGTTAGAGTTTGAGAAATCGGATACCCGAAAAGAACTAGAAAACAATATTAGCGACTTGTGTTCCAGATTTGCCTCTCCAGGAGCTGTTGTAGTCCTCCGACTTCTAACTGGAAGATGATTGTGATGATTGTCTAGTTGGGCATATTTTTCGAACTGCTATTCTGTCTATCCCAAACTATGTGAGCAATATGTGATCATGGATAGTTCACACATTCCCTTTTTAAGGCACTGCACGGACATTCTTCCAGCGAGCGTTAATGGGGGGCGAGAGGTCTTCTGAGATAATGGATATCCTTCAAGTTCCTATTTTGAATCTTTTGTGTTCCTTGTGTTTTGTTTGAACTTGTTATGTCAACTCCCTTGCCACTGGAAATAAAATGTTGCAAGCTAGATAACTGACACACAATTGCGAACAAATATTATATATATATATATATATATATATATATATATATATATATATATATATATATATATATATATATAATGTATTTAATATTCAACTAAATAAGAGAAAGATTACTCTAGGTCTCTAAAAATTTAAAGTCCTTAGAATTTTTGAGACAGAAGAAAATTTATTCTTACCCATTGGTAAAAGTGATGCAAGTATTAACGAGTGGTCTCAAAACCATTTTCTTTGTCAAAATTCCAGAAAAACTTATTAAAAATGCTTGAATAAATTAATCGAAGCTTATTGAATTGATATTTATAAACAGTTAAAGTATATTCAGTGGTGGCTGTAATTTGAAAAGATGGGAAACAATGCCTATTCAAACCGATGTGAAAATAGGAGCCTCCCTATCAAGTATAATAGACTTACAAAAATCCTGATAACATTGAATAATGAAGCCTCTGTGATTTATAATTCTTTGATATAATATGACACTAGATGTAGAGCAACATTCCCAACAGAATTCAAAGAATCCTGTTTTGGAAAACCCCCTCTCATTAAGTTTTAAAACTCCTTGTTACAGAAGTGTAACTAAAACCATTTTTTTAACTTGAATTTAATTTGAGGTTCGAGGGGCATTTAGAAAGCACACAATAAATACAATAAAATCAGAAAGTCATTGAATTACTGTCGCTTTGAAATACTTTCCCTGCATTTAGATACATTGCTAAAAAGTGTATTTGGAACCTTAATTTTATAGAATGATCAGTACAGTCCTCACATCCTATTCAGAGCAGAATTTGATCAAAATTTATCTGCAGGATCTTAACATTGGGAATAAGGAAAAAGTCCCATTGCACATGATCCGGGTAGATGGGTATCAATTTGATACTCTAATTGTCGATTTTTTGTTAGGCAATCATAACTCAATCTACGGTAGACATTATCCCAGCACAGAATCTTTTTTCTATTTCTTTTTGCATACTGTGGATGCTTTAGGGCTAATTTTCTTCGTCGTGACCTTCCTAAGCCAAGCGTCTTGTTCACTGTCAACTACAGATTCTTCTGATACATGAGTAGCAACAGATGTCTCGCAATATGCGGCTATCTGACAATGTGGCTTCTATAATATCAATAGTGATATCTACTGTAGACGTGAAAAGAGTCGTCCAGAACTTGTTACATCGTGAATCTTTGATTCTTTTATTTCACTCAGGCACCTATGTTTATGACACGGAAGAGTGCTTATACACCGGTCATAATATTCCTGATACAGCTTTTGATTCTGATTTCAAGAGTGGGAATGTAAGTTTATAGCAGCCAGTTATTACACGCATTTTGCCTTTAACAAACTGGTTTACACTTGCAGACGTCACGTTCTCAAACTTAGGCTTTCGGGGCACCGACATATGCTGCTATATACCGTTACTTTATTGTTTTCGTGTTCTTGTAACTATCACCTAATATTAACCATGGCAATTCCGTAATTTTTTAGTTCCCTTCGTGATCGAAATTTTAAATTCACATTTTTAAATTAAAGTAATATCTTTCTGTGAACAATTTCAATAATTTGATATCTAGTTTGAATATTTCGGGTGAACTTGATTTCTCCATTCTGATTTTGATTGGGAACGTGAGTGCGATCCATGACCCGTTGAATAGATCGATGTGCTGAAAGTGTGTGGGAGTGTTTATGCAATTAAGGCAATAATATACATCTGTCTTTTTTTGAAATCACAGTCACATTAAAGAAAAGATTTGAACCTCGATTAGGGTAAGATTGTGGTAGGTGTTTTTCAGAGGGTCCGAGCCATAAAACTCTTTAAAAAGTACAAAAAATCGCTACAAAACTATTAGAATCCAATAGCAGATAGCGTATGATTTTGCAAATTACAATTCTAGATACAAAAAATTATGTTGCACTGTCCAACTTAATGTACATTTGTGATTAAAGTTTATTTTTTAAGGAAAGGAATTTTTTTTACGATTTAAGTTTGTTAAATGGATATATCTAAATTTCCTTCCGTATTTGGAATTGTTTATTTAGAGTAAAAGTTCTGAAATATTTTCTGCGAAACGAATTTATTCCGGAAGAAATATTTTTGCCTTCAAATACTTTATAAAATATTTTATATAAAACTATTAAGACTAAACTTTATAACGATAAAATTTAATAAATAAAATTTTGATGCATTCTGACGATAAATTATTCTGAAAACTTTCTTTCGCTAAATAGTACTCGTATAAAAAAAATTGCACTTATAACTACTGGTGTGGCAGGATATAACGCTCAAATCATGCTTATTTTAACTTCTTTTAATGAAATTTCAAATCCTTCAATTTTTTATATACATATTGATGTTTTTATAAAGATATATTTGAGGGGAAAAAATGCTACAAAATGTGTGTTAATAAGGGAAATAAAATTTTACCAGATCTCCCCCCGAAAAAAAAGTTATGATTCTCTGACTGTCAGCCTGGTTGGATATTCGAGGCTGGTGTTTTACTGACTAAACTCTTTCCGCAATGTGACGGAAGTCTTGCCTTCACTATTATCTTTCAGAGGGTTGAGAAAAGTTTGCCTTAAATATGGGCCAAAAATTTCAAAAAGTCTCAAACTGGTAATGTCGTAACTAACTTTTATGCATAGTTTATATACCTCGTTGTCTAAGCATGGACTAAAAGCGTCATGTACGTATCACCAATGAAAAGACACTAGCTGTCCTGTGTAGTTAATATTTCTACTTTTCCAAGCATGGGCTATAAACGTCTTGAACGTGTCACGCAGGAAATTACACAATTAATTTCCTGTATAGTTTATACATCTCCTTGACCAAGCGTGGACTTAAAACGTCAAACATGCGTCACACATGTTATAACTAATTATTTTGTCATAACAAGATATCCCGTTTAGTATGTAATTCTCCTTCTTTCTTAACCTTTCTTCTCAGTCAGACTTGCCGGACTAGATTATTCGATGCATTCAAAGGACAATGCCCATTAATATGTATTAAGCATGACGGATATTTCATCGTACACCCGATCATCTTCTCTCTAAATTAATAAACCATGATATTATTCAACATGCTTACGAACAATTTGATTCTTTCGCCTTAGTGACTTTTTCGTTCTGACGGAGTACTACAGTTCTTTTCTTATCTGAAATCCTTTTGCATGCATACAAGGTAATCCATCTTCTCATTTTGATCAAAAAATATCAAGCCAGCGAACCGGTTCGACAACAGAGACTGTGTGCGCTGTAGGTCACTCCAAATTATATATTCATGAGTTCCGGCAATGTTTGGCGCAAGTTGGTGACGAGAAACAAAGATGTGGATCCGCTAGTAAAAAAAATTGACCCCCCGCGGGCAAACTTTAGAAAACAAAATGTATGAAAAGTTAACTGATTAAAGGCGTTGGTTCTTTAAAGCTTTAAGCTGACTTTAAGCGTTCAGGAAAGTGGAAGGATACTAGTGAAATATTGTACCTTTATAAAAATCGTATTTTTACGCTACATATCGTCTTTTCTGATCTTTTCTTTAATGTAATGCTTCAGAATTATCAAACTTAATCCAGGAAGTAATATTTTCTTTTTACCTTTTATTAGGGTTTATTTAAATTTTAAAGTATGAAAAACAATTTTCTAATTATGCATCGCTGTAAAGAGGGTTGAAGATTTAATTTTTTATATGCATGGAGCCAGGATTTTTTCCTGAAAAATAAGATTCTTATAGACATAAAAATATTAATAATTTGGAATTTTGTTCTGAAAAAATTAAAATTCAGTATCTTAAGTATGATTGTTTTTACCATGTTTTTATTAACTTTCTTTCTTGTTTGTTTGTGTGAGTGTTTGTCCCTTGCAAATCGTGCAATCGATTTTTAACTAACTTCCCGACTAGCTAGACATTTGAAACTTTTAGAATAGCTCAGGACACGATGACAATGCATTTTTTAATACTTTTAGCCATCTTTAAGCAGATTTGAATACATTTTCAGTTAATTTTGTTTTGTAGACTGGTGCAGCCATCTATCGGCCGGGATGGGAACGAAAAGTTAAACAAAAGTTAACTTCCAATTTATTTCATTTTCTTTCAAGTTGATGGGATAATTCATCAAAAAAATTTTAAAAGAGTATTTATTAATACATAGAATTGTCAAGTTTATATGATTCAACAGAAAATTCAAAAACATGGTATATAAAATGTTCTTTTTATCTTGTAATTATTTTCATATTTTCTGAAACAATGGTTATTTTTTAATATTATTTTTTAAATTTTGTATATAGAACATGTTAAAATAATTTGTCTTCAGGATTTATAGAATTTTATCTATACAATTTCCGATAACTTTAAAAATCAACTTAATAAACATTTTCAGAGTTTGCTTCAAGTAAAATATTTTTCAGAAATTTCACGCAAATTTAATTATGAAGACAGTTTAATTTAAATAGAGACGAGGAACGCTGTACAAAATTTCATCGAGATTTCCTCCTAAGAATATTATCGTGTAAAAGATGAGAAATGATGAAAAGCCCCTTTCCGAGGTAGGTAGACTCAAAGATCTCGTGTACGCCTAGACAGTACGGCATAAACGTGCTATATTTCGCAATGTAATTATCATAGAGAGATGCAATATGTATTTTTTCGTTCTAAAAGCTCTATAGTGGTCTATTCCAAACTGTGGGCGGGCAACATTACCTCATCTTTAAAAATATAAATGCGCCTCAGTCTGCAGACAAGCAAGCAAGATATTTTTCAGAAGGATAGGACGTGGATGTCCCAACACACATGAACTCATGGGAAGAAATACTTATATGGCACCAAAATGTTCACGAAATCTGTATCGCATAGAACACGTTCACAAAATATTTTTGGGATGCCAGCTTGCGTTACAGTAGATTGGACTGCATAAAAATTGTCGGTAGGATACAGATTTAGTGCAATAGAATGAATCCGTTATGGCGAAATTTTAAAATCTTAGTAGTCGCACCCTGACAAGAAAAGTGACATAAGTCAAATAATTACAAGATAAAAAAAACTTTTTTTTATACCGCGTTTTAAAATTTTCTGTTGAATCATATAAACTTGACAATTCTATGTATTAATAAATACTTTTTTAAAATTTTGTTTTTGATGAATTATCCCATCAACTTGAAAGAAAATGAAATAAATTGGAAGTTAAATTGCGTTGAACTTTTCGTTCCCGTCCCGGCCGATAGATGGCTGCACCAGTCTACAAAACAAAATTAACTGAAAATGTATAAATGCGTAATGTATAAATGCGTAATAGATAATTATCAAATGCGTAATAAAGAGAGCAATTATAAGAAATTTTCAAACAACAAAATTAACTGAAAATGAATTCAATTCTACTTAAAGACGGCTAAAAGTATTAAAAAATGCAATGTCATCGTGTCCTGAGCTATTCTAAAAGTTTCAAATGTCTAGCTAGTCGGGAAGTTAGTTAAAAATCGGTTGCAAGATTTGTACTGGACAAACACACAACCAAGAAAGCGAGTTAATAAAAACATGGTAAAAAAATGGCAATTTTGATGTTATGCCATTGAAAAAATGTGTATGAAGTGCCCCATCGTGCCCAAAAAGCGACACATCACTATCTCGCAATTTGTCCACCTGAAGGCAGATGTATCAGTTTTATTGTAATGCTAGTTCAAGATGTATAATATTCTTTAAGTTGATTTTTCTCAAATGCTGCTTTTTTGACTGTCACTTTTCTCCCCGGGGAGCGATATGTTAAAGTAAAACACAAACAGTGCTGCCAGATTCAAGCTTTAGAATTCTGTTAGCGTGTAAGGCGATTGGGCAATGTGTCCTTAACATATCACATTTATCTATGCTTTAGAACGGTTATTAATTTGTTTTTAGTTCTCCATAAAATTACGGCTATACAGAAAGCATGCTTACAGAAACACTGTTACGATGAAGCACGTCGCGATCAGAATTGTAATGAAATGCCAACCCGCATTTAGATCACCTTGTGACCAAAATCTTAAGTTTTTTGCAACAAAAAGGCACCGATACAAAGAGAAATAAATTAATAGTTAAAATACTACATTTATTTATGAAGTAATAAACATTTATGTCTGTTATGTTTTTCATGATGCAATCACATGGATTCATCACTATTTAACGTCACAAAGGCTATTAACACAGCTATGTCAACAAAGCTGCAGCATGACAGTAATGTCATTGATTAAAACGTCACAGTTGCGCAATTAAAGTTACTTCTTACAAGCTACTTTCTGATTGTTTATTTAATGTAACCCTTTCGTTGTGTCAAAATATAGTACGGGTACTGAGGATGTGACAGCTCTTTGAGGTTCGTAGAATCGGAAAGTCTCCAAACCTCTTAATTAAGAGATTTGGAGAAAAATAATTTAACAAAGATGAACCTATCAAAATGAAAGAATGTCAAGAAATAATTATTGATTTTGATTTTGATTTTTACCAAGATCTTTTATTGTTTTGCAAGTTGACATAAAAATTTCTGCTTGGGAGGAGACATAACAGGAATAATGTATTACTTGATGTGCTTTTATTGTAATACGAGGTCTTTCACACAAAAATGAGGAAGTTTACAGGAAAATCATTTCCCCTAAAAAAGTTCGTGTTTGAAGTGGCATAAAATACTACAACACATTACGTCTCACCTGCACACATACTTCTCGACAACCCTTCCTACAGAAAAAAAATCTCTTCACTTCTCTTCAGTGACAGTAGAACTTAAGGGGACTGGGACGTCTGCGATAATTAAGAAGTTGGAAATCTGGGCTATTCTTTTAAAGCCCATATCTTATACAAATATGCATGTATCATTAAGATTTTTTATGTTAGTTCAGTAAGACCTTTATGAATATTTTAAGATAAAAGAATGTCTTTCTGGATTGAAAGGTAAATTTAAAATAACAATGTAAACAAAAATTTTTTTCCCCGTGAAATTTTTTAGGTATTCACTTTGGAACACTTTTTAAAAAAATCTAGTGAAAATCTTACCTTGAAATCTTGTGTGATGATTAAACACAGTTTATTTTATATAGATAACCCATTTCAATCTTCGTTACACTTTATCAAAAAACTTAAAAAAATTATAAATATGTAGATTTCTGATAAGTGAAATTTATTATTTTAAAATTTTTTTTGAGAAAGTGTAACAAAGATTTAAATGGGTTATCTATATAAAATAAACTGTGTTTAATCATCTCACAAGATTTCAAGGTAAGATTTTTACTAGATTTTTTAAAAAAGTGTTCCAAAGTGAATACCTCAAAAATTTCATGGGGAAAAATATGTTTGTTTACATTGTTATTTTAAATTTACCTTTCAATCCAAAAAGAATTTTTTTATCTTAAAATATTCATAAAAGTCTTACTGAACTAACTTTAAAAAATCATAATGATATATGCATATTTGTATAAGATACGGGCTTTAAAAGAATAACCCATAATTTCGACTTCTTAGTTGTCGCAGACGTCCCAGTCCCCTTAATTCAACTAGTTTATCTATATGCCAGCAACACCGCCTCATAGTGGTCATTATTCACGCTATCAGGCTCATTATTAAATTTCTCTTCTTTGCGCCTTAAATATTTAGAAATATTTTTGAGTGCACTGTCTTTTCCTGGGTATTTTGTAAAACTTCAGCATTATCAACTTCCGTAAATTTCAGAAGAAAACGATTATTGACCTTAATAAGGCCTGCCTTAAAAAAAGTGTATATGGTCTTTCGCAGTTTATGGAAACAATTTTGTAATTTATTTTTGTCTTTTGCCTTTTGAGATAAAAATTTGACAACTTCAGAATAATCGTCTGCTACTGTTTTATTTTGATTGGAATGTAAAGTAAAAGATTTATTTTGAAAATGTCTCCTTAAGTTGATAGATGGCTTGAAGGTTACGTAACTGCGCCTTCCTAGGAGAAATATTCGTATCAACAGATTATAAAGCGGTGTAAAAATCGCGGCTATGGTATTTGAAAAATAGGTATTTCTAATATATTAAATTTGAAAGGGGAAAAACATCTAACTGAAAGTAAAAATGAAATCATAACCGCGAAACCTCATCTTAAGACTGTTCGAACGCAAGTAAAATGAAAGTGAAGTCCCTGATCCTACAAGAAAATCCGCAGACTCAACGATTCATTGCAGCGAAAATACGAATGTCTTCTGCCACTGTAAGTAAAATCATTCATAAAGATTTGAAGTTAAAAAAGATGTTTAAACCTAAAGTTTATCTGCTTTTGCCAAAGCATATTGCTGAAAGAAAAACAAATTGTAGAAAATTATGTGAAAAACACCTAGCTGCTGAAAAAGGGAAATTTGGGGTAACATTCGATGAGGCATGGGTATATTTAAGTGACTGTAATAAAAAAGATCAATTTTCTATTTTTCAACTGACGGGAATGATCGTACGAAATGGCTTCGTCAGTGTACATAAAAGTTCCCAAAGGGAGACATGATAGTTGCAGGATTTTGTTACAACGGCAAATTAAAAATAAAAAAAGTCTCAAGTAAAGCCAAAATTAATTCATTCGGCTATCAGCAGAATATTTTAGAACCAATCTTTGAAGAAGAAATTCCAGCCTTATATGGAAAGGACATTGATAAAGTTGAGCTTCATATGGACAAAGCCTCTAGTCACATGTCTAAATCAACTGCCGCTTATTTAGCAAAGAAAGAATTAGAAACAGGAATAAAGTTAATCCCATTCAATGAAATACCTGTAAAATCTCCCGACTCTTCTCCAATGGACTTTTTGTGCTTACGGTTTATTAAAACGAGCCTTTGTTTTTTTGTTTCTTTGTTTCTTTTAAGTTTGATAAAATTGCAGTATTCTGGAATTAAAGTGCGAGTACCTCAAAACTCTTTATTGCTGATGTTTATTCTTACTAGGAACGAGAAAAGGAGTTGAAAAAGTGAAATAAAGCGTTGTTTGTACAACCGCTTTATTTTTCAGTGCAGTAAAAATTATTTCGAAAAATTGCACGCAATAAATTTAAGTATGAAGTTAATGCTATTATTACAAGTATCATTGTAACAGGAATATATAAATGTCGCGGTCTGCTTACTTATGAGAAATGCTTGCACATGACAATGAAGAGTTAAATCATTAGTAAATTTTGAGTTAGGTGATCTATCATCAATAATAGAATCTCAACCCAAGCTTCGAAAGCTACCGAGCAATGTACTTATTCAGAAGCTATAAATACTTCTTTCATTGTTACAACAATTAGGAAAATATTATGGGTAAATATTTTGCACCTACCTGAGGATGCCTAACTTACTTTACTTGATATAATTTTAATTGTTTTCACATTTATAATTTAACTGTTTAATCCGTTTTTTTTCGCTATAATGATCCCTTTGCGAAATGTTAGTGAGAATACAATTGTTAGTGACACTATAATGTTAGTGAGACTATCGGAAGGGAAATATAAATTAAAATTTATTTGAAAGTTGAACTAATTGTAATGTGACAAGGATTATGACATGGTAGTTGCTTTGAGCTGCCCCAACTTTCCTTTGTTTAAACTTAAAATTATATGATAAGGGGTATAAAAGTTTTTTTTTAAATAGGAAGAATTTAATACTTCTTTGAAAGTAAATGAAACTATTTATTAGAGAACTAGCTGAATACCCGTACTTCACTACGGAATGCATTCAATTTTAATACAACGGTCAATGTATGCAATTAATGCTAATATATATATATATATTTATTTATTTATTTATAATAAATACAACGATCACTGTATGAAATTGATGTAACAAAACAAAAAAAATATTTATAAAAAAAATCGTAACGGATATTTTTATAGACAAAATAATGTAGAAGAAAATATTCAAATTAAATCTAACAGAACATACTAAAGAATATAGGGCAGTTAATATAGTTCAATTTGAGGAACATATATTTTATACATATATATATATATATATAATAAATAAATAAATAAATAAATATATATATATATATATATATATATATATATATATATATATATATATATATATATATATATATATATATATATATATAATAAATACGACGATCAATGTATAGAATTATACATGATATCTTTTATTGTAGTTTAATATTTTTTTGGATAATGTCCAATCGTCTGCCGCATTCAGCAGGGAAAAAATATATTTTTTGTCTATTTCGTTGTTATGCACGTGACACAAAATTAGTTTAAAGTATCACAAAAAGAAAAGAAACAACGTGATCAGCATTTAAAAAATAAATTCTAAAAGTTAATCTTTAAAAATTCACTAAAATTCAGACAAGGAAGGTAAAGATTCGAAAAAGATTTCATTTTAAAGGAAATTTTTATGATCTTTCTCGTAATATAAATTTTATAACCCTCAGATTATTATTTTGAATGCAAACTTAAAGTTACAAAACAGCTTAAAAGTTTAATTTAAAAAAATCTAAGAAGAATTTTTCAAAAATCTTTCTTAGTGCACCCCTACACTATCAGAAGAATCGCCATGCAAAATTTCAGCCGTTTAGGTCCAGCGGTTTCGTCTGTGCGTTATATGTCACTCAGTCAGTCAGTCAGTTACGGAACTGTTTTATATATATAGAGTATTTCTACAGGAACTTTCAACTTTTACAAAGTACCCAGAAAGATAATTCTAATATTTAGCACACTATTTAATACTTAGTTTTTTCTATAATTTTTAGGCTATGTCTTAGCTCCCGTATCATACACACTAAGGATATTTGAAGTTTTTACGCAATTTTTATGACAAATAAAGACAAGTTTTTATGTTTAGAATAATATAATACAAGCTTGGATATTCGTGTCTCCTCTGAGTATAAATGCTTGTACTCCGTTAAGCACACAGGAATCCTATTTTTGGAAAAACAGAAAAAACAAAAGAGAAAAAACTAAAGCATTAAATTAAATTATATATTGAAAAGATTATGTAATATAAAAATAGCTCAAATTAACAAAAAAATTAATTTTTAAGTTACCAGATCTATAAATGGTGATATAGGTAAAAATAATATAGCGATGTATAATGAACATTATGTAGGTTCATAAGCACAATCACGGGGGTACGTAATATTTTGTTACATTAAACGATCCTTGTTTAAGCACAACTAGATAGAGACAGGTATAACTGTGCAATAACATAATTTGTCACATAATATTACATACTTCTGAGCATTTTAAAACATCTTCCCTAGACTAGGACTCGAAGTAGGTACCTTGTATTAGCCGCACAGGTATTGCAACAGTGGAGCCTGCTCACATCATCTTGAATTAGCCCTTACAGAGTAATATTCGATGGGCATTAGTTCTAGAAAATATCGCTGTTTATAATGGCGTTAGTATTAACTTTTTATCCTTCTGCATCTTAATTTGAAAAGAACGATTATACTCTAAAAAACATAAGACTTTCTGAAGGACATTAATTCTTTCTACGAAACCTGAAAAACAATTTCTACGATTCAAAAATTAACCCAGACAACATCATTTGAAATACTTTTTTCAACAAAAGAACGTATAGGGCTTCTTAAAAAAATAATGTTGTTCGAATTACTCTCCTTACGACCTAATTTTTAATGGCGACGGGACTTCTATATTTACTTTCGAAGAAATTTCTTTCACAACTCGAAATTATAAACTGACGAAGCCTTATGAACGCATGTGTCGTCCGAACTTCTGGTAAACTTCCCTAGATAGCTCTTGAAAAAAATACGTTGGCTATAGATTTTGCAAGGTCGAATTTATTACGGTTTCGTTTGAAAAGTTCTTATTTTATTTTGATAATTCAGAAATTTAAGAAAAGTTTTTTCTATTAAATGTAAACATTTAAAGTGATATTTATATTTATTTAATTAAAAAAGTAGTTAATTTCGGTACCTTTTCAAAACGAGATAATTATTGAAAGAGCTTATAAAGTCTCCCCTCAATCCAAAAATCTTCATCAAAAGTATTCTCGGTGAATTTCCTGACCCTAAATTGTTTAAGTATGTTGATCTCGTTAAGTTGTGAGTAAGTTTGTAAAATCAATATATGATTAATAAATTTCTTCTAATCAAAATTCGAATATGTCAATTAATTTTATAAATGAACTTTTTTCATTTTAAAAATACGGTATGATATCCCGTCGAATGTCCACCTAATATTTTTTTCTACAAAACTTTTAGGATTAATTTTTGAATTTTAGTTTAAATTTTAGAAATATTCTATTCATGAAAACTTATTGAGTGCTCCTCCATAAAAACTTCAAATGATTTTCCTTAGTTATTCTCCATAGGAAAATACTGATCCTATGGACATTTACTACTGCACTTTCCAAATATATTGCCTTTTTGAGAAATACTTAAACAAACAAGTAAAAAAAATAATGGTTGAATTTGAAATCCTGGTTCGCCATTTCTCCTTTGTTTCTAAGTTTATGAAAGGTTTTAAGAGGGTTTCAACATTTAGAAACGGGCTAAATTTGTTGTAGCATATAGCACCAGAGTAAGCATACACACATTCCGAAGTGTCTTTATCTGTTATCTTATCAATAATTGTAACAGGTATTTTCACAATATGTCAGTACTAGCTGAAAACCCGCGCTTCGCTACGGAGTACATTCAAATTAAATACAACGGTAAATGTATGCAATTAATGCCAAAAAAAATAAATATATATATTTATAATAAATGAGACGATCAATATATACAATTGATGTAAAAAAATATTTATATATATATTTATAAAAAAATCATAAGGAATATTTATTTTTTTTTTTGGATAATATCCAATCGTCTGCTGCATTAGAAAGAAAAAAAAAATTTTTTTGTCTATTTAGTTGTTACTCACGTGACGATAAATTTATTGAAAGTACCAGAAAAAGAAATCACGTGATCAGCATTTAATAAATTAAATTCTAAAAATTAATCTTTAAAAATTCACTAAAAATCACGAAATGGAGGTAAAAATTCGAAAAAAATTTCATTTTGAAGGAATTTTTATGATCTTTCTCGTGATATAACTTTTATAACCCTCAATGTATTATTTTAAATGCAAACGTAAAAAAAGTTTAAAAAACAGCTTAAAAATTTAATTTAAAAAAATCTAAGAAGAATTTTTGAAAAATCTTTCTTAGTGCACCCCTACACTATTAGAAGAATCGCCATGCAAAATTTCAGCCCTTTATGTCCAGCGGTTTGGTCTGTGCGTTGTATGTCAGTCAGTCAGTCAATCAGTGAATGAATGAGTCAGTTACGGAACTGTTTTATATATATAGATGACTGAAGTTTTATTTGTGTTTAAAACAATGTGGCAAATTCTAGGTACCTGAAAATAAGATTAAAGTATGAAATTCTAGTAAGTGGAACGTCTTCGTTATTATTATTTTGGTAGCATTATGTATTATTACAGTTTGTTTTGTGTAAAACTTGGATTCCTTACTGTACTTGATTTCAGTCCCAGAAAAAGCTAATTTTACTGAAAAATCAATTTTGAAGTACACAGTGCAAGCGAATATTACATTTAAGTGTTTTTAATGCACAAGAAGAACCTAATAAAATATTATTTATGTTTTTTCAGAGTTCTTATTCCTTTGTTTATGTTCAGTATTATTATTTTTCGAGGCGTGATTTCGAAGGAATAAAATTTATTTATGAATGGCATAAAACTGCACAGAAATAAATTATAGTTATTTTACGTAATTTATACACATTTCCAACTATTTTTCATCCGGATCCGTTAATATCTTTTTTGCATTAAACTTCGTTTATTATCATGCATCACAAAGTTCTTTGCTTTAGTTATGCTAATAAAATTAAAATTTGATGTTGAAATTTTAACATGTATTCTTGTAAAATATCGTGGAGGATTTTATAAAGATTAATTCTGTTGTATATTTGCATATTCTTAACGAATGACGTTTTAATAAAGTGGCATAAGAAATATCCGTTTGTAAGGGAAAATACTATGCATTGTTGTCGTTTGCAAATTTTTATAGATTCTAATATCGAAAAATATAACTTTTTGAAAAAGTAAAGTACCTCACGACGTCAGGATTGCTTGTTTAGAAGAAAACAGTTTAAAGTTTGGAGACCAGAATTACAGCCTCGGTCGCGGCTGATCACCATTTCAACATGCTTTAAAATCTAAAAGAAATCTCATACTCTTTATTTCCTTTTAACTTTAAATGCAGGTATTATATTGAGACATTTTTTGAGACACAATAATATTTTTTATAACACTTGAAGAAACTCGATTTGAAAGAAGTTTAGAAAACTGTATTGATATCAATTTATGCTGACTTCCGTCAAGCTTCCGAAAATAAACTAATAAACTACGGGGATTTTTAAATAAAATTAGCATTAGTTGAAAAGATGTATATAAAATTCTAAATTTTGAAAACATGACCTTCATCCCTGATCTTTAGTTTTTGGCATGCCGGAGAAAATAATGTAAAATGGCGGCTTCTTTGTAATGAACAATCAACAAAAAACGTAAGTTTCGATCTGGCTAATAGATCGAAACTTACTTTTTTTTCCTTATGCAGATGCACTTGTTCTGAGTCATTCACACTGCATACCAGGAAAATTGTTCACCACTTTTTTACATGGGAGCACCATACAGGTGAGTAAACGTTGTTCCCTTGGTACCACCACAATTTTGATCGAGCACCCCCAGAGGCAATCAAACTAGATCGATTCTAGATCGGAACTAAATCGTTTATTAACTAGATAGAAACATGCATAGACGTTCCTTTTCCTTTTTTCTTTTTGTTATTTGTGGATTATTAAGGAGCCGCCATTTTACTTTTGTGTATCAACATGTGTCCTGTAAGTTAAGAAAATTATGAGAAAATAGCTGTAAAAGGACTGAGATATGATATATATATATATATATATATATATATATATATATATATATATATATATATATATATTATATATTATATATATATATATATATATATATATATATATATATATATATATATATATATATATAGTATATACCGTAAAATCTTGACTATAATACGTACCCATAACTTTTCAATATTTTATTCAAAAATTGCACAAATATTTATTAAAATAAATAAAATTTGTAATAAAAATAAACGTAAACGTCAAATTCGGTAGGAAAAAACTTAAATTTTTAATTCAAAACAAACAATACTGGGAAATTATCAGTCTTAATCACTTTCACTTGAATACAGCTCATTTATTGTTTGCCATTATTCAATGTTTTAAATTTTTTTTGTACACGAGTTTAATACGCACCCTCATTTTTGCGGGCTAAAATGTGAAAACGGTTCGTATTATAATGAAGATTTTACGGTGTATGTATATATATATATATATATATATATATATATATATATATATATATATATATATATTAGGGGCCTTATAGGGAAAACATTTCTCTTCTATACTATATTGTTTTACAACAGCTGAAACAAGTATCTAAAAACTTATGCAATAAATTTATGACATTTCAAATGTCACATGGTACTTGATGTACATTGTAAAATGCAATCAGAAATAATTTGAATAAGGTATCTTGTACGCTAAGTAATTACAGTTTAGATCCTACATTCCTAATCCGTGGATTTTCTCATAAAAATGTCGTAAATTGAAGGTATCTGTAAGTTTTCAATGTGACGGAAGAATGCTTTAACCTAAACACCTTCCGCACTTCAATGAGGAATGGATCTTAGACCCACTTACAACTTTTTACTTAAAGTATCTTTTCATAACGTATTTCATTCGCTTTCAGATAGTAAGAAAATAGTTTAACTCCATAAGAGTTTGGCTATTCTGTAATAAGAAGCATAGCAAAAGTAAAGTTGTGTACAGATTCAGTAGTCCATGGTCAGATTTTGTTCCAGTTAGGAACTGCAGTTCAGAGAGCTAAACATGAACTCATCAAAGGTTACCAAAAATTAGGTTAATTGTCTCCACATTATAAAACTTTAGAATAATCATACACTTGAGATTTGCGGAATCTGCTCGAAGTATGTTGAAGATATTTCTTACTATGAATAAAAATGTTAGAATGTTAAAATTAAGGCATTCGATTTCACTTTGGCCTGGTAGGAACGAGTATGCGTCTGACATCTTAAATTGCTTTTTAAGTTTAGTTTCTGAAGGCTGTGAAAAGCATGGCTGATGTGACATTTCATGAAAGGGGAGTTTCCTAGAAAGTATCAGCTGAAAAATGGAAATAAATAGATTTGTGAAGAAGGTATTTTGCGTACCTGTCCATTAAATGGGGCTTCCTTGAGAACCTTCAGAAAGAACCGAAACTGTCTGTAAACGATTTTTATAGCTGCCAGAGATTTTCAGAATATTTCAGTTTCTTAAGCGTATGTAGCTACAATAATTGTGAATATCTAAATATTTCTACGGTTCCTTATTTCCGGATAAGCAAAAATGTGCATAATATTCTATAGTCAGTAAGTTTCAAGTGTTAACAGCAACGCACTTTCAACAACATTTTTATCAACAGTTTAAGAGCTATTGCTTAGCTGAACAATAACAGGTATTTTTTTATACCGCAAGTTACGAAAAACTGGTCTCTTAAGAAAATTCGAAATATCTGAATCAGATTACGTTCCTTCGAAAGGAGATTCAAAAATGTTTAGAATGTCATTCCAAATTGTATAAGCCACTCTTGTCTAATTGCAACTTTAACAGGAGTACTGCAGTTGACGAAGAGCAAGTATAATCTCTAGAGATTATCCACTTTCGCAGGTTACGAGTAATAGTCTGAAGATACAGGAAAAAAATTAAGTTTGTTTTCAAAAGAGTATCCTAAAACTGTCACATTATAATTAACTAGCTGAATACTCGTGCTTCGCTACGGAGTATATTCAAATTAAATACAACGGTCAATGTATGCAATTAATGCCAAATATATATATATATATATATATATATATATATAGATATATATATATATATATATATATTTATTTATTTATTTATTTATAAAAAAATCGTAACGGATATTTTTATAGACAAAATAATGTAGAAGAAAATATTCAAATTAAATCTAATAGAAAATACTGAAGAATATAGTACAGTTAATATAGTACAGTTTGAGGAACATTTTTTACACTTATACTGTATTTTAATATTTTTTGGATAATGTCCAATCGTCTGCCGCATTGGAGAAAAAAAAATATTTTTTGTCAATTTATCCCGTTGTTATGTACGTGACGCAAAATTAGTTTAAAGTATCACAAAAAGAAAAGAAACCAAATGATCAGCATTTAATAAATTAAATTCTAAAAATTATTATTTAAAAATTCACCAAAAATCAGAAAATAGAGGCAAAGATTCGAAAAAGATTTCATTTTAAAGGAATTTTTATACCTTTTTCGTGATATAAATTTTATAACCCTCAGATCATTATTTTAAATGAAAACTTAAAAGAATGTTACCAAAAACAGCTTAAAAATTTAATTTAAAAAATCTAAGAAGAACTTTTGAAAAATATTTCTTAGTGCACCCCTACACTATAAGAAGAATCGCTATGCAAAATTTCAAACCTTTATGTCCAGCGGTTTGGTCTGTGCGTAATCTGCCAGTCAGTCAGTTATGGAACTGTTTAATATATATATATATATATATATATATATATATATATATATATTACATAGAACAATCATGTCAATTAAAAATGAAAAGGCTTTTTCCTTAGGACCTATCACAGGTGGAATATATAAAGTTTGTTTCTACCATTCTTTCCGACGGATAAGAAAAAAGGGCACAAATATTCTATATTACACAATTTTAGTGGACAATTTAAAAATCTCCACTAAAAACGCCTTTAGCATCTTCATCGAGTCATTTAATCCGCTAAACATACGGCGAGGGAACGATACAAAACGATCGAAATTCTGGCAAATATATTTCTGTCGATTTTCCGCAGGCTGTGGACAATAGATGTGCCAGTACATTCTTAATGTAAATATTACGAAAAAATCAATGAACAACAGCTTTTCATGAGTGGTATTTTGGTTGTGCAATGTCATGTCTGAAAGGTATCAAGTCATCCTAAATTCAAATCGTGCAATAAAAGATAATTTGACAAAAGTTCCTCGAAATTGTTTGACTTCTTATACCTGCAAGGAGAAGTTGATTTCTGTTTACACACGCACACACACATACGTACACACACACACGCGCGCGCGCGCACGCACACACACACACACACACACACACACACACACACACACACACACACACACACATATACTAGCTGAAAACCCGCACTTCGCTACGGAGTACATTCAAATTAAATACAACGGTCAATGTATGCAATTAATGCCAAAAAAAAATAAATATATATATATATATATATTTATAATAAATACGACGATCAATATATACAATTGATGTAGAAAAAATATATATATTTATAAAAAATCGTAAGGGATATTTTTATAGACAAAATAATGTCCAATCGTCTGCCGCATTAGCAAGAAAAAAAATATTTTTTTGTCTATTTAGTTGTTATGCACGTGACGATAAATTTATTAAAGTACCAGAAAAAGAAATCACGTGAAAAATTAATCTTTAAAAATTCACCAAAAATCAGAAAATAGAGGTAAAAATTCGAAAAAGATTTCATTTTAAAGGAATTTTTATGATCTTTCTCGGGATATAAATTTTATAACCCTCAAGTGATTTTTTTAAATGCAAACTTAAAAATAGTTACTAAAACAGCTTAAAAATTTAATTTTAAAAAATCTAAGAAGAATTTTTCAAAAATCTCCCTTAGTGCACCTCTACACTATAAGAAGAATTGCCATGCAAAATTTCAGCCCTTTAGGTCCAGCGGTTTGGTCTGTGCGTTGTATGTCAGTGAGTCAATTACGGAACTGCTTTATATATATATTGATTGTAATCTTCAAACTAATAACTATGTTTCACTTAATAATAAAACTATCTGAAGATGATTTTCCCGTCGTAATATCCCAATGAATTTACAACTCAGTGTTGAATATCCATTTCAATGACTATACCGTTTACCTTACCGTTTACTGTTTGCTTGGCCATTTAGGTCACTGAATGGCGCCATTACAATGCACCTTTCGGAAATTACCAGAAAACCGTCTTCAGTCACAGCACTCCGATGGCGCCTTCTGGTTTGCTGAAGGCTGTTGACTAGGATCTTACGCGGTTCTCTCTAGAAAACAAATTTTCATTAAGTGGAACTGCGATGAGCACGAACTCTGCAGCCAATTGCTCTTTACCAGTTGGGGTTTGCAGCCCTCAAGACATTTCTGTCGTACGACCATTTTTCTTTCTCCTTATGTGACGATAATGGTTTTCAATAGGATGCGAAAATTACACAGGGGAAGAGAGTAAGAATGTTATAAACACATACTCACAATATGCGGAAGTATACTCCATGAAACTGCAAGATTTGTTGAAGGATGTTTAAATAATTATTTATGTTACTAAAATTCAGTTGGTCAATCAAGTTTACTACTAGATGTATATCGTTTTGATATACGTCCCTAAAATAGGCTTTACCCTTCGCAACTATGCATTTTATCCCGTTTTAATGTATACTTTTTAATGTACACTTCGTTTTAGTGCAATCTATCGGCCAGGTGTAGACAGTCCGTCTTAGAATTCGTTTAACGTACACTATCCGCATTAACATAAACTAATTGTAGGAAACTTTTTCATCACAGGATATTAAGGATTATTTCAAGGTGAAACTGTACGAACGAACGAACGAACGAATGAACACACACACACACACACAGATATATATATATATATATATATATATATATATATACTCTAAATCGAGGGGGGGGAGGAGAATCTACAACTGTATGCTATATATTCCTATTGAAATTTAAAACTAGAGGAACTAATACATTAGCTTCCCTATGATCTAAAACATGTAGGACATATAACAGTTCTGCATATGCCGCTTAAAATTGGAGACATTGAAGAGCCATAACTATTTCTGAGCATTAAAACGCTGAGGATCTCTCAGTCAAATACTTTGATGCTATAAATCCTGGACGATGTATTTCACTTCTATATAAATTTCGTAGATTCGAAGACGAGAAGATAGAATACGTATATATTTAATTGTTTTATAAGATGTAAACAATCACTTATATTACTCGAATTAAATGATTTATTTATTCGTACAGTTTTTTTTCAACGTGGTGGTTAAACAGTCCGCCAAAAATGTTTTCAGTGAAAGAAGTTAATATAATGGAGCCTTTGAGTGAAAAAAAATACTATTATGGAAATTTTCATCGGCAAAGGAAATTTTGATTCAAAATGACAATTACATATAAGAGTTACCTAATTGTAACTTAAAAAGGAAATACAAGGCAGCTCCAAAAAGGTTAAAATATTCTGAATGATGATTGGTTGGTGTTGGTTAAGCCTTTTTGTAAAGCTCTGAGATTATCATTTTTCTACCCAAAGACCAAACAGAACGGCTGCTAAAACAGAGAGTAATAAATCAAAATATTACTTTAGAGTTAAAAATGGATTTAATATAAAAATGTGTTTTTTCAAACAAACTTTTATCATTAAATCAAAGTTCCTTGACTCTGGATAGTTTGTTTTAACGAATTTTTATGTTTGAAGGAAACGGCTGTTGCTGAAAGCTTCCGCACATAAAGAGACGTAGATTTTTGAACTGTTGATATATATTTAATTCCAGTCATCAGAGTTCCCGTGGCATCTAAAAAAGCTATCTAGAGAATAACCACAAACATAATTTGAACGATGTAACCATTTTCACCTTTCACTTCTTTTTATCTACCAATTAACTTTCATTAGAAACCGGTTCAAAGGAACGAACGTATCATTTGTTGTGATTATGGTAACGAAAACATTAATAAAGGTGTCTTTTTTCATCGATTTGCCATTAATGATAAAAGAAGTGGTTACAAATAGTATCTGAGACTGATCCTTCTATCGTTATTATTACAATAACCTCAGCATCTCTAAAATCTCCTTATTTCTTCCCTGTTAATATCCCTGTTTCTTTACTTCCCTGTCAGTATCAACGATTTTATATAAAAACTATCTGAAAACCCGTACTTCGCTACGGAGTACATTCAAATTAAATACAACGGTCAATGTATGCAATTAATGCCAAAAATTTGCATAAATATTTATAATAAATATAACGATCAATGTATGGAATTGATGTAAAAAAAAAGAAAAAATATCTTTATGAAAAAATCGTAACGGATATTTTTATAGACAAAATAATATAGAAGAAACTATTCAAATTAAATCTAATAGAACATACTAAAGAATATAGTACAGTTTGCGGAACATATCTTTTTCTGTATTTTAATATTTTTTGGGATAATTTTCAATCGTTTGCCACATTAGCAAGAAAAAAAATATTTTTTGTCTATTTCGTTGTTATGCACGTGACGATAAATTAATTTAAAGTACCAGAAAAAGAAATCACGTGATCAGCATTTAATAAATAAAATTCTAAAAATTAATCTTTAAAAATTCATCAAAAATCTGAAAATGGAGGTAAAGATTCGAAAAAAAGATTCATCTTGATGGAAATTTTATGATCTTTCTCGTGATATAAATTTTATAATCCTCAGATTATTATTTTAAATGCAAACTTTAAAGAATGTTACAAAAACAGCTTAAAAATTTAATTTTAAAAAATCCAAGAAGAAATTTTCAAAAATTTTTCTTAGTGCACACGTACACTATAAGAAGAATCGCCATGCAAATTTTCAACCCTTTAGGTTCAGCGGTTTAGTCTGTGCGTTATCTGTCAGTCAGTCAGTCAGTCAGTTACGGAACAGTTTTATATATATAGATTTTAGGATTATATTTTATAATTTTCTGTGATTTTTCTCAAAGGTTTATTTATTTATATATAATAATTTCAATAATTACTTCATTTCACATTTGAATATTATTAGAATTAAATGATAATAAAAATGTTACAATTAACTTATGTGGTAGTTCTTTAATATATAGTAAAGTTTTTTTTGTTAAAAAAACCCACCGGTCCGCGAAATTTTTTCACAAATTTTACCAGTCCGAGATCCAAAAAAGGTTGAGAAACGCTGCTTTAAATAAATTAACAGTTAAAACTTATTAGACGAAAAATTCAATAGCGGAAACAAAAACCGATTCGATAAAGATTCGAAAAAGATTTCATTTTAAAGGAATTTTTATGATCTTTCTCGTGATATAAATTTTATAACCCTCAAATTATTATTTTAAATGAAAACTTAAAAAAGGTTCCTAAAACCGCTTAAAAATTTAACTTAAAAAAATCTAAGAAGAATTTTTAAAAACTCTTTCTTAGTGCACCCCTACACTATAAGAAAAATCGCCAGGCAAAATTCAGCCCTTTAGGTCCAGCGGTTTGGTCTGTGCGTTGTCTTTCAGTCAGTGAGTCAGTCAGTTACGGAACTGTTTTATATATATAGACTAACGCGAGCTGTACCTGAAATTCCTGATTAAACTTATCCAAAAACAGATAATTAACTCTGCAAAGTCTGTTTTCCTTATGTGTGACCTGAGAACAATTTAAAACGACTAAATGAGGGAATTTGCTCAAACATCCTCTAAGTTACAATAAAGTTAAACGATCAGTTGACCAATTATCTCTGCAAATGTGACCTTTTCGTTTATCACATTCATATTATTAAACCAAAAACTCTTTTATATATCTCTACTGACAACTTGTGTCCATTGTAAAATTTTATCTGAGATTTTCTGTAGTATTTTTTTTTAAAGGATCAAATTTGTTTGAGATTCGAAGTTCAAAAAGACATATAAAAAATGATTACTATAATATTCATTCTCTAACTTAGTTAATACTCTGTTGATTACTAGGTTTAATAGTTGCTACGGAAATCCTTGTTTAATATTTCAAGGTTGGTAAAATGTCCTTTCTTATTCACTTTTCAAAGTAAACAGAATGACGATAACTTTCACTGGCGGAATAGATTCTCAAAGCATTTTGCCTTTTGAGGTCCCAATATCAAAATTGTAACTATTGTCTTCTAACCCACCACTTTATATCACGGTATAGTCTGTCGCGTTATCCGACGAAGTATTACCATATAATCAATTAAAAAAAATTCTCCTCATTAAAAAAATTCACAACACATCATTTTAGAAAGTTAATTAGATAAAATAAAATTAAAAACCTCTGTTTGGGATTTTAAAAACGTAATAGGGTGTTATTGATTAAATTCATTATTTTTCGTCCCCGTCAAAGCATTGCTGTATTGCGAAATTCTGGTGACCTTGAATTAGGCAGGAACGTAAATCGGTCAAAGGAATAACAATAGAACCTAAGTGCTAGTTAAAATCAATGTTGAATACAAATTATCCAGTACAATCAACAATGCTATATACGGTAAACCCACACCTTTTGGTATTTTAATAAGTGTATAAGTTGGTGCATGAGCAAACATAATTTTTATCCGTACCGGTGCCACACGTTTGTGCGCGAAATCGTGATTTCACCCAGAATCGCTCAACGATCTGTTAGTTATTTATAGTAACTTTAAAGGAAAAATTAAGACTTATAGCAATTTTAGAGTTTGAGGCTTTGAGGGACAGAATCAAACATAACAAATATTCTCCCAGCGGTAGAAAACGACCATTGCAGTGGCCACCGACCACTGGGAGAACATTAGTGGAATGTCATACATTGGAAGCACAAATCATATATTCGTGGTAGAAAAGAACATAGTATCGTAGGGAAGAATACACAGAGAGTATAAAACATTATGTAAGGATAACACCCTGCGTCAATGGTGTGGAAAGTCAGCATCTCGTGCTCTAGTAACAAAAGAAGGTAAAAGAAAATTTAAGAAATGGTATTTTAAATATGAGGTTCCCTCTTACCGCTTGAATACCGCTGGTGGTGTAGTGGTTGTTTGCATAACGTTTGCAAACGGTTGTTCGCAAAACGGTGCTGTAGTGCAAAACGTTTGTATCGATGCACAAAGCGCGAGTTCAATACACGCTCCAGGGGAACAGTATGCACAACTTATTTAGTGTATAGCACACTTCTACTAAAAAGAGTATAAATTATTGTGTTTTAACACCCCAGTTTTTTACTGCATCCAGTTTAATTTAATTTGATCAAAGATACACTTCATAAATTATGCAAGTGCAAATATAATTTTTTTTAGCTTTTTTAGCACTGTAACTGTTAGACTATAACCATTAGCTTTATCTACCTTGCAATGGCACGGCCAGAATTGTATTTATTAATTTTAAAACCACTCTGCTGTAATTGGATAAAAAGTTCCAAAACCAGTTAAATGAGTTAGGAATTAAAAAAAACTTAAAATGTTCCCCATAAATAACTTAAACGCCTTCTCTATTTTAGAATTTCGAAAGCCAACACAATTTTCTTCTACAAAGGGAACAACTACGTGGTAAAAGAAGGCATTTCACCTGCCTTTACTTTCTATAAAAACTTTCTCTTGCTCTGGTATGAAGATGAAAACTGAATTATTTCAGAGAGTTCAGATATCTGTTTCCGCACTATCATCACCAGTTTGCCTATCAATTTTGTGCTCGCGTTTTAAAATGCTGCTGGAATATGATTTAATTATTTCAGTTAAACGTTGAATTATGATTTGTATTATGATATAAGTTATTTAATATAAAATCTCATTAACTCACGTTCTGTGTAGATATATAGCGGTGAGCAGTACATTTCGCTTATAACTGAGAGAGAAAAAGGAAAAATAAATCTCAAAATGAGGCTTACAGAGGAATAAGTGAATAAGGGAAAATAGGTATGAATAAATAAATTTTCTTTACATGACTAGTCAGCTTGTTCAAGCATGAAAATCATCCAGAAAAAAAGGGATATTTATTGGAACCCATTTTAAAGCATTAATAAAAATACTAAAATATTCCCAGGAATTATATTTATCGTTTACATAAATTACACTTTTCAGTGCAATTTCATACAATCATAGTTATTGAACTTTATGTTGAGAATACGTACAGATACTACTTATGTAATCACTTATGAACTGGATCTAAGGGAAAATAAGAATATTTAGGATATTTTTCGCTTACATTTCAAGCAATTCAAATTTTAGAATTAAACTGATTTGAATTATTTTTTAAAAATCATATGCAATAAAACTATTATTTCAAATTAAAAGAGTATAAAATTTTTTTGCTGCTAAAAAGTGTTAAAATCCATGAAAAACAGATTTATATTAATTTTTTTCCAATGCAGAGGCACTTGTTGTTAGACATTTTACTTTTTGCTATTCACCGATATTTTATTGGCTACTTTATTATCGGAGCACCCTATAGGAGATCCAGCATTGCTCCCTATTAGGGGTCGACTCGAAAACAACCAAGCCTTATTTGGGATAATAATTGTAAAATGTGTAAAAAGATTTAATTTTACCAGATAAATTAAAACAAATTTGTAACAACGTTAACTGTATCTCTGTTTGTAACTTAAACTTTTCTTGAAACAACTCGACCACAACTATAATCCAATCCAAGATCTCCTACTTTCCGAAATGTTGGTCTGTAAAATAACAATAAGTCCTATTTCGGCTTTTACCAACAAACCTCAATTTTCTTTTGTAGCCATGATTTTAACTATCTGCTTTCGTCCATATGCCGTCACATTCACTTGTAAAAGAAAATTGAAATAGGATCTCTGGAATTGAAATAGACATCACTTAAGGTTCGGTCCGGTGTCATTCGCTGTTAATGTTTTACTCCAACAGAGAATGTCCTGAATAGAAGTGTAACAGTGTAATACAAATATAAATCTAGTTAATTAAATGTTTTATTTAATCATCGTTTCCTAAATGTGATTAAAACATGATTAATTCGTTTGCATTTTATGATTTGCAATCGATTGTACCACAGTCTCAAGATTCTACATTTGAAAATATATTTATAGTATCGTTCATTTTTATTCATTAAAAGTAAATGAATATGATAACATATATTTGAGAAGGTGCATTTTAGAGGGATTTTTAACCTAATCATTCATAATTAGAAAATAAAACCCCATTTAAAAGAAAGAGTCATTATAAATTGTTTATGAAAATGTTTTTGTATTTCTATTATTTTTGCTAATTAGTAGTGAATCGTTACAGATTTACTTTCTTAAGATATTAAATGAGCATTAGTCTTTTAACGTATTAGTCATAAACGTATAGAAAATAAAAACTTAAAATCAGATTTGAGATTAATTGTCCACAAACATACTTTTATTTATAATTCTATGATGCCCGGTATAGAGGGCTTAAGTCAATAACAGTGATTTTTAGACACTTGTTAGTATTGATAAAAAAACAAAGAACTTTCGACTGGAATGAAAATTTGATTATGAAACAAGAAATGTAAAATTGTATACAAAATTTATAGACCTAAGCCTTTTACACCAGTGAAAATATTTTAGTTTTTTTTTATCAATATTAACAAATATCTAAAAATCCCTGTTTTTGGCTTAAGCCCTTTATACTGGGCATTACGTAATTTAAATAAAATATTTTGACATTTTGCTTCCCTAAAATCATAATTGTATAATACTTTATATTTTTATGCGCATATTTCGATGCGATTTAAACTGAGCAAAAACGGTGTAGACACACAAAAAAGTTATATTTCTTTTCCTTCCCGTATTAAAATAGGTTCCCGTTAATATAAATTTACAGAGTGTCCGAAAAAAAAAATTACGATACATTGGCGTCATAAATATTCTTCACTGTCCATTTCATTGCTGTAAAATGCAAGTGTAGACTTTTTTTTTCAATAAACTACCGATATATATCTTCTTAAATCCGAAGGGATATTGGAGGAAACGCGTGTTCGGCACAGACCATCAAGGTTAAAGCAATCTGATAGAGCCGCATGACAATAGGATCAGACAGCAAAACAATTCTTTTGGGGGCTGTAAACAACAAAGAAGGTCGAAAGCTGTCAGCGATAATCCATTCGGTTGTCATATTTTGTGCTGCAATGAGGATACAATGTTAGCCAGAGGTTGGCGTTGAGAGGATTGTGTGATTTGTCGAAGGTGAGATTTATATCTGTGCAGCAATAACACATGATATTTTTATAGCTTTTTCTGTTAATTATCCCGGCGAGAATGCTAAATAGCATGGACATTCCAGTGAGCTATCTACAAGCTCAGTGGAAATTGGTCATAAAGTAATATATACTCTCAAACTCTTTTTTAAAAATTTAACTGAGATAATGTTTGTAATTTTCATATATATATATATATATATATATATATATATATATCATGTCGTGTAGAAGCAGCTGGAAATAAGTTGGTTATTGGGACGCAGTAAATAGGCGATTTGGTCTCACAAAGTTTTATTTGTCGTTTTATATGCAGTTCCCCATTGCGAGGGAGCTAGACCGGGTGACATATGAAATATAACAAACAATATCCGGAAAAGACGCGGCTTTCAGCTGTGTTCTGATTTTTATATCAGGAAAATCCAGAAGAGGTGATGCAGAGGTTTTACCCTATGACATTATGTTACGTCATGGACTAGGGCGTGTCCAATGATTTTTATCGGCTGAGTCTCCCTAGACAGAGGTTGTACGGAAGTCAATAAGGATCTCTCTCTGTCTAGAGGGGAACGAAGGGATTAAGTACTGCAAGCTTTATGAGCATTAAATCTTCTTTAGAAATCGAATTATTTATTTTTTACAGGAACATGATGTCAGATTATTAATATAAAAATTATTTTTATATTACATATATATATATATATGTGTGTGTGTGTGTAAGGAAAAACATAAAACTAAAATATAGGGGGGCTTTTATTAGGGAAAAAGGGGAATTTATAATAAAAAATTATTAACTCACGAAAGTTCGCCATAAAAGAAGAAGGGTTGTTAATAGCAAAAACTATCAATAGGGGTCGCCACTTGACGGGTACCGTTCAGAAAAGAGATATTTTTCGGCAGAAGTAAGTTACATAAAAAGATTACATAAGAAGAAATGTGGAGAACATTCCATGATGAATCAGCGGAAAGATTGGGCGGGAGTGTAACATAGAAAATCTAGTTAGTCGGCACTTAAGTTTGAGAGAGGTAACACGTACGTCTTCATGAGAGATTTCAAATGGGGTGGTGTGCTAAACTTTGTCGGAGCTCTGGACAAAACGTAATGGAATAAAAACCAGTTAATGGAACTATGTCGTGTATATTCATTGCAGTGCCCGATTGCATTTGATTAATTAATAACCCATGACAACGAACTCTGTCATATATATATATATATATATATATATATATATATATATATATATATATATATATATATACAGTGCCGTAACTAGGCAGTTACAACAGGGGCACCCGCCCAGGTCCCACTTGGAAGGTGGGGGGCCCAAAATTCTGTATTTGTTTTATTATTTTCCCAAACCTAATTAATTAAGGGGCCCAATTGCAAATTCTTGCCCAGGGCACAGGAATGGCTAGTTACGGCACTGTATACATACATATATATATATATATATATATATATTTAGAAACTATGCCTCTTAAGAGAATGAAATGGATTAATGCGTATATGTAACACATTAATCCTATTAATTTATGTGAAGAGGGAATGTAACGGGGAAAAATATTAAGTTTCAGATTCTCGCAGTAAACTCTTGTAAATGAAACGATCTCATTAATTCCATAACAGTTATTCAGAAAAGCGTCTGCATAAATACATTTCACAACATGTACGAAGAGATTACCCGAAGAACTACATCTGATTGAAGTGCCGATTTAGACCCATTTGAGAACAACTTAGTTGAAGTTGCAAAATATATGGGGAAACAATCAATTGACGTGATCGGTGAACCGTTACCACCGACGTTACGAGTTTTGTTCAAGGATAATAAAAAAGGATCACATATTTCTTCAAGTACCTTAATAAATACTAAAAAATAACTTTTTTTATTATTGAAAGTTATAATCTCAGCTAGAATTACGAGTATCAGTTCTTGTATTTGTAAAGGATTGCATATCAGATTGTAAAGGATTACAAAAGGAATGACATTCTCCCTCGATCATAACTTTCAGCAATAAAAAAATTATTATTGGTATTCATTGAGGTACTGAAGAATTTTGTAATCATTTTTGTTATCAATGAACAATACTCCTAATATAGGTAAGTTCATAGGTAAGTAAGGATAATGGTTCTCTGACGTCGATTGATTTTTTCCTAATATTCTGCCTCATGAAGAAGCAGTTTTTCATCCTCTGGAAAAAGTTGGCACCAAGGGGAAAATGTAACCCAGTGTTTGTCTCTGAGTTTTTGTTTCGGTGCAGTTATGTCCAGTGTTATGGAGCTGGTATTGCGTGCGTATTTGTCGAACCTTATTTTGTCCGGATTATTTAAAGTTTGATTAATTTTAATCAAACGGAAAGACTTGGGGAGCCTTATTTTTCGTGCACATGAAAATTTTTAATATAAACGCACAACTATTTAACTATGAATCATACACGGTAAGGGCGCTAAAGGGGAAGATCTTTTGTTCCTTTAATCAGCAGATTGTCATTGAAGGTCAAAACTGGTCGATGGATCAGAAACGATTAAGAGCCACTGTTACTTAGGATCCCGCGTGTAGTGCGATATCACATATGAAATTCCTGTTGTTTAAGAGAACAAGTCAGTTATAAAGTTTGTGTTGTGCTTGTTTGTTGAAGCATTTCTTTGCACTCAAACATGGTTTTAAAATAAACCTTTTTGAGATATTTTTTTGTGTACAAATAATTAAACCTTAACATTATTCCCATACAACTGTAAAACTACTTACTGAACACACGTCGTGAGCATTTTAAGACTTACTGAAATATAAATTCTGACGACTTTTGAAGGGCAGATCTTCGCGATTAAATCCAAAAGACCATGATAAAGGAAAAAGGAACGGGGAAGATTTCCAAACTCTTTGTCCTTCACTTTTCGCTTTCGTAATCCTAAAAACAGTTTTGAATCAGTTTGTTACTGAAGCGAAATATGCGGCGAGCAGCGTTCAACTATGTCATATAATGAGAGAATAATACTTCCGGCAATATCATCCTCATTTGCATTGCAAAGGTTCAAGAGTCATCTTGAAAAGCGCTCGTGGCCATAAAACGAAAGCATGGCGTATTACAGATCTTAATAGGTTTTATCGAGAATGCGCTAGGTCGCATTTTGTCCAACTGTCCTCCCTTAGGGGCATTTATGCTGGATGTCATATAGCCCTCGAGCTAAAACAACATAGTAATCTTAGTTTTGATATGCAGCAGGGATTAAGGTTTCGTATAGAAACAAAATATTTTCGCAAAGCTAAGAAAATAGACAGAGGTTTCCATTCTAGCAACTGTGATAGGACTTAGTTACTTATCCAAATATATTTAACCTTCATTTGTTTTTTAAGCGAGCATTTTTATTGATTAAATTCAATAGTGAAAGTTTTAATGCATATTATAACGTATTCTTTAAAAAGCTGATGGATTTTAGAATCTTGCATGTTCTTTAAACAAAGAGGCTATTTCAGCTTCCATGAAGACAACTCTAGAGGGAATTTATTGTATTTATATGTAATACTAGCTGAAAACCCGCACTTCACAGTACATTCAAAGTGAATACAACGGTCAATGTATGCAATTAATGCCAAAAATAAATAAATAAATAAATAAATATATATATATATATATATATATATATATATATATATATATAATACGACGATCAATGTATACAATTGATGAAATATATATATATATATATATATATATATATATATATATATATATATATATATATATATATATATATATATAAGATATATATAAGAAAATCGTAAGGGATATTTTTACAGACAAAATAATGTAGAAGAAAATATTCAAATTAAATCTAATATAAAGAATACTAAAGAATATAGTACAGTCAATATAGTACAGTTTGTAGAACATTTCTTTTACTGTATTTTTAATATTTCTTTGGATAATGTCCAATCGTCTGCCGCATTATCAAGGAAAAAAAATATTTTTGTCTATTTAGTTGTTATGCACATGACGATAAATTTATTTAAAGTACCAGAAAAAGAAATCACGTGATCAGCATTTAATACATTAAATTCTGAAAATTAATCTTTAAAAATTCACCAAAAATCAGGAAATGGAGGTAAAGGTTAAAAAAAGATTTCCTTTTAAAGGAATTTTTATGATCTTTCTCGTGATATAAATTTTATAACCCTCAAATTATTATTTTAAATGCAAACTTAAAAAAACAGCTGAAAAATTCAATTTTTAAAAATCTAAGAAGAATTTTTGAAAAATCTTTCGTAGTGAACACCTACACTATAAGAAGAATCGCCATGCAAAATTTCAGCCCTTTAGGTCCAGCGGTTTGGTCTGTGCGTTGTATGTCAGTCAGTGAGTCAGTTACGGAACTGTTTTATATATATAGATAACAGCTTTTTTAACACTCAGATTGGATATATTGCTGTACTGAAGATGTAACTTTGGAATTTAATCTTTATCAGTTTAAATTCAATAATTAATATATCCGTCATTATGAAATTTAAATAATTAAGCTCATCTGAAAAGTTTGATCCATTAGGATTCAAAAACACCCCAAAGACGTCGTGGTGGAGATTGGTGGTAGTGATGGTGGTGGGAGAGGAGAAATCCCTTGCATCCGGGCGCAAGCAAATAGGCGCACCAAACACGTGTTTAATACTGTAAAACATTAAAAAAAGTATTCGCTCCTTTCTTATTTAAACTGAGGATGCAACTACATATAGATCCTTAGCGAACCTGGTTCATTCATGTTGCTTATATCACTTGCAGGGCTTAGAGTTATATTATCAAATATTAGAGTTACCAAGTAAAATTTCCTATTAATTTATTTTGAAAATTTTAATAATGGGAGATTTAGAAGAAATGCATCTATGGGGGCAGAGTGCATTAAATAAATTTTACAAGTAAATCCTCTTGCCTCCCACCTATCAGCCACAGATCATGTAAATGCTGCAATAATGTCAGACATTTTTTCATAAATTTCTTAGCCGGATGGAGACAGATCACAATATGATAAATTTTTCTCAACGTTTGCGGTTTTATTCATATTAAATTTTTCCTTAAAGATTGTACTAGGAAATTTATTCAAATTCAACAAAGGGAAATTTTATTTATTTTTCAATTAATATAGGAAACATATATAAATACTGGCATGTGATACATATGTAAAACATGCTTCATGACATTTTCAAACCAATTTTCAATGTCTGCAATAGCAGAAGCTTGGGAGATACAAATAAAGTAACAAAGCCAATAGCATTAACCTGTAGCTCACGGGGGCCCATTTTTTAGACTCCCTCTTTGGAACGGGAAATTTAATATCCCGTAAGTAAGAACGGCCATTAAGGGGGTTATATATATATATATATATATATATATATATATATATATATATACATACCGGAAGTTGTTGCCGGAAGTTGGCGAGGTGGGTTAGTATTGGAAAGGGGTAAAGGACGGAAAGGTTTCCATAGAGAGAGAGAGAGAACTCGGATTACTGGCGATAAAAAATTGGAGGTGGTTAAAATTTATTACTTACACACACACACATATATCTATATATATATATATATATATATATATATATATATATATATATATATATATATATATATATATATATATATATATATATAATAAAAACATAAGTAAAAATAAAAATAATAATAAAAATAACTCTTAGTAATAATAATTAAAAACTAAATTATTAGGGTATAATAGTCCCAAAATTTGGAAACCATAGTAAGTCTGTAACTGAGAATCCACTACCACCATGGTTGCAAGTTTTGTGACGTCAGTCATCTTGCGGTTACATGTTCATAACTTCCACTCTGTCTAGCGCCAGGCTTGGTGTTCTTGGGTAGTACTATATTCATTATTATCAATTCTTCCTGTTTTTCATGATTGTACGGTGTCTGAGTGTGTTTATTGTACAGATCATACTCATCGGAAACAATCCATTGGTTTTTAGACAGCATTGACACCGCGGATGAAGAAATGCTGTCTAAAACCTCTTTCATACTATTCTTTTCATGTTATTTGTTCCTGGCAAGTAGCTTTAGAGCTATTACTGGTTTTCTCTATCGTCTATTTCTTATATATATATATATATATATACAGTGGAATCTCGATCGATCGTTTTCGGATCCATCGTTTTTCCGTATGTGTCGTTCATTTTATCCAGTCCCAACGATCATAATGCTTTGTTACGTTTCCGCATCTATCGTTTCCCGCATTTATCGTTCATTTCAATCGGTCCCTTGAAAAACGATAGATCGAGATTCCACTGTATATATATATATATATATATATATATATATATATATATATATATATATATATATATATAATGACCCGAATGGTCATCTCCTGAAATAAGACACACATCATGGCCGAAAACAATACGATTCGAAATCAAGAACAAAGAAGTTTATCCCAGAAATAACATGACCGCACAAAGCGACATCCAGCTCTCTTCTGCCAGCGTGCAAGTAGCTGTAAACGAGTTGCCGGAAGTTGGCGAGGTTGGTTAGTATTGGAAAGGGGTAAAGGACGGAAAGGTTTCCATAGAGAGAAAGAACTCGGATTACAGGCGATTAAAGATTAGAGGTGGTTTAAATTTATTATATATATATATATATATATATATATATATATTCATTCGTAGGTCCGTATTCTTGGGATACATGCCATCCCACCCCGTAAGGAAAAGGTTAAAGAAAAAGAAAGAGTCATTCTCAGGCTTTTATTGAACAAAATTCTCAAACATTTTCTCTTAGTCTTTTGGTAAGAATTAATCGATATTTCTAGCGTCTAATTATTAATGTGTCCCCAAAAACAAACCTCTGGAGAAGTTTTTTCTGGAAGTTTGTTGATTCAACGGAGTTTATTGCTCTTTTTCTGTCTAAACGAATGTGTATGTTGCTATTCTTCCCTACGATACAACTGTTGCCTATCCCCGTGAGAGAGTTAATTATAGCACAAAATTTTTTTCATCCGAGAAACGCTTTTGCAGATGAATATTTTTCCGCTCAGAACTTCTTCCGCGTTATATCCACACCAACTTTCCATTATTTTAGTCAGATACATTTCACCTCCCAGCTGTATATATTTCCCTTCCATTTCAGTTGTTTGCTTCCTTTTATCAAGGTAAGGTGGTTTTATGCCTTTTATGTCATTCAAGCGAACTAACATTTGAGGCGGTGAAAGGCAAAGTGGTGTAAGTCACATTTTCAACGCTTTAAAAAAAAAAAAAATTATTTGAGGGCAAAATTGTGAGCTCCATGTTCAATTTATAGTGGAATTGAAAATAATTATTATTTGTAATATAATAATAATAATTATTATGAATTATAATTTGTACAATTTATAGTGCAATTTGTTGTAGTTTTTGCAGTAAAACGCTTTGGTATTACACTACTTGACTTACTGACACTTTGCCTTTCACCGCCTCATGTATAGAAAGGTTTTTGTTTCCGCTATTGAATTTTTCGTCTAATAAGTTTTAACTGTTAATATTATTTAAAGCAGCGTTTCTCAACCTTTTTTGGATCTCGGACTGGTAAAATTTGTGAAAGAATTTCGTGGACCGGTGGGTTTTTTTAACAAAAAAACTTTACTATATATATTAAAGAACTACCACATAAGTTAATTGTAACATTTTTATTATCATTTAATTCCAATGATATTCAAATGTGAAATTAAGTAATTATTGAAATTATTATATATAAATAAATAAACCTTTGAGAAAAATCACAGAAAATTATAAAATATAATCCTAAAATCTATGTATATAAAACAGTTCCGTAACTGACTGACTGACTGACTGACAGATAACGCACAGACTAAACCGCTGAACCTAAAGGGTTGAAAATTTGCATGGCTATTCTTCTTAGAGTGTACGGGTGCACTAAGAAAGATTTTTGAAAATTTCTTCTTGGATTTTTTTAAATAAAATTTTTAAGCTGTTTTTGTAACATTCTTTAAAGTTTGCATTTAAAATAATAATCTGAGGCTTATAAAATCTATATCACGAGAAAGATCATAAAATTTCCGTCAAAATGAAATCATTTTTGAATCTTTGTCTTCATTTTCTGATTTTTGGTGAATTTTTAAAGATTAATTTTAAGAATTTCATTTATTAAATGCTAATTACATGGTTTCTTTTCTTTTTGTGATACTTTAAATTAATTTTGCGTCACGTGCATAACAACGAAATAAATTGACAAATTTTTGTTTCCTTCTAATGCGGCAGACGATTGGACATTATCCAAAAAAAATATTAAAATACAGTAAAAGAAATGTTTTCCAAACTGTACTATATTAACTGTACTATATTCTTTAGTATGTTCTATTAGATTTAATTGCAATATTTTCTTCTACATTATTTTGTCTATAAAAATATCCGTTACGATTTTTTTTATAAATATATATATATATATATATATATATATATATATATATATATTGGCATTAATTGCACACATTGACCATTGTATTATATATATATATATATATATATATATATATATATATATATATATATATATATATATTTATTTGCCATTAAATGCATACATTGACCGTTGTATTTAATTTGAATGTACTCCGTAGTGAAGCACGGGTATTCAGATAGTCATTGCATATAGAAACAAAACAAAAAACCAGTCCTCTGATTACTACAAGATTAAATATCTAAATTTTTTGTTTATTTGGCATATAATGTTAATGAGATGATGGCTGCAACTCTTCGTCAATTAACGTTTCAATTGTGGGTTCTAAATTAGTCAAGCTAAGTCGGAGCGGTGAAACAACCGAAAGCCGATTTCTAATTTTTTTAAAAATTTATTACCGTCATATTATTATTACAACCATTTCTCTTGTGTGAGCACCCTGTCCAGTTAAAAAAAAAAAATCGAGATGTAACAAGGGACAAATATGATCACACTCCAGTGTTGCCAACCTTCAAAGATAAAATTAGGGATTCTAGATCCTAAAATTATGGCATTAACGTAAAAAATATCGTACAAAATTTTATTATTATTATTTTTTGAATAAGAATTTTTTTTTACGCGGACGTGTAAAAATCTCCGAGGACTGGTCAAATTTTCGGACCAGCAGTTGAGAATCATCGATTTAAAGCGTATTCATTTAAAGTATTGAATGCATTGCCTATAAAGGTTTGTAAATTGTTTTGAATAAGCTGGGGTGAAAAAATCTTTCTGGGCTCCTAGATTTTAATTATGTAATGAGACCACATAAGGCGTTTGATAGGCTAATGGGCGCAGGAAAATTTCCCCCGCCGTTCTATCTAGTATCGAGTCTAATCAGATGAATGAATCGTGGTTCTAATAATCACTTCTGTTTATTTCTGTGTTATGTTATTTATTTACAGTATTTTACCTTAATTTTCACGCAGGATTTATGTTGTATCCAACGTAGAGTAGTTTATAGACATTTGATTCGGGCTTTAACCATTGACCTGTGCGGATATCTGAAGGAGGTAAATTAGGTAGGTGGTTAGAATTTACCTTTGCAGTAAAACACTGACTCCTTCATTGGCTTTCCAAAGTGACGTCAAAAACAGACAAGCATAATGACAATTTTCTTTCGTTTGTTCGAAACATCAAATTAAATTGCTGTTTAATCATCAAACGAGTAAGAACAAATTTAATGATTTTCCCTGATAACGCATGGGATACTCAGAGAAGGAAGAGTGGGGCATGAATATAATCTGTGTTGGACTTTACCTTAGTCCAGTTAGAATGTAAGTAATTTTTACCGAACAGCAGGTTGATTGGTTAAAAGCTCTACGGTGATTTTTTACTAATCTAATTAGACCGGGACTTACTACTTAGGCCACAGATATCCATGCCAAGAGAGGCAACCGTAGACTCTGGTATCGAATACCAGTGCCCTAGTCATTCGGCCATTTCCGAACATCGGATTTTAGAGGTTAGTATTTTTTAGCTGTCCTTGACCTTAGAAGTCCATTCCTTATTGCATGTTTTTCTTGGTCTTGGAAACCCATTTGTATAAGGTGATGCAATCAATCCATATTAGATGGCTCGTTTTAAAAAATACTTATTCTAAATTACTCTGTTCCAGATAGTTGTCTATTTAGTAGCTGTAAGAATGTATTTTGATTTAATTGACTATTTTATGTACATTTCCAGTAATTCTAGATACATATGCGGTCTGAGGATACGGTTTTTCGTGAAACTTTTATATTCAAATAGATATGAAATGTATATATGAGGCGTTGAAAGGCAAAGTGGTGTTCAACTTTTTTCCTTTGGGGGCAAATATGTAATCTCCATGTTCAATTTATAGTGGAATTGTAAATAGTTATTATTTGCAATATTGTAATAATTGTTATGAATTATAATTTGTTCAATTTATGTTGAATTTTTTTGCAGTTTTTGCGGTTAAACTCTTTTGACTTACACCACTTGACTTACTGACTTACACCACTTTGCCTTTCACCGCCTCATATAACAAAATATAATATAATCTTTAAAGAATTTCATCTGTTTAAAAATAATTTGTAATGTCATACGTTACGTGAGTACAGATACGTCACGTGCCCACACATATATTTTAAAATTATACGTTGAGAGGATAATTTAAAATAATTATGATATCCTTTTGATGTTCTCGGGAGAGAGATTATTTTTCGACTTTCAATTTACAAAAGTATGTGGCTCAGCGGGGGCAGGGGAGTTCTACTAGTGATTAAGTTCTTTTTAGAATATTTTACACGTTTAAAACCACACTGGCGTTGTGCGTAAAGATTAATTGATTTTCCGAGTTAGGATAAAAATAATTTTGCAATTTATATCATAATTTAGATAAAATGGGAAAACTTCAATAAATGGAATAAGAACGGCGTTTGCTATTAAAATAGGAAAATTTTCAATTAATGCAATAAAAACGTTAAACGATTAAAATATCACTATTCAGATCCAGGGAACTTCATTCTTTTTATCACTTTCATTAGCAGGGACGGTGGGTGGTTTTATTTGTGATAACCCTCAATTTTTCTTCTTATATCACGTTTAATGCTGTTTTTTTACAAAGAACTTTTGGGGATTTGAGTGAAGAGTTCAAGCATCATTCTCAGACATCACCTTTCATGATGCGCTTCATTTTCTAGATAAATATTTGTACTCAGATTTGAAGATGAATACACTGCGTATGTATTGGGTATTCTTGACATTCATAGTGTTCCGTTTTCCTGGGTTCGATAGGATTGAATAAAATCTCTTCAGAAAGTGCACACAAAATTTATTATTCTGTAAATTCTTCAGGCACATACACAAATTCAAACAGAAAACAAGAAAAACTGTCTTCTATACAGCAGAAAACTCTAAAAATGCAAGTCAGGATAACAGAGTCTTCAATACAATACACGCCTAACGCACTTTCAATACATTCAATTCTCAACAGAAAAAACACTGAGTTCCAATGCCAATGTTAGGTATATTTATAGACTTCCAAAGCGCCCTTTATCTGTCAACCAGCTAGATATCACAAGAAGATTTCAGAAAGATCTAAGCGGCAAGTTGGCGACGATTTGGTGCCATATCGCCAAATTTGGCGACCAAAATAAGTCTTTTCGAATCCAACGCCAACTTGGCGATAATTCTCATATTTGGCTAGATTACAATAGACTTGTAAAATTCGTAACAAAAATAATACCAGTAAGGCTTAAAGTTAGACAATTATCTTTATATCCATAAGATAGTTGAAAAGTTTTATTTGATGATACAACAATCCCCCTTTTAAACTACATATTCTCGGTAATCTAAGAAGAATTTTAAAAAAATCTTTCTTATTGCACCCCTACATTATAAGAAGAATCGCCATTCAAAATTTCAGCCCATTAGGTCCAGCGGTTTGGTCAGTGCGTTGTATGTCAGTCAGTGAGTCAGTCAGTTACGGAACTGTTATATATATATATATATATATATAAACAAGAACAAACAAACGTCCTAAAACGTCCAACTAAACTAACTGAACTAAAACGTCCGTGAACCTATCCAATATCTCTCCCATGCTGTCACTGGAGGTAGAGCGGGGCAAGACAGAATATGGGTAAAGCCCATGTCCTCTCGTTGATTACAGAGCTTGGAAAAGGGTTCTGGAACGATATTTATATGGCAGAGATGTTTCAAAAGGCAATCATGGCCTGTCACTAGTCGAAACAAGTCGACAGCTTTCTGCCTTGACCATTCTGGGACTTCAGTAAATTTGCTCCACTGTATCTTATTTGAACCCCTAGACAACAGGTCTTGTGAGAGGGAGTTTCTAAAGTTCTCTCTTATTACCTCTTGTTAATAGAAGAAATTACTGCAAATCCGCACTTCACTAAAGTCATAAGTTTAATTTCTCTACAAGAGGTTATTTTATCTAGTTCACTTTTAAATAGTTACAGCTTAAAAAATAAAACCCATATTATATTTATCCCCTCAATATACCCATATTATATTCAGCGTTAAACTTCAGCAAAAATATTCAGCTGGAAGATTTGAATCTTCTAGAAAAATGCGCTTACTCTTCACACAGATCACCAGAAGTTCTTTTTCCAACAAAAAATAAAGCTTTATCCGGGATATGAAAAGATAAATCGATGATTATAACAAATAACAACGCCCGTCTTCCTGTAGGTGCGAATGATAACAAAATGTAGTTCCTGAGTTCTAAATAGAAAAAGATGCTTTCTTCGTTGGCATTTTCATTCCATTTAAAGAAAATCGGAAAGTTTTCCCAGGTAGTATGATTATGATGGATATTGGGAATAAAATTTGACTGTTTTTCTTGAACTATCTCTTCGAATTAGAAACAAGAAGTTGTCTCATTTCATGTTTTTATTCTGTTGACTCAAACAGCTGTTATACTCCTGGTTCAATACCTTGAATTTGGCATTGGAGTCTCAAGTTGTAATTGTTAAGCTGTAAATAACATGTAAAGGTGCACTAGTTAAAATAATCTCTTGTAAAAAAATTAAACTAATGACTTTACTAGAATGCGAATTTACTATTTCTACAGAAGGTCGTTCGCACTTTATGGAAACGATTTTGTAATTTGTTTTTGGCATTTGCATTTTGAGATAAAAATTTGGCAACTTCAGAATAATCGTCTGCTATTGCTTTCCTTTGATTGGAATGTTGAATAAAATTGGAATGTAGAAAACTGCACTTTCCGGGGGGAAATATTCGTATCAACAAATTATAAAGTGGTGAAAAAATTGCGGTTATGGCATTTCAAAAATAGGTATTTATAATATATTAAATATGAAAGCGAAAAAAGTGTAACTGAAAGTAAAAATGAAAACATGACCACTAAACCTCATCCCAAGACTGTTCGAATGCAGGTAAATACACTCATGGACAAAAAAATTAGCGCATTAAGAAATAATTGCGGGATCGTAACGAAACTTGCAATGAAGGTACATGTCGGGGAGATATGCAAATGATTAGAAATGCAGCGTGATTGCGCATTACGTATAGCCGGTAGAGGGCGTTGAACATCGTACTCTGTGGAGTATAAAACAGGTAACCAAAGCTTGTTTGAGTGTGCTGAATCATTTACAAAGGAAGAGCTGAGATAGAATTGCCATTACGCCGTGTTCGAAGACAATATAAGCAGTTGCCGCAGTTTGAGAGGGGGAGAATCGTCGGGATGATGGAAGCTGGGTGGTCAGCTAGGCGAGTAGCTCGTCAACTAGGCCGCTCTGATTATGTTGTGAAGGGGTGTTGGGACCTGTGGACCCGAGAGATGTCATGTACACGAAGACCAGGCTCAGGACGCCCTCGACAGACCAGTCGTCGAGAAGACCGCCACATCGTAAGAAATGCACGCGTACAGCCAACTGCTTCATCGGCCGCCATCCAGGCACAGGTCGCACCTTCACTATGGGCCTCTGTATCTTCTCGAACCATACGAAGGCGCCTGGCTGAAGGACAGTTGGTATCGCGGCGCCCATTAAGTGTGCTGCCCTGGACGTCCATCCATCGACGCCTCCGTTTGGAGTTTTGCCGCGCACGAGGAAACTGGACTGCAGCGGAATGGAACCAGGTCGTCTTTAGCGACGTATCCAGATTCAATCTCGGCAGTGATGACAATCGTGTTCGTGTGTGGAGAGCCCGTGGTGAACGCTTCAATCCTGCCTTTGCTATACAGAGACTCATCGCTCCCACAGCTGGTGTGATGGTATGGAGTGCCATTGCCTACAATACACGGTCACACCTAGTATTGTTCCGTGGCACCATGACAGCCCAGCGGTATGTTCATGAAATCCTGCAACCACATGTGTTGCCACTCATGCAACGGCTCCCAGGAGCCATTTTTCAACAAGATAATGCTCGGCCTCATACGGCAAGGGTGTCACAAGACTGTCTCCGCACTGTTACTAACCTTCCTTGGTCTGCCCGATCCCCAGATTTGCCTCCAATCGAGCATATCTGGGATCATTTGGGACGACGAGTTGGGCATCCAACGAGTTTGAACGAACTAGAGGCAAGGTTACAGCAAATATGGAACGAAATGTCTCAAGACATCATACAGAACTTGTATTACTCAATTCCCGATCGTATCGCATCGTGCATTCCGGCTAGAGGGGGTCCAACGGAGTATTAACACCTCCGTTCTTTTGCCTTTTTCTCTGAAATAAATTATCCTTTTTCTTTGATTTTCTTATCATTTACTTATATAAAAGTAGTCATTACGTATGTAAAATTTCGTTTCATTTTGACGACTCCTTTTTGGTGCGCTAATTTTTTTGTCCATGAGTGTATATAGAAAGTGAAGCCTCTGATCCTAAAAGAAAATACGCCGACTCAAAGATCCATTGCATCGAAACTAGGAATGTCTTCTGGCGCTGTAAGTAAAATCATTCATACAGATTTGAAGTTAAAAAAGATATTTAAACCTAAAGTTCATCTGCTTTTGCCAAAGCATATTCCTGAAAGAAAAATAAATTGTAGAAAATTATATAAAAAACACCTAGCTGGTGAAAAATGAAAATTTGTGGTATCACTCGATGGAGCATGGGTGCATTTAAGTGACTGTAATAAAAAAAGATCAATTTTCTATTGCTCAACGGACGGGAATGACCGTACGAAATGGCTACGACAGTGTACAGAAAAGTTCTCAAAGGAGTTCATGATAGTAGCAGGATTTTGTTACAACAGCAAATTAAAAATAAAAAAAGTCTCAAGTAAAGCCAAAATTAATTCACTCTACTATCAGCAGAATATTTTCGAACCAATTTTTTAAGAAGAAATTCCACCCTTATATGGAAAGGACATTGATAAAGTTGAGCTTCATATGGACAAAGCCTCTAGTCACACGTCTAAATCAACTGCCGCTTATTTAGCAAAGAAAGAATCAGAAACAGGAATAAAGTGTATTCCATTTAATGAAATACCTGTAAAATTACCTGACTCTTTTCCAATGGACTTTTGCGATTTCGGTTTATTAAAACGAGCCTTAGGAAAACGGCATCCAAGAACACTGAACGGACTTCGGAAAACGGTCCAAGAGGAATGAGGTACAACTGACATGACAGTACTAAGAAAAATTTACTTTCATGGACAATTCGAGCTAGAGCTATTGTCAAGAACCATGACTATCAGATAGAAGCAAATCACAGCATAAAATATGGCATTTATACATAAAACTTAACTATCAAAATCATTTCCATAAAGTGCGAATGACCCTCTGTATTTGTAATTATTGCTAATATTGTAACAGTAATTGTTTCTAATAATATGCATTTGTAAGCTTACAAGGTTGTTAGAAAAATAATCATGGCTATTAATATCCCACTTTGTTTTGCCCTCTCGTCTTCCCAGACTTTGATGTATAAGTAAGCTTATTGTTTTTATGTCATCATTTTACCCCAGATGATTTGTCTTAGGACATGTCTTCTATACTCCGTATACTATGAGAACCTAAAATAATTAGGCAACGCAACTATTCTTACGGAGGTAAAACTAACAACCAAAGCAATTTTCGGCATTTTAGTGATTATACTTTATAAGGTATAGATATATATCTACTATGTCTTCTAAAATATTCTATAAATTAGTATGTTTTTAGTTTTATATGAAGATTTGCATTCATTGTTTTGTAATTATACCTCAAGACTAACCCGTGACAAAATGCTTTTTTAAACGCACAAAATTTTTGTCCACTCATCGCATTGTAGTACATTATAATATAACCCCAGTATCAGAAATTCTCAAAGTTAAGAAGTCCAAATTAAATTTTATGTGTTAATTCTCAAACACATAAGTACCCGAAAATCTATTCGTCAGTGCTAATTTTTACGTGTTTACTGTTTAATTACTTTGAAAGATTTTGTCTTACTAATTACACGAGTTTTTGCTTGCTTGGGCGGTAATTATTTTTAATCCTCACAAATCCTCTTAGTTTTTTAATCTTTTTTTAATCATTTATTTGGAAAGTTGAATTAGGTGAAAATTATTGGATTATTTTTAACATGGTGTCCTTTTTTTGAATTTTGAATCCACATTTTAATTATCTTGTTTTTGCCATCACAGTATAAATAATTCAGTCTTATGTTTTGCCTTAAATATATTTTCATATTAATTTTGTTCTTATACTTTTTTTTTCGCGGAAAATAAAAATTTTGTGTAGCATGTTTTTTAACTTTGTAATTATAATGTCCTGAAATATGTAATATTGCAACAATTCCATTTAAAATTTCAGATGATGTATATCAATTGAAGAATATTTTTCCAGGAAACAACACTGCTACAAGGTATGTGTACATTGTTTTTTTATAATTTTGTTAGTAACTCGTAGTCTTAAGTTGCTACCTAACATCAGCAGTTAGAACTTGTGATTATTTCTGTGAACAGGTGAACATGTTACAACAACTTGTTCATCTGTGGAACCGAAAAAAATATTTTGTATGTGCAAATATTTGGAATTCTATAAATTTTTTTTTGGTATTATTAGGTAGAAGTTTTAATATCATGCGACATTTTTGTCTTAGCATCTTTAACTTTGGGACCTTTTGTTTCAGTGGCTAAAATTTTAAAATAATAATACTTGTTAACAGCATTTCTATACATCTGTAATCTCTTTTGTTAGTAGAAAATCTCTGCAAAAATATGGTGTTCAAACACCAAGAATATATTAATTTGAGATTATTGAAGTTTTAGAGAAAATTATTATGATTGTTGTTTAATTAAAATAAATAAATTATTTTTACATAAATCAAATTACTCGTTTCTTTACTTGTTATCATCTCTCAGAAAATGCCTAATTGCTTACTGATTTCCCAATTTTTTGTATTGTATTAGTTTAAATTTTTCATATATTTCTACAAGTATTAAAAAACGTTTTTCTTCCACTATTTAAAAAAACAAAACAAACTCGTGCATTACTAGGAACGGCTGCGTTTGTGCTCATAGGGACCGAATATTTTGATTCAGCTAAAAGAAATGTTTTTGATTTGGTGTCACTTAACTTTCACCCCCCCCCCCCCCAACCCCTTCCTCTCCATTTTTTGCATACAATTTTAAAAATATTCTTCGAATAATTAAAAAACAATTCTTCGAAAGTGCACGAGTTCTTTAAAATATGATTCGTGCTATGGCAGTTAATGTGGACGGATAGACAGATAAACTGAAGTCATCAAGATATTTAGTAGTTGTTGAAAATTGAAGAAATAATATCCTTTTGAAGTGTCGTCTGTGAAGCATAGAACATTACATGGCTAAGAGATGCAATCGGGATTACGTTTGTCCTGCAAACAATAGGTCCCAGGTTGGATTCCTGAGCTCCCCGGTCGCATTTGAAATTAAGAAAAAATTAAACAAAGGTCAGTATAGGCAGCTATGATGCTTAAACAAATGCAGATAATTTTATCAGAGATCTCACTGAGCCCTCGTGTGTGTGGGGGGGGGTGAAAGGGGGGTAGAATGTGAGAATCATTAGAAAGATCTTGACACGGCTTGGTGGTATAATGATCTGCGTGTCTGTCTAGCAATTAGGGGTTTGCCAATTTTATCATAAATTTTTAAAAAAGGATATGAGGAGAGAATGCCCATGATAACAGCTGACATTCATTGACATATTTAAATGCATACTTGTTTCCAGATTCGAGTATTTTATTTGAGTTTTCAGGGGTGGTTCTAGTGTTTTTCGATTTGTATTTTAAATTTTAAAAAATCGTGCAATGTGTAAAGGATTGTTCAAAATGAGTGTATACACTCACTGACACATCTAAGTGTTAACGTGTTACTCAATGCGAGTGCTTTGTTTCAGCTTTCCGATTAAAATTCCACGAAATTTTAATGACCCAATCCTTCGCTAGTGCTAAGAAGGGAAAATAATGTTTTGAAACTGTTCCCAAATTAATTGTTCCGCAATTAGAAATGCGTCAGATTAAAGAGCTGCATCTATCTCACAGAGCGTTACGCATCCTGCAACTGCCGTGTATTCCGGTATTGGCAGTCACAGCAGAAATCAGACCTGGAGTTCTGATGAGAACCACGGACCTTCGAGAGCTCAGAATGGGAAGTCTGTGGTCACAGAAGTGGTGGGTGGCTTCCATTATCTGCTTTTTCTTGAAACATCGGAAGTGACTCTGCGCGGCAACGAACTCCTCAAGGCCTTTCGAGACAGTGATTAACGGACCATCGAGATGAAGCATCCTACACAATAATCATAAGCATAGAAAATTTCAAGCAAAACTTGGCTGATTAAACGTAAAACTGAATTTTGTGAGATGCGTTTAAGCAAAAGTAACTGTAAAATCCCACGATGGTAAATCTTCAGTGGTATATTCACGCGTAACATATAAATTCACAATGACATTCGTGCGCTCCTTAGGGTAAAAAATGGGAAATTTAGTAATATTCTCTGATTGATGATCACAAGTTTCAGTGAAATCCGCTTTTTATCCACACAGGATAGGATTTGATATGACTCAGTTAATGTGTAATCAGCTATGTAGGATGTCTTTCTTTTTAAGTATGTTTCTCTCAGAGTGCGCCTTAAGATAAATACAAGTAATCCTATCATTGCTAAGAAAATTGCTGAAGAACCTTAACTTTTGCGTGGTAAACGATTATAGAATTTTATTAATCGGGACTTGTAGTTAATAATTATATAGGAATAATCTGAAGTTTTGAATTCACCTTCTACTCTATTATAATAGCAGTATGAAAGGGAATGCTAATGGTATGTTATCTGCGCTGAAAAGATGGTGAGGGTGGAATAACATGTAATAAATTGATGTTTCAATTTTGAAACACGTGTTCCCCAGGGTATATATAAAAGCAGAGTATCCAGTTTAACAAATGTAAATTATCGAACGGAGAGTTTTCGCAAGATTTTTTTCTGTAAAAATAGTCAAAAAGAAACAATGGTGCAAAATAATTTAGTTTTTAAATATTACCTTGATCTTCAGGCAAAAAGCGAATGTTATGAATCTGGTACTCTACTAATGAAAAGACAATGAAACAGAATTTAAAAATTTTTTCCCCATCTTTTGGTAGATTTTCGGCAGCTACTTCTTTTAATTACATTTTCTTTCTCTGTTTAGAACAGCGTCATACCCGTAAATTTAGAAGCAAATTTCATGTTGTATTTTTCTTTGACTGGACTCATTTCGATATACAGTCGATCTTCTACTTTCGCAGATTTAATTGTTCTCGAGTTTTTCATCAATAATAAAATATAAATTTTCTGGAGCTTTAAAACCTACTGCCGATTAAGTTTATATAATATAATAGTGGTATGCATAGTTCTATACTGTATATAACTGTATTTTGTAACGCAGTAATTTTATTGCTGACGATAGACTTGATTGCACCATATACCATATGAATACTGCAATATCACTCTCTTTCTATCTCTGCATATGCGTCTGCGTCGGCTTATACCCTTTTTCTGAAATTTAACATTTAGAAAACTTACGATATTGCACTGCAGTGTCTTGTTTTAATTTTGTGCGCATTAAATAACGGGAACAGAACTAAAAATTAAGAAATAAATGTATATGCGTTATTTTTTAATTTTTCCTTTCAGTTCCACTAGCCATCAGGAATGTGAAAAGCCAGATGTGCATTGAAATGACATCCACTTTTAAATGAAGCAGTGTCAAAATCAATCTCACAATTTCAGTATCAGAAAATTACTCTCTGCAAGCGTCAAAATACATTTTAACGAAGGATTACGTTCCTCCATAACGGTCCTCCAGAGAGCAAAATTTCAGATATCCTGCGTAGCAAGTTATATTTTTGGCAACGCGCCAAACCCAGCCTGTATCGCTTGGGCAACCAGTAAACAGTTTAACAGAAAAGTACCAAAATGCGTCAAAATTTTGACATATATATATATATATATATATATATATATATATATATATATATATATATATATATATACGTACATATATATAGATACATATATACATAACACATACATACAAAAGAGGTAAGCAACGATAAGTAATCCTACGTTAATAACCCACGGTAGTTTCGTTAGAAGAGACTATCAGAATTTTTTTTAAATGAGGAGAGATCATAAAATAAGATTTTATGTTGTATTCGGGTGAACATGTATAAATAACAGTTTTATTATTTCCTATTATTATAAATATCAATCTACAAGTTTATTAGATTTAAGACTAAATCTTTTAGAAAGAAATTTTAAAATCCTTTAAGCTAATACACAATTCTTTTTGTTACCATTGGTGGCTCTACTGATGAAGAAATAATAAAAATATATTTTCTTCTCGTCGTTTGTTTACTTTATTAGCAATATCTTAAGCAATACTTGCCTTTTGTTTAGAATTTTCCGAGTTACATTCACTGACTGAGTTATACTGACTACTTAGTCAAGGCCTGTTCACATAGAATACGTCAGCGTAAACGTTAGAGATTTCGTTGTCGCTGATTAGTTAAATAGGTCAATGATTGGTATATGATTGGTTAAAAAATTTGACGCTGACGCTGACGGAGTCTATGTGAACAGGCCGTGACACTTCTCATGTCATATGCCTCTGACATTTCTCATTCTTTCTCGAAAATTACTAGCCGGTTATTTTAACCCTTTTTTTCTGGACAAATGTTGTAGCCTGTTACACCATGATATAATTCCCGAATCCTATCAAATACCCGTTAACGTTCCTATATGAACGCGTTTAAATATTTCCGATCCGACATATAAGGCAAATATCAAAGTAAAAGTCTAAAGATGACGTTGGGAGGATAATAGTGGAAATTTGTTAGCGCCGTAACATTAAGCCACAACTTCAGACTGACATGTTTTGTAGAACTGGTTTTGTTTTTAACTGCTAAAATTGCAGAAGAAAGTTAATGATTATCATGACCACAAAGTTATTTCCTCCATTATTAAAGTAACTGCAGTGCAATGAAGGAAGTAATGAGAACAAATGCTATTTTAGTGACGTAAAATGATAGGCCTGAAACGTATCCCATTAATTCTTTTTTGGGTTTGTTTCCAGTCGTACATTTTAGAGTGCATATAATTCTTTACGCGTGCTATGATAAACAAGGGCTTTAACGACCTGCTACCAAGGTTGGGACTGAACTTGAACATTCAAACCTCGATGTCCGTGTTATAACAAGCTAAACTAATCACTCACTTTCATTATATTTTCATTTCAAATTCCTTCCTTTGACATTCCCTCCTCTTTGTTTTTAAGGGAGCCAATGACATAGGATGTCGTCCTTTCATATTTTCATTCTTATTTGTTGTGATATTGAATTTTTTCTACCCTGGATATTTGTCGCACGTTTTCTAACATTTCGTTTGATTGTATAGCCAGCTGTATATGTATATTTTCTAAAGAGGAGGCACTTTGTCGTGAGACATTCACCTTTTGTCAAAAAAACTTACACCTTTTGTCAAAACACCTTTGACACCTTTTGTCAAAACCTCGGTCATTGACAATGACCGAAGTTTTGCTGGCTACTTTAATATGAGAGCACCAGTTAGGTGAGCCAGCATTGCTCTCTATGAGGGGACAACACGGAAACGAACATGCCTTGTTATGGATTTGAACCAAAACCCAATGCGTGGCAGCTCAGAACGCTAACTACTAGACTATATGGGTGGCTAGCCAGTTGTATTTTATGTGAATAGAAAATATATAAATGGGAGAATGTGTAGAAGGGTGATTTTGTAGCGATAAGGGATTTCGACACAGGGTTAGGGATCCTGTGGTTTCTCCCAGCCTTTTGAGGTTTGTGTAGTTGTTGAGACGGTACATTAGTCGACATTGTCGAAAGTTGCTATACGATCGGGAATTTTCCTAGCAGCATTATTCTAATCACCGATTAGCAAATGCATGCAGTTGAATTATGTTTTCTGCCCTGTAATCGGAATATTTTCCATTTTTTTTAAATTTTGAAGTCATTAAAAATATATATATTCAGTTTAATTCCCTGTTAAAAAATAACTGCGGAGAAATTAAAAATTTTAAAAACTACGTGCAATTTTGCTTTTACCATGTCTGTCTTCTTGACCCCTCCCACCCAAAAAATCCACTGAAATAAAAATTTGGAATTTGCCTATCTGTGACTGGGAAAAGATAAAGAGAATAAATCACCATAGCTTAGTATTGGGATTGAAGATCTGCGATGACATCTAGTGCAGCACTTTAAGGAAGATGCTAGCTTATATTAGTAGTGCAATGATCAGTATTTGTATGTTAGTGATGCAGGGCATAACAGTTTCGATTTTAGGGCTATGCTATTAAAATTTTAGTAAATAAAAAATGGGTATACATGCAATGTGTGCAGAATTCTTTATATAAATTTAGAAACAAAAGACTCGAAATAAATGTGTTGACTCTGTGAAACTGAATAGCATGGCCGATAAGCTTTCCTTGAAGAAGTTGTTCTTTGAAATCACATTATTTTTCCTCCTTTATATTTTATATCCCAGAGTTACTCTTGTAATATAAAAGCAAATAGTAATGTGCCTAAAACATTTACAGAGTCTTTTAAACCGAAAAACTATTACAAGAGACATATGACCGTTAAATTGGAGCATATTTAAACTAAATTGTGAGAGGGGAAAAAGTCACGGACACCAGATCAATGCAGACCTTATAGACCTCTAACTAGTCTGCGATATTGAAAATTAATTCAGTAAAGATTCGTATCTGGGGCTTTCAGGGATCCGCATTCCAAACAAGTCTAGCAAGAGTGACTCATTGGAGCAGTTTCTGGCGGAGCCACATTCTTTGACTATAGGATTTGCAGAGGCAACCATCATATGGGCGTACTGTGGGCAAATAGCGATGTAACAGTCCTATTGTAACTTAGTCTAAGACAAAACTTGTCACTATAAAGTTTGTTTTTTCAATGTCAGTTTTTAAATTTCACGGAAGCAAGTTACACTATTATCCCAAGTAAGATGTAAAGCATATTTAAGCCACAAAACTCCTGACATCATCAGTGTTGTGCAAAAGCAGAAAAATAATCAAAAGTTAGAATCCCGAACTCTGTGAGTTACATTAGACAAGGAAAAAGATTATCTTGCGCACTTATTAAATATGTGACTACTAAGAAATTTTGTTTTCTTTTAGCTTACTGACTCGGTTCCTCATGGTCAATAAAAATGTAGTTATGAACAGAATGTCTGTATTACACCAAGCATTGAGCTGTGAATGTACTCGCAACACTTGGCCGTGTTCAGCTGAATCCATATGTTGTTCGGAATAAATGGGTAGCCAGTTGACGGCCCTCGAAGCATAACATGTCACCCTTCGAGGGTCTTCGGAGAAGAACTGCGGCACTTTACATTAATCATGTTAGTAGACCTCAAACCTCTAGTAAACCAGACTGCATGTTTTACACTGAAACGCTCGTCCTCCTTTGATGCCCTCTGTCTGTGCACCTTGCACTGTGCTATATGCTCTTTTGTGAGCCTAACAAGGTTTACTCTTGTATTTTGTGCACCTTGCAATTTCATTACTTGAAAAATCTGTAATAATAATACTCCGAATCACCTGCAATCTTTCTGCCAAAATGATAATTCTCGTCAGATTTATTGAATTTTTAGAACTATTTTCTTTTAGTATCCTTTCTCTTTCTACATTTATGTATAATGAAGGACTTGAACGTGCATGTTTCTTGTCAAAAATTCCTGATTTTACATAACTCAACTTGAAAAGTTGAGCTGCAGTTTCTTGGGACAGCACTTACCTGCGAAAATTTGAGCTTGTCCAGGTATCAAAGGTCCCAATTGTTTACCTCTGCAATACTACTTGTACTCTAGCACAAGTCGTTTAAGTAACTCAAAAATGGCATTAACTCTTAATAGAACTCAGGTGGACATAAAAATCCCTGTGCACTAAATCATCTATAAGTAAAAAGAAAAGACGAGAGAGGGGGCATGACCTGCCCCCCTAATACTCTATCAAAATTTTTTTTCTGAACAACAGTAGCAGATAATAAGTATAATGTGTGTCATAATGTTGAATCTAATATTTACTTGATTTACCGCCCTCAAAATCTCCCATCACTCTGAACATAAATTCCATTTAGACATTATTAAATGAAACTTTTATTGAACAGTTGTTCAGAGTTATCTAGTTAGCTGTACCCATTAGTATAGAGATGTCTGTCATTTATTTGCCTTGTCCAAAATGATCAACATCTTATCTGAAGCATATCATGACTTTTCTAATACATTTAGCCTAAACTATTTCACATCAGGGATTTCTTTCATAAATAAAACTAAACCATCAGGACCAACTTTCTGTACGAGTTTTAACTTCCCTTGAAGTCTACGCGTAGAAAAAACCAATGCTAGGACTCGAGCATGCTTGACCATCACGCGCACGATTGAGGAAGTAATCTGACCGTCCAGAATTCTGCATAATGTACGATTTCGGCTTCAGGGACAATTACTATGTTTAAGAAAAGAGCATTGCTCGAAGGAGGTTAAAATTCTGGCAACAGTGCACGGATGATTCGATTTTAATGGTGCCAGGAGTGAGACGACCTTCCCACTAAACCAGCGAAGGTGCTAATTTTGCTAGAATTCCCCTGAGAGACTGAAAGCTGGCTCATTTTGCACAAAAGTCAATGGTATTTAAACTAAGAGGTAAAGGGTGAACGAAGTAATTATTAGAAAATCCACGATTTGAATAGGTAATGTGTTCGCATCGGTAGATCTGTTTGTTGTTCGTTTGTTTTTCAAAGAAATCATCCGCAAAAGCTCCGCTTTAGAAATTGCTTTTGAGCCTGGGTTGAAGTTGAGGACATCAGACGTTATATTACTATTTCTTGGTAAAATGTAGACGTCTAAAGAAAAAAAAAACAATATCGACGCTGCTCTTGTGAAGCGTTTTGTCGTTTTCCTCGAGTCTAATATGGATGCTATAATGCACAGTTCCTGACACGTAATTAACGTGACCATATTTTGATTGTTTAATAAAATAGAGGTTTGGTTCAGAATAAGAAAAAGTAGTAATTTTATTTTGGTATCCCTAAAAGAAAATCCCATAGAGGAAATCATAAAACACGGGCTTGGTAGTAAAATACAAGCATACATAGTAAGCTCCTAATAAAGTTTATATATTCCGTTATGTACCATTAATACAGGCTCGAATTGAGTTGATAAATGGAGGGGAGTTTTAGACGTAATTTATCTTCTCCGTCCTTTACTTTTTTTGTAGAAATCGTTTACTTTACCCCTCCTACCTTCATCAGATCCTGCGTATTCTCAATCAGGTTCATAATCGCTGAACAGACGGACATTTTCTAACAAACGTTTTTTGCTGGCCGAGCAGTATGGCAAGGAACTCCATGATGCATAAAGAGTAACCCCTAACTTTTTTTTAATAGTATCCAACAAAATTAATAGATCCTACCATGTTGTCCTCTTTATGCATCGACGCCCTGTTGTTGTTTTACGGCTTGTTTTAGCGTTTTCATTGTTAAGTTAGGTATACCGTAAACTGCAAAAGCATAAAGGTAACCATATGTTGAATTAATTTTGTTGAATTACTGTTATAATACTTTGTTTTTATCTTAAAATTTATCTGCTAATTAGTAAGTAGAAGCATCTTAAGGTTGGTGTGTACTAACCCTATTGGATTCGCTCACCTCAATGTTAACCTATGAAGAAAATGTATCCAAAGATTTCCAACCTTGATTGATTTTTTTTAAACTTCGTAATAGAGAACGAAATTTTACACCTTGGGGTATTTGCCGTTTTAAAAAAATGCGAATAATATTTTAAAACACTATACCAGATTTTCCCCCCGAATAATTTAAATTTTAACTGCTCATACATTCCATTGGTAGACGAAATTTATAAAATGAATACTGATGCAAGGGGAAAAAAAGTTCAGGCTATCTTAAAATACTATTTTTATATGATTATCAGCAGTCGTGTAACTGTAAATAGTAGACAAATTTTCTCCATGGGTTAACATTGAGGTGAGCGATTCCAATACGGTTAGTACATAGAAGCCTTAACTTAAACACGATCGATTGTCAGGACCCTATATCTCCTTTAGGAGTGTTCCTAATAAGCTATCCTTCCATTGTGAGGTTGTCTACATTCACCTTACTGACAAACTTTCGTTCTCCGTATTCACAAGCTGTTTAATAGTATACGCCAGGAAAAATCATTCCATTACTGCATTTAGTAATGATCGTGTGTTTGAATGATTCGGATTTCGATTGTTTTTCTGTTAGCACTTTGCAGCACAGAGTAAGCGAGTGGGAAACAGTCAGAGTAAATAAACACGGATTCTTTCTCGTTTTTAGAGAAAACAGGATGTGTTTGCGTTTATTGAGGAAGTGGCACTGCTTTTTGAGGATTTTACGTACATTCGGCTGAAAGGCGGAGTATTTTCAATCAAAATACGGATACCAAATTGTTATCTCCCAGAAAATTTTATCAGTGAGCTTTCCCCCCGCTTCCTAAGACTTCGGAATTTTCGTGCCTCTGGGCCAGCGATTCATTCCAAGTCAGGGAGTGAAGAAAATTATTTATTGTTTCGACGTACGATTTATTAATTTCTAAAATTCCCTATATTTTCTGCGTTTCACTCTATCCGGTATCATATTTAAGTAGAGTGTCGTAAATACACTATGCTTTCCAAATGAAAGCATACCCTTGACCTTGACCTTCTCTTTAAAATGAATGAATGAAATTGATATCAGATTGAAAAAAAATGGGGCAAAAACACTGCAAAGAAGGGACATTGAACTCATTGAGATATTGCTTTTGCTCGATGAATAAAACTGATATCTACCGTAAAATCTTGAGTATAATACGCACTATTTTTCCCATTTTAGTCCGCAAAAATGAGGGTGCGTATTATACTTATGTACAAAAAAAAAGGCATTTTAAACACTGAATAAACGACAAACAATAGATGATCTGTATTCCCAGTAGATGAGAAAGTGATTAAGACTGATAATATGACAGTATTGTTTGCTTTGAATTAAAAATTTAAGTTTTTTTTGCTACCAAATTTGACGTTTTTGTTTATTTTTATTACAAATTTTATTTATGTTAATGAGTATTTGTGCAATTTTTAAATAAAATATTGATAAGTTATGGGTGCGTATTATAGTCGAATTTTAATTTTTTCTGAAAATTTCGAGCAAAATAAAACATGCATATTATACACGTGTGCGTATTATTGTCAAGATTTTATGGTAGATTGAAAAGGCAAGTCTTAAGAATATAAGGAAGTAACCCGTAACTTACAGAGTTATTTGTTTGATTAGTCGAGTCCTTAGTTTGATCATTTATCTTCATATTGTATCTTTTCATTTGTTGATTTCTCATAAATGTCAGAAAACTTATTTCGTAAAATTTTTATGATTCCATCAAGGCTTTTTCCTAATGGTGTTTAGTACCAAATTAAATTCCCGCTAAAGAAAATTTTGGCGTAAGCAGAGTGTCAATAAATAGCTGGATGTATTAACCTTTTCCTTACAGGGTGGGATAGCATGTATCCCAAGAATACGGGACCAAGAATGAATATATATAAATAAATAAAAAAAAAAATAAATAAATAAATATATATATATATGTATATATATATATATACATAATATATATATATATATATATATATATATATATATATATATATACATACATATATATATATATATATATTATATATATATATATATATATATATATATATATATATATATATATATATTATATATATATATATATATATATATATATATATATATATATATATATATATATATATATATAATATATATATATATATTCTCCCTTAATGGCGCCCCCTTAATAATATACTCCCTTAATGGCCATTCTTACAAAGAGGGTATAAAATTTCCTGTTATCAAGAGGGAATCGGAAAAATGGGCCCCGTAAGCTAAAGGTTAAAAAAGACTTACAAATTTCGGGTTTACAAGTTATAAAGGTAGGATTTACTATCTTTTAAAAAATTGAAGAATTTTGAGCCTCCCAAAACACCAGAAAATAATATTCAAGGTTTAAAAATTATTTTAAAATAGTACTTTCCGAAAACTCAGTGACAAAAACTTTTTTTTTAAATAAAAATACTCAGTGTGACAAAGAACATTGTTTACCAGCAGCAACGCCTTTCTTACGAGTTCAAGATTTTGAAACTGATAGCTTGTGACATGAAATGAAATTATTGCTTTTATTCGGTCACATATAAGCTAGAAACATTTACGTCCTTAAACAATCAAAGGGATGCCCTGATCTAAATCAATTTTTTTTATCCCTTTGATATCTTAACATTTCACCATAATGATAAAATATTCAAATGCTTCTGAACATTACCTAAATTGTTAACAATAAACTTGAGCAGATTTTATTGTAAAACTTTTCATAAAAATATAATTTTTAATGCCGTTGTAAATTTTCCTTTTTAACCGGGAAACTCTCTTCAAAATTAATACATTTTTCTCCTTTTAGAAGAGTAATATAGATAAAAGCATACATTCAAATTTTGGCGTGACCTTATCGTTATAATAAGAATTCATTCTCAGACAGTCTTTGACCAGCACTTTCTTTGAATCACATGATTACTACTTGAATGGCTCGTCACTCATTTCTGGATACTCATCCTTTAAATGCTGCTTAATATGAATGTACATAATTTCAGAATATTTATTCCTTGAACGCTACCTAAATGTCTCTTATAACTTCTGGATATTTACTGTTTGATTACTAGTGTAAAATTTGGTCCATAAGTTCTAAATATTAACTTACTGAATTGTACAAAAATTTCTGCTCTATAATTTTAGAATATTTTCAATTATACCTTTTAAGATACTTTTATGCTTCTTGTGAGGATTACACACATATTTAAAAATTATACCTACAAATAAAAAGCAAAACTAAAATCAATAGAAAAATTTATTTGTTTATTTTAAAATACTTTATGTATATACAGAGCAATATCAGCTTCAATGAGGATTTAAAGTGCCATACATTGGAGTAGCAATTGCTTGGATGCAAGGTTCGATTTCATTACCTCTGCAGATGAAATGGTTCAAAAGAAAAATTTTCTGAGTGTAGAGAATTATATATACAGTGGAATCTCGATCGATCGTTTTCCGAAACATCGTTTTCCCGTATTTGTCGTTTATTTCAAGCAGTCCCGGCGATCCTATTGCTTTGTTATGTTCCCCGATCTATCGTTTTCCCGCATTTATCGTTCAGTTCAGTCGGTCCCTTGAAAAACGATAGATCGATATTCCACTGTATATAAATAATCTTAATAGTGGTAATGCATACGTGGGTGATTTGTCTGAAGAATAAATGCATTTTATGAAACACTGTAAGGACAACTCATTAAGAATTATTCTGGGAAACCCAATGAAAGCACTTCCTTATTGTTGCCGGAGGAGTGGTCTACTGGGCCTAATTTACTTTCCGGGATTCAATAAATTTTGATTCTGTTATTCAAACAAATTATGCAACACTGTGTCTGTGGAGATCGGAATTCGAACTTCGTTTTTCTAACCTCCAGCCGGTATTTTACTAACTGGACTATACCGGCAATGTGAGGAGTTTCCACTATGTTATTCATATATTTATTCCCTTTTGAGGTAAACAATACATGGCATCGATCTGCATACTTTTTTTCCATTAGTTTTATTTTACTTACCGGAAATACTGATTTTTTTGCCGTGACCATTTTGCATCCACTGAGTACTTTTTTGAGGTCAATAGATTAGAGCATTGTCCAGGCATTGTGGACAGTTGTCAACCGGGAATCGAACTGGTGTTTCCTAATTCTGAGACCGGCATTCTACTATCCCTGCGATGTGATAAACTTTCCCCGAATTTAAATCCTGCAAAATGGATAACAGTGTAAGTTATTATGACAAGTTGACATGTTCTTAGCGAGTCTATTGATTTATTTATTTGCTGAAATATGACTTATCTATGTATATAAAACAGTTCCATAACTGACTGACTGACTGACTGACTGACAGATAACGCACACACCAAACTGCTGGACTTAAAGGGTTGAAATTTTGCATGGCAATTCTTCTTATAATATAGGGGTGCACTAAGAAAGACTTTGAAAAATTCTTCTTAGATTTTTTAAAATTAAATTTTTAATCTGTTTTTGTAACTTTTTTAAAGTTTGCATTTAAAATAATAGTTTTAGGGTTATAAAATTTGTATTACGGGAAAGATCATATAAATTCCTATAAAACGAAATCTTTACCTACATTTTCTGATTTTTGGTGAATTTTTAAAGATTAATTTTTAGAATTTAATTAAATGCTGATCACGGGTTTTTTTTCTTTTTGTGATACTTTAAACTAATTTTGCTTCACGTGCATAACAGCGAAATAAATTGACAAAAAATATTAAAATACGGTAAAAGATAAAATTTAACCACTAGACTAATTGAGATGAAAGTTTTTAAATAATTAAATTCAAATTAGTATGTTTTATGGATATTAAACATACAAATTAATTGCATACATTGACAGTTGTATTTAATATAAATATTTTATTCTACATCATTTTGTCTATGAAAATATCCGTAACGATTTTTTTATAAATATCTATCATTTTTTTTGGCATTAATTGCATCCATTGACCGATGTATTTAATTTGAATGTACTCCGTAGTGAAGCACGGGTATTCAGCCAGTAACATACATAAATCATATTACTTGCTTATGAATTCACAAGCAGCCTAAAATTGAATAAAAGTAAGTCATATATCTAAAGCCTTTTCTTCTAAAATAAGAGAACAGAAATAATTTCAAATACACCCCTCCAATGACAGTTGATTTCACATTAGTTTTGCTTCATATGTGACACTTCGTATATGACAAAAGTGCAATGTATGGGTGACTATGAAAAACATAACACTATCTTTAGCACAAGTTCTCAGTATTTTTTAAAAATATTTTGATGTTATGGCATTTCTTTATCAAAAACAATCATTATATCAGCAATATTTTTTGCGCCCATAAAGGACATAAGGTTATTTAAATCGATGTAAACATGGAAATCATTTTATTTCTCTCGTAATGTTGAATATTCATCACGTTAGAAAAATGTCAAAACGTCTAGACAGGGAAGAGCCTTTCGAAAAAAAATAAATAAATCTCACATAAGCTGATAACACTTATCCTAGAAATGTTTAGAGTCGCTGAAATCAACTCTGTGAAGAGATTTTGCTCAAAATAGTTTAGAAACACATGTGGATGTGAAATATTTCATGTTATATGTCATCCCCATATGATGGCTAAATACCAAACATCTTCACAAGGGTGGTCGCTCAATTTCAATCTCCTCCCGGAACATAATCCAATATTATTTCATCATTTTGGAAGTTCCAGAGATTGAAGTTTAATCTATTTATAAAAATTCGTAAGTTTGTGATAAGTTCTAGGGATTAGTTTGGGATTAGAGTGTTTGGACAGAATTATGGCGAACTGCAGATACACAGTCCTCAATTTATTAAAGGAGCATGTTCAAATAATGGAATCAGAAGGCGAAAAACGATATTTGGATCCATGACTAATTAATAGATCAAGGCCCTCTCCATGTTTGAAAAAATAGTATAGAAATAAATATTTCAGTTACATAAAAATGGTTCACACTCGTTTAAATTAGAGATGTATGATGGTGTAACAAAATTAATTTATTAATCATTGTAATCAACAAATTAAACAAAACTTGAAAAATATTTGAAAAATTTTCAAGTAGTCTCTTCTAACGAAACTACCGCGGGTTATTAACGTAGGATTACTTATCGTTCTTTACCTGTTTTGTATGTGTATATGTATGTGTTATGTATATATGTATCTATATATATATATACGTATGTGTATATATACATATATGTATGTCAAAATTTTAACGCATTTTGGTACTTTTCTGTTTAATTGTTTACTGCTTGTCGAAGCGATACAGTCTGAGTTTGGCAAACTGCCAAAATTATAAATCGCGAGGACGGATGGACGGATGGTTTTAGCGTCTGAAATTTTGCTTTCCGAAGGACCGTTATGGAGGAACGTAATCCTACGTTAAAAACCCTTCTATAGAAGTATTTTCTGAACATTGACAAAAATAACAAGAAATTAAATGACTAAGAACGACTGTATGAATAATAACTAAATACTAAAGTATCAATACTGTAACTCTGATCTCAGCAAATCCTTGATACACCTTTTATGATTAATTGATTTAGCAATTTCATGCTCTATATCTAGCGATAACAAAACCTTGAATTGTTTTTGACTCATTGTCAACCACAAAATACTGTTTAATGATGAAAGCTTAGTGAATGTCTCTATCATCTCCGACAACTGACACCTGAAAAAGGGCAAAATTCGAATTGCACTGCAGAATTACGGAAAGATACTTTGTAATTGAATACAGTGCATTGCATTTTATAAAGACCCAAGTTTAATATTTTTAAATATTACTATAAGCAATATTTCATCATATAGAGAGGATCACATGCAGAAGATTTACCGATTATTATTTTTTCTACTTTAACATTTCATCTGCTCTTAGATTTTGAACGTTTAGTACAGCTGCATGCAAATTAAAAATATAATAATGTTAAGAGGTAAAAAGGGATTGAATCTGAGTAATAATAGTTTGTATTTTGTCAAGAAATGCATTACTTTTAGAGTGCGTCATCGCTTGTGTTGTACCACTTGCTTAGTAATCATCTCGTAATTCACTTTTTTTCTTTAACATTTAACTTTTGAATTCCGATTTTATGTCTAATGCATTTGTTCCTGAAAGTAATGCTGTCCGTCAGATCTTTTTTTTTAAGTACCTTTGATAAATCCTTAATATCACTACTACTGCATTTTTAATGAAAATTGAGCAAGATGGCAAAAATTTACTACATTCATAAATATTTCTTGAAGCATTCGCTGAAAATGTAGTAAAAGGAATTTCTTAAATACTGAGATATAACGCTACAATCCTTCTGCTTCAGAGTGCCCTTCATTGTATATACAAATTGCCAGAACCAGCCATCACCCATTATCTTTCATAATCCATCTAAAATACCATAAAATTCTTTTTAAAATTGATCGAAAAACATAAGTTCTATGATTATAAAATGTTATAGAGACCTTATAGAGAAACCTTACAGAGAAAAAAACGGGTTTCCTTGTAGAATCAGCCTTTAACTTGCTTGGAATGTTGATAAAAATGTAAATCAAAGTTCTACATTAGACTGAGGTTAAAATAGCACCATTTTGTAGCATTTACGCCAACCTAATCCATTTATCAGAGAGCGGATCTTTGCATACATAACATAAAAGTAAAATATTTTGTTCAATATACGAAACATCAGGCGGTGCATCGCATATAAATAACAGATTAAACATTTTTCTTTAAGTATTTTATTTGAAATATGTTTATTGCAAATAGAAATGCTTTCATTTATCTAGTGCCAGAATAAATAATGTGCCTGAAGCCATTCTCTTTTTCTCGAAGTCTTTTTACATTATCTAGCTGTTTTTCAGATAATGATAGATACTGTTTCTTATAAACTTAGAAATTCTTGTCATATGAATGCCCAGTTTAGAACATATTTAACGGTATTGGACATATGAGTTTAACGACTGTAGAAAGTTCGACGTTCGTATTATTCAATGTTAGTTTAAAAATTAGCTTTATCCAGCGCATAAAATTTATTAAATATTTTTTAACTGTTTTTATCTCATTCCATTCAAACTCTTATAATCATTCATATCTAAAATTATCTTAGCCCCTCTCCCTCCTCCCGATGTCTGGCTGGGCTACAGACATTTGTCTTTGATATCATCTTCTATCGGTGTCCTGTATTACGGCGTAAACGGCGTCCTATCGATGCGCCGTTTTTTCACAACACATTTTTTATCAACAGAGTTTTTCTGACCAGTTGAGTTTTGTTTCGATTTTGATGTAAATAATAGCAACATAATATAATCTCAGATGAGAAATATTTTACTCAAAATTTCTACTTTGTTATTAGTTGTCCCAGCTAAGAAGTCGTGTTTCACGTACTTTTGCCGTCGTCAAGCTACCTGAATATTGCTCCATAAGTCATGGAGGACTCAGATCATTTTATTCTGAATTACTGTGGCTGGAAATTGTCAGACTTTTGCAAAAGGTTTTAGAAATCTCGCTTTTATCAAAATTTGAACTTTTTTATTAAATGTCCCAGTTACGAGGTTGTGTTTCACGTACTTTTGCCATCCTCAAGCTATCTGAATATGACTCCACAAATCATGAAGGACTCGGATAATTTTATTGGGAATTACTCTGGCTGAAATTGTCACTTTTGCAAAAGGTTTTAGAAATCTCGCTTTTGTTCAAGGATAGTCATTCACTTCCTGATCTGCTATACCATGCTAAGAAGCCCGTAATTAGTTTCAAATTTTACTAGGCTACAGGGTTCTATAGAAACTTAGAAACTAGGCTACTATGGTCCGTTGGAGATGCCTATTTTTGTACCATATTAGTCAGTAACGCAGTTCAGCTGTCTGGGAGTTTATATTGCGTCTAAATTTAATTAACATCTATTTGTCATTAATTGTTTACCTCTTTATCGCTAATTTAGGTACTAGGCTACAGGGTACGTTGGAGACGCCTATTTTTGTACCATATTAGTCAGTAACTCAGTTCAGCTGTCTGGGAGTTTGTATTGCGTCTAAATTTAATTAACATCTATTTGTCATTAATTGTTTACCTTTTTATCTCTAATTTAGGTACTAGGCTACAGGGTCCGTTGGAGACGCCTATTTTTGTACCATATTAGTCAGTAACTCAGTTCAGCTGTCTGGGAGTTTGTACTGCGTCTTAATTTAATTTACATCTATTTGTCATTAATTGTTTGCCTTTTTATCGCTAATTTAGGTACTAGGCTGCAGGGTTCGTTGTAGACGCCTATTTTTGTACCATATTAGTCAGTAACTCAGTTCAGCTGAGTTACTGACTTCAGCTTCAGTTTGTTCTGCGTCTAAATTTAATTAACATCTATTTGTCATTAACTGTTTACCTTTTTATCCCCTTCAAATTTTACATCTATGGATTGGTTTGTTATACAGATATAGCTGGCGGAGAAAACAGCTCATATCCATAAAGGCTTGTGACAGTCTTAACAGCACCGTTTTCGAGGATGAACTATGAAAAAAAAAGGGAAATGAATGCCATGAACTCGTAAAGTAAAAGAACTTGGATAAGTTTTGACCAATGCAACCTACCTTACACACACTACCTGAGTTTAGTGGTAGGAGCGAACGGAAAGGGTTAAGAATAGCAAAATACAGTCGAACCTCCATATATCGAAGTAGCAAATTGAGCGAAAAAAATTCGATATATAGAAATTTCGATATATAGAATTGAGCTTAGTCTTATCATAATTCTCCTAAAAAAATTAAAGCTAATTTTCGTATACGAAACCTCATTTCTAATTTATATGCGAATCCCATTAAATGAAAGTTAATAACTAAAAAATGAATTAATATGAAAGATTTATTGATTACTACATATCTTAAAAAAAACAATAATGCAGACAGTGGTTACAATGATCACAGTTACATTCTTTTAAAAAAACCTACGAATATCTTGCTGAACAGTTTGTTATGCGGAAAGTTCAAAGAAATGTTCGTATTTATCCAGTCCACTAAAAACTTCATCAGGGACATTTTCCGCGAATTGAAGTCCACGACGTATTGTTTCGAATGCCAAAAATTGGGAGATTTTATTCTAAAATTGACTAAAATCTCCCAATCTGTCTTGAAAAAAATTTCGATATATAGAGATTTTTTCGATATATAGAAACAATTTTTCTATGTAATGAACATGGAGATTTGCTAAGAGTTCGATATATAGAAAATTTCGATATAGAGAAATTTGATATATGGAGGTTCGACTGTATTTATATTTATTTACTAGCTGAATACCCGTGCTTCCCTATGGAGTACATTCAAATTAAATACAACGGTCAATGTATGCAATTAATGCTAAATAAATATATATATATATATATATATATATATATATATATATATATTTATAAAAAAATCGTAACGGGTATTTTTATAGACAATATGATGTAGAAGAAAATATTCAAATTAAATCTAATAGAACATACTAAAGAATGTAGTACAGTTTGAGGAACATTTCTTTTGCTGTATTTTAATATTTTTTTGGATAATGTCCAATCGTCTGCCGCATTAGAAAGAAAGAAAAATAATAATTTTTTTGTCAGTTTATTCCGCTGTTATGCGCGTGACGCAAAATTAGTTTAAAGTATCACAAAAAGAAAAGAAACCCCGTGATTAGCATCTAATGAATTAAATTCTAAAAATTAATCTTTAAAAATTCACCAAAAAACAGAAAATGCAGGTAAAGATTCGAAAAAGATTTCATTTTAAAGGATTTTTTATGATCTTTCTCGTGATATAAATTTTATAACCCACAGATTGTTGTTTTAAATGAAAACTCAAAGGTATGTTACAAAAACAGCTTAAAAATTTAATGTTAAAAAACTAAGAAGAATTTTTTAAAAATCTTTCTTAGTGCACCCCTACACTATAAGAAGAATCGCCATGCAAAATTTCAACCCTTTAGATCCAGCGATTTGGTCTGTGCGTTATCTGTCACTCAGTCAGTCAGTCAGTTACGAAACTGTTTTATATACTATATAGATAATCAAAAGACTGGATTTAGTTCAAATGAACACATTAAAATTAAAATTACTATTTATAACCTTTGAATACAAAATAGTGGATCGTTGTCTAGGAGGATATATCATAAAAAAAATCCTATCTCTTATCTAAAACATTTGTTGAAATGTAAAAGAGAGCGCGTAAATAATATTTCAGCGTTTAACCTGTTTATATAGAATCTATGTAATACTTAAGAAACAGAGGTAAAAAAAAGTCTGAAAATTATAGAAAATTAAAAATATTATATGTGTTTTATATTTCAAGACCTCAAAATATTTAAAATTTTTGTATTTAAAATATCATATCTTTGGTGTTTTTAACGGAATTTTTTTCGTATTTATCAAAAACTAACAATTGTTTTGCTCATAGCATTCATTTTCTTTCGAGCAGGGTTTTCAACGAGTTTCATTTATCGAGGTAAAAATACCATAACTAAAGGATTGAGCGAGATTTCTTTCTTTCACCGCGTGGTCATTTTATCTCGCCAATTTGCATCACATTTTTTGCTTCTTATCCTCTTCGGTAATATGCAAGATCGCGTCGATCGCATGGTTATTCATGCGCCAACATTGGCGATTGCATTTGGCGAATATGACGCATTAACCCTGCAACTCTTCGGGAAGTTCGGGAGGCAGTGTAAACAAGGCATCCAAACCGTAAGGTTCTTGGGATAAAAGAGGTGCTCGTAGTGACGTTAAATGTTTTCCCGCCGAACGCAACAGGTTACGGAACTAATTGTAAGTACAAATATAAATATATTTTAATGTTTTTTAATTACTTCAAATTTTTTATAATCTTAGTAGAGAATAATAATATTTACATATTAAGTTTCTTCAAATTTTGATCGGTGATTGAACGATAATGGAAATTTATTTTATTACCCGTTATTTATTTTATATTGTTTACAAATGTGTATTTAATTTTCTCTCGGCCCTGTTTTATGAAACTTCCCTGATATTTTACACAAATTTTCCTCCTTTGAAATTTTATTTGTGTACATGTTAACAGCTTTCTGAAGAGGAAATTGTGATTTCGGGTTTATTTTTTTGTGTGGATCAACTTAAAATGTATGTATATTATATCGTTTATATCGATGATCTCTCAATTCACATTGTTAGTTTTTGAAAATATATCAAGAATTAAGGATTTTATGGGGTTTCTTCTCGCAAATGATAAATATTTTTAATAATATTTTCGTGTGTAGCATTGTTTTATAAATATTATATTTTTTAATATCATTTTAAAAATATTATAAATCGAGAATGAACTGAAATTTATCATCATTTGAAACTATTGAATATTGTAAAGATTTTTTCCCTATATCAAATCGCAAAAAAATTGTTTATGAAATATTTTTAAGACAATAAAAAGTACTGAACAACAGTACGAAACGACATATGGAATCGAGCTTCAGTACAATTAATAATACTGGGATAGTTAAAGTATTAATATTCAAAAGACCCATGGGGTTTGAATTAAAATTACATTGGTGTTTGAATCAACATTTTGCTTTCCATTTCAATGTTTGCAATCGTTACTTTCAGCTTATGATATACTTTAAATTATTACTAAAACTTGGATCTTAATAAAATTAGCTTTATATGATATGTATATTGATGTAAAAGTTTTCATGCGCATATTTGTGCGAGATCTGAGTGAAAAATGTTACGTGGTCAGATAACGAGTTATTTTTATTTTTTATAACAACTGTTTCGTAATGGACTCTACGAGAATCATTACTACTTCTGAGTCTGCCCCGACAGAGATTAATGGACAGGGGAAATGCAACTTTTTTTTTCTTATTTACTTTATTTCTAAATCGCTTTACTTTAGCACCTTGTTATTGGAAGGTGTCCCAAGAGTTTACTCATTACATAAAGAATAGAATGTCCTACGGGAATAGGAAAGATACTGAGTCAGGAATTTCGCAAAAAAATCTAGAAGCGAAAATTATTTTTGTCATAAAATGAGATTTAGAAATTATTCTTATCGCATGTGTGTTTTATACATGCACAGACCGATCTCTGTGAATCTTATTTTTTTTTTTTTCATAAAGGATTTGATTTTATCTCTCAGTTTCTTCCGCAAACCAAAAATAAACGCCAGTACGAAAAATTTTCTTCAAATAGTAATTTAAAATTTAAACATTTTATTTATACGTCTCAAACAAATAATATATATATTTTACTGATAAATTGAAATTTATTGTGTACATTTCGAAATCTGCAATCATAATGCAAAATGCTTTAGTGATCTCAGTAATCAATTTTAACCTTGCAAAAAGGTATGTTAATATACATGTGGTTATAAATATTAAGTATATTTATATACATGCACATATAAATACTTTGTTGTGTTGATTTAACATAAAGCTATCTACTCCAGTTACTGTTTGTAATATCAGATACCCAAAATTACGTATCTTATACAATACTTAAACGCTGGGTATGTTTCTTTTCCTGTAAAACAGCGTGAAACAGCCCCAACATCCATTAAAATACAGTACGGCTGATATGACAACCAAAGTGTAATTGTGTGATAAGTATTTTTATCCGCACGTTGTAGGGTTATCCCCATCATTAAGTTTAGACGAAACATAATTTAGACAAAAGATGTTCAAGATAATAATGTGGCTGTGTGTTGTTCTTAGCCAAAAAAAAAAAAAAAAAAAAAAAGGGGGGGGGGGAAGAAGAAGAAGAAGAAGAAGGGAATTCGATCATTTTGACAGCTGGCAATTTATCCAAAATGTCCTTGTCTGATAACCCTCTGGTTAACCCGTACAAATCCCATCGCAAAACCATCAAGAACAGTTAATCCGGATTCTTAGATTACGAATAACCAATATGGACTGATACATTTAATTAAATGCTTACGAAATACATATTCAGTTTGGTTCAATATTGAAATCAGCTTAACCTTTGAATAATGAGTCAGTACGGGAAATTCATTATAACCTAATCGCGAAAATCCCCTTGAATGTGTCAAAACAGAATGAGAGGTATGTCAGCAAAGTTGTCTATAAATTTCTGTAATTATTTAGATGGGCTGTATTTTGATTTATAGTGACTAGGCTGTTATATAAGCTATGCCGTCACTAATTTTATGGCTCGAAGTTTTATAATTTGCGGCAGTTTCACCATTTATTACTCCGAATCACTGTATATTTTATAGCTAGATGTTATATAATTTCCCATTAATATTAGGTTAAATGATTAATGGAGTTCCATTTTTTAATTTTATTTTACTTTAAACCCAAATAATACGTGAATTCAGCCCTAAATACCTAAATATGCATATTATATTTTACGGTAATTCCATTGCTAATAATTTAGTTTAAGAAATTTATCTCAGTTTCTTTCATCTTATTTCTCACTACAATTGATTTTAAATTCCAGTTTTACTAACTAATTTTCCTTTACTTTCTCGGTAAAATTGTAAAAATATCTTTTCTTATTTTAATTAATGTTTGAACAGGAATTCCCATGCATAACGGATAATTCTTTTCGGATATTAGCGATTCTTTTCTAAAATTTCTTCTGTATCCCTTTTTAACTGAAAGCTAATAACTAAAAGTCAGTTATTTAGTACAAGTTGTAAACTTTAATTACTCTTGTTTTTCATGACTTTAGACAAAGGCATTTCACTAATGTAAATAATTTATATCAGTAAGTATTTTAATTAATTAGAATTTTTCTGTCCACACATATTTTGATACATCAGTATCAATACATCACGAAATAATGAGAAAATTTATTAATGAAAAATTATTTCATATTCAAGATTTTAAAAAACAGAGAACAGTTAATGTAGACAAGAGGGAAGAATTAGTCAAATTTTATAATTAAATATGTGGCGTTATGGCAGATGTTGATATGTCCAAAAAATTCAATTTTATATTTTAAGTTGATATGTCGCCCTTAAAATAGGTTCTTTAATGTAGCAAAAGCTGATAGTGGAATTATGAAATAATACTAAGTTATTCGTATTGGCAATGCTGTTATGTATAAAAGAGGTAATACTTGGATTTTTTTAATTAAATTTTTAAGCTGTTTTTGTAAAATATTTTTAAGTTTGCATTTAAAATAATAATTTGAGGGTTATAAAATTTAAATCACAAGAAAGATCATGAAAATTCCTTTAAAATGAAATCTTTTTCGAATATTTGCCTTAATTTTCTGATTTTTGGTGAATTTTTAAAAATTTAATTTTAGAATTTAATTTGTTAGATGCTGATCACGTGGTTTCTTTTCTTTTTGTGATACTTTAAATTAATTTTGCGTCACGTGCATAACAACAAAGTAAATTGACAAAAAATATTAAAATACGGTAAAAGATAAAATTTAACCACTAGACTAATTGAGATGGAAGTACTTAAGAATTCAATTCTTAAAATCTTTTTAAGAATTCAATTTTAATGTACTCCGTAGCGAAGCACGAGTACTCAGCTACTAGTATAATATATAGTGTATAGTCTCTTATAGTGCAATATAGGCTCAATAGATGTTTTTTGCTATCTTAATGCTATGCGGGCCCTCTCGGAGGCATGTAGTACGTAACATTTTGTTTTTGAAAAGCTAGTATATATGAGAGTAATATGATAGACTAATAGAACGTTTAGAAAAAAGTGATACTATTTTCAGGGAGAGATATACTTAATTCAGACATGAGCGCTTTATGTTTATTGAAGTACATATAATGTCTAATACCATGTCTCCTTGCCTCACTTGCAATTGAGATGAAAGAAAAATATTTTTTATACCTTTAGAACAATTTTTTTTTTTTGGGGGGGGAGGCTATGAACAGATATTAATTTTTGGAACGAAGTTCTTTTACGCGGTTTACAGTAGAGTGAACTGGCAGGAATCGTCAAGTAACGAAAAAGCATTAAGCCCCCTTCATAAAAGCTTTTCCTCAAGGACTCTGTGGTTGAATGGTTATCACATCGGACTACGGAGTATCGGGCTATCGCACTACGGAGCGAGAGGTCCCTGGTTCAAATCCCCGCACAAGCGCTGGTCGTTTCTATTCCCACTCATTCTGGGAATAGCGCAGTGTATAATATATATATATATATATATATATATATGTGTGTGTGTGTGTATATGTATATATATATATATTATAATATATATAATACATATATATATATATATATATTAAAATTTTTAATTTTAATAAAATAGAGAGAGAGAGAGAGAGTTGGTTGAATAAAAGAGGGCTGTTCTTTTTGTCGTGACAAAAATACACTAATATAATCAATAGAAAAATTCATATTAAATCACGTTTAGAGTTGAAAAAATAACGTAAAGAACTTCGTTCCTGACGGGGGTCCCCCGACCGCACAATTTTTTTTTTTTAAATTCATAAAACCGTCACTTTAATTTTGAAGCCATATCAGAAACAAAAAGGAACTCGCAAATAATAGATACGATCATATTCTTTTAACGCTTGGTATCTATAACTGACGAGTTAACACTGCTATCATGTTATTAAATTTGGTTTCTTTGAGCTGTACATCTAAAAGTTCCGATGCAAGATTTTGCCAAATCTATAAGAAATATATAATTACAGGACACTCTGTCACTTATACCTTCTTCTTCTATATTTTACATTGCCCAGCATTGGTTAATTGTTTTGGCTGTACAAAACGTGCAACGTTATAATTATTCTTGTAACATTAAATTAATCTTGATTTTTTATTACATCAAACCGAATTATGACCGACAGTTGGCAAGTGGTAGGTGCGAAATGCATGGATGAGACCTTGAGTATAAATAAATGAATGGTTTTGATGCATCTAAACTATTCATATCAAGTGGCTACAGGAAATATAAACTTTCAGGGAAAAGGTTTCCAGTGACAAAGATTTAGGCAGGGAAATTACCAAAGCCCACCCCCCTTGACCCTTGAAATTGAAAAAGTTCTGGCTGCGTCACTATGATAAGGAGAATTAGAAACCCCTAGAAATAGGCTCTGATGGATAATCTAATGTCGTTTTGACGGTCATTGTATATTTTTTACTCTGGCTTTGACCTGCATGCATCCGTCAATGTGTAAACAGTGAAAAAACTCCTGTTCAAACATTGAAAGAAGCAATAAAAATAGTTACATAAAATTTTTGTCGGATTATATGAAATGTAGTGACTTATCTCTCCTACCGTGTTGACTAGCGGACTTCATATTTAAAGTTGTATTCACCAGATTCATTGTTTTAAGGTTTCCGTGCAGCTATCTATCGATGCATAAAAAGATCATTCTGGTAATTGTGTCACTTTCAAAAAACTCCTGAATTTTTTTTGACTGTTATTCAGTATCTCCCGTACGTACTTATGACATTTATACAAAATCAAAAAGCAAAGACGTGAAGTAACAGCGAATAGACAAAAAGAGTGCTGTGTTAAATATTTACTGACTGATATGCATATCCAACCCTTGCTTTTCTTTCAGGACCTTACGCTTGACGATGTTTGGTAGGTTGCCTTCTTATTGTTTAAGAATGGTATACTTTTAGTTCAATACTTATTAAGGTGGATGGAGCTCTAAGAAGAAATTAACTTATTAGTACATAAAATCTGTGCAACCTCTCTCAGGAGGTCTATATTTTCACATTCCCACACTTGCTCTGTCACTCATACCACTTTAGTTATATATAAGCCATAAAATGTATGTGGAAACTGTTACGTCCAGAAAACTTTTAAATTTCGATGTGCAAACATATTTCCGTATTTAATATCTAAATTCTTATACAGTGAGAGAATGTACGGGCAACGTACATCAGGTTTTGTAATCTGCTAAAAAGGCAAACAACATTTACTTAAGGCACAACGTTTGAAAGCAAATAATACTTAGAAATATCTAAGAAAAATTAATTCAAATGAATTTTCTGAAATCATAATTTTTTCTAAGGGAGAGACGCCTTATTTTCCCATTATCAGGTTGCTTTAGAAAGGTTTCGTGGTTTCGTCAAATTACTCATCATCTGGCGGACATATCCACAAAGATGAATCATGTTTTTCTCTCGTTTCCGTGAAAGTAGTAAATATTTTCTACTCAAAAGATAGACTATAATGATTATTACGAAAGTTACACCACTGGAATATGGCTTTCAAGAGATAAAATTGATTAATTTCAGACTTTAATTGACTTTTCCCTCGAATTAAAACTTAGAATTGCTTTGTAATTTTAAGAGCAGATTACTTTCCACCTATGATCAATATCTGTGGCATTAAATCAATATTTCCTGCCACTAAAAAATCTGCAGTGTCTTTTGCATTTCCTAAGCTGTCAGCATGAAAATTAACCAACAAAATCATATCTTTAAAAGCATGACAATGTTGCCCTCCTGTCGCCAAACAATGTAACAAAAATTAAAGTTATTGTCCCTAAGTTTCATTAAACAAATTTTGGTGTCATTTAAAAGAAGATAAAATTTTATTTTAAAAAGTTATTCATTGTTCGTTGCTGTTACCGATGCGTGTATTTGTCCATCCCGCTGTTATAAGAACAAAGAGGATAGTTAAAATGCCACTCAGTATTTGAACTCAGCTGTCCACTATTAAGCAGTTTAGAAAGAATAATGACGTAAAAAATGTTGATCCTTCTCATTAATTGCCGATTTGAATAAATAATATTTGCTTTTCCATTACTTGTGAGGCTTTTTTTTTTGTACTTTCAATAAATTATTTTTGATTTTTGTTTCATGTGTAATTAATAACAATTGTCATGGTCTGTAATTTTTAAATCAAGGTGAAAAGGTTTTGGGTTAAGTTGGCAACCCCTGTAATAGTTCGTGACACAATCCTTTGTTAATCTGAAAGGTGTGAAAAGAAAGTAAAATAATGGAGAAGATCCAACAGCGTGAAAATGTTTAATTAAATGTGTGAAGTTAGCTAATGGAAAACGTCGTATGGCTCGATGGCGTAATTTCAAACACGTCTGTAAAACGTTATATCACTTGTTCAATACCGCGGCTGCCAGTCATTCATCAACAGGGCAACATTTCATTTTTGACATTTCATATTTAGTCTCAAATTTAAGAATATTGAGACTGAATATGAAATTTGTCGAGATGAAGGAACATCACGTAAAACAATTGAACCAAAGTTTAAACTAAATATTATGCCACTTGTTCAATACCAAGGCAGCCAGTAATTCATCAACAGGGCAACATTTCAATTTGACTTTTCCTATTTAGTCTCAAATTTAAGAATGTTGAGACTGAACAGGAAATTTATCGAGGTGAAGGAACATCACCAACTGAACCAAAGTCTAAATTAAAAATTCCTGTCAAATTGTTCAAAGGAGTCATAATTAAAGGGCAAGAAAGATGAGGTTGTTTGGTTTGAGATGTTGTAAGTTGATCATTTTTTAACATCTTTAGCTTCTGAGAGTTTTGTGTATTATTATTATTATTATTCAGAGGAAGATAACATCAGAGGAAGCGTAAGAAATTGAACCAAAGTCAAAATGTAGAGTAGATCCTTTTGAGATGAAATTACTTCAATTTTGGCCTTGCCATATTAAGTGTCTAACATAACTTCATTTTATTATGTGTTTATATATATATATATATATATATATATATATATATATATATATATATATATATATATATATATATATATATATATATATATATATTATATATATATATATATATTTATATATATATATATTTATATATATATATATTATATATATATATATATATATATATATATATATATATATATATATATTTATATATATATATATATATATATATATATATATATATATATATTTATATATATATATATATTTATATATATATATATTTATATATATATATATATATATATATATATATATATATATATATATATATATATATATATATATATATATATATAGATAGATAGATAGATAGATAGATATATGGTGCATCCTGACGACTCGAAATCCTAAAGCAATGTGGGGTCGGAAATGCTTTGCTGAAGCGGTAGATGGCGCTGCGGGAAAGTTCCGAGCATTCGCGCAGGGAATCGTCATTTCGCACAAGGACTCAGAGTTAGTAGGGTAACTAATTATACGAACGCAGAGTTAGCCGACATGCATTTGGTGTACGGGGCTGCAGATTGTAGTGGGGCAGCCGCCGTAACTACCTAGACGTCAGATTTGGCCAACAGTGGATCGGACGTGGTGGTTTCGTGCGTTGGCCTGCTCGGTCACCAGACCTATCATGTCTTGATTTTTATTTATGGGGACATATGAAAACACGGGTTTATGACACCCCCGTTGATAATGCTGAGGAGCTGGTTGCAAGAATCGCAGTAGCAGCCGGAGAAATTCGAGATGAGCCTGAGGTCTGCATTGCAGTCGGTGGAAAAAACTTCGAACACTTACTTTGACCCCTGTACCTTTTATTTTTGTACATTTATTATTAAAACGATTATCCACTTATGGTCTCTTTCTTCATGGTTTTCTGTGTACATCACCGCTTCAAGAAAACATTTCCGACCCCACATTGCTATATGATTTCGAGTCGTCAGGATGCACCCTACCCCTCGTAGATCTTCTGAAACGTTTAAGTAGGACACCCTGTATATATATATATATATATATATATATATATACAGTGAAACCCCAACTTAACGTTATTCAAGGGACCATAAAGAAATGACGTTATATGCGGGAAAACGTTAAATCGGGGTAAGACCAAAAACAAAACACTGAGCATAAAATAAAAACTAATTTAGGTAACATACCTTTTATTCCTTCATTTACAATGGTTTTGACATCAGTTTTCTAAATTATGTTTTAAAGAAATCGGTTATTTTACTTTACGTCCTGTTTATAGCACAAATCGCATTCGCAACAGGAGTTTTGTAAGCTTTTCTCTCGGCCTTCACTATTTGAAAGGAACGATTCAACTGTTTTCACAGCTTGAATGGCTTTTGTCGCAGAAGGAATTCCATGTTCCTCATCTTCATCATTATCCGAACTATCAAATTTTTTCAAAAAGACTTGATATGCATTTTCCCATACTTAAGAAATCACATGAATAGATTCTAGACCGTTTATCGTTTTTTTTTTTCCTGCCTTCAAATTCTATACTGAGAAGAGATTTTTTTTCAAATCTTAGTTTCGATAGTTTACTTTGAACAGTCGTATGATCCCCAAATCAAAAGGTTGAACTTTGCTTGTATAATTGGCAGGGGAAAATTCCATTCGCATATTTTGTGATTTTAAATGTAAACATGGGTTGTCCATTGATCAACCAACATAATAATCTAACATTTCTTTGCGCTCATTTGTCTGTCCAATTTGCGAAGAATCGACCCCAGCAGACACGCCACAAATAGATTTGTAGGATAAATTGTGCCTTTTTCTAAGGCACAATTTTTCTAAGGTCTATCCAACCATTTGAGGCTGTGAATCCTTAAATTCCCAGTTTAGAAAGAATTTCTGTTTCAAAACGGAGCCATTTATGCGAATGCTTGTTGCACGAACTTAGTTGAACTTTGGTAAGAAAGGACAAAGAAAGAGAGATTCCGAATATTTCACGTTTTTATGAGATATATTTCTTTTCTTTTTTTTTCCATCACAATTTGTGACTATTTTAGGAAAATTTCACTGAGTTTTACCCTCTGAAAAAAACGTTAAATGCGGGAAATATTTTAAAATGATAACGTTAAATGAGGGATTTTTCAGATTACAAGTATAGGAAATAAAATGGGACTAATGAAAAATGACGTTATATGCGGGAAATCGTTAAATACGGGTTACGTTAAATCGGGGTTTCACTCTCTCTCTCTCTCTCTCTATATATATATATATATATATATATATATACAGTGGAATCTCGATCTATCGTTTTTCAAGGGACACCGATTGAAATGAACGATAAATGCGGGAAAACGATAGATGCGGAAACATAACAAAGCAATATGATCGTTGGGACTGGATAAAATGAACGACACATACGGAAAAACGATTGATCCGAAAACGATCGATCGAGATTCCACTGTATATATATATATGTGTGTGTGTGAGAGCAAATGACTAAAACAAATCTTTTAATATGAACTTTTAATCATCCCCACTGAGTCTGCAGATTTTTTGTTTTGTTTTGTGTTGTATCGAGCTTCTAGTTCTTACGCCGTTTTGGGCCCTTATATTGTCGCGGACAAGGACCGGGAAATATTTGCTCACCTTGCCTCGTCGGGACTGATAATATATGAAGTCTGAGAGCGGGAAATACATTAGTAAACAGAGAAATTATACACTTTTAAATAAAATGTGATAATTAAGATAATTTAAATATTAACTTAGAATGCTTGCAAATATTTCCTAAAATATTAGCTCGAGCATTAATATTATGGGTCTTCTTCAAAATTTCATTTGCAGTCGAAATTATAGGTAAAAAATATAACCACAGATTTTTCGTTCTGATAATTTGAGAATAGAAACACTCTTGCAAAAAAATTTGATAAAAATGATCCTCTTTGAGAATGGTTAGTTTATTTATTGAAGAACAGTTTATTCGTTCGGATCGCTAGATTTAACGGCTAATATAGTAAAATCCGAAACTAATGGATGGCCCTCTTTTATGGAAGCATGAAAATTCTTCGGTGCAATTACATAAGCAACAATGTATTTCAGACTCCTGCTACGTGGACATCTCACATACGGACGCAGACATTATTATCCCAATTCCCAAATATGAAATAGAACTCCTGAACGGACATCATATGAACTTGCTTCATATTAAGTTAATATTATTCCTCTATAAAAATTAAAAACTTGCTACCTTATTCGTGATAAAAAAAAACAACCCGTTATGTGACTTTAATAGTCTTTCATAAAGCGCTTGTCATTTGCAATTGTCGTAGATGTGCATATTCTCGTACATTAAAGTGATACGGGATACTGTGAAGTGCAGTGACTGAAGTCTCTGCTCAATGGGCTGAGGCTGTCAAAGCGTTAGAAGGTTTGAAAGTGCTGACATTTACAATACGGAAGTATTCGATTTAATATTGGAATTAGAAATACAGCTGAAAGGCTAAACTATGATGAAGAAATTGAATCAAATGATCTGTCAAGCACTTTTTTCAATAGTTTAGGAAATTTTAGTTATCAATGCAATTTTGTTTCAGGTGTTCAATAATTGCACGTTCAAACATGTTTGTTCCCTTTTAAATATTAATACTAAATATAATAATTAGGATAAAACGAATTGATGTACGACATTTGAAATGCTTTATCCCCCCCCCCCTCTCTTTTCCTGTCACACCTCTTTCACAGATAAATTTTTCTGCCTCGTGGGGGTCCGTAGAGGAGGGGTTTTACTGGACTTTAAAACAGCTGTGAGCGCAAAATTCACTAATCCTAGTTATTGTATGGCTCTTTGCTGACTTCCTGTCTAAAATAAGTAAAATAAATTTTTAATTTTGGGTTACTTTCCCCTCTTATGTCTAAATTGGGCGATCTTGTATTCCTATCAATTATACAGAAATAGAAACTGGCTGGTGCTGCCATCTGTTTTATTCAGCTCCAAATAAACTAGTGCTGCCATCTCGTGGCAGATCTGTATTATGAGTAGGTTTCATTTTTGTTTTAAAATCTTTGTTCCCACTGGTTTACACGCTTCATGATTACTTCACGAAACCGATATATGGACAATACATACTCAGCGTCTATACGTATGTTATTAATATTTGTACTCTGGACATTGATTCTTCCATTCATCTTTTGAAATTACACCACTCTCTGGAAGTGTTCAGATTTCTGCAAAGTTACAGTTTTCTTTATGAACCACGGGAAAGGGCATTTATACGGAACTTAGACGTGTCGCTTATTAAATTAATATTTTAGTAATATTTGCATGATGGAACAGGGCCGCCCAGAGGGGGGGGAGAAACTGGGGCACTTTGCCCCAGGCCCCCAACTGCCGGAGGGGCCCCAAAAAATTTTAAAAAAAATTTATTTATTAGATTTCCTCAGAAAATATAACAAGAGAGCAGTGCAATGAAATATAATAATTATGTTAATCATTCATGTAATAAAATTTTAAGTATGAGTAACTTAATTTGAATGTGTTTTTTCGTCTCTTTCCATTTTTTATTTTTCTTGGGGCCCCCAACAGAAGTTTGCCCCAGACCCCGTAAAGCCTCTGGGCGGCCCTGTGATGGAAACACGAATTACGGTTACTACGGATATAAAATTTAGAGTTAACATCTCTTTATCAACAATGCGAATGTTATCATAAAATGTAAGATTCTTTCTGAAAGATATAATCTTTAAGATGAACACACCTTATCACTCGACATGTTCCAAAAAATGACGGAAAAGACATACACAAGAACACTGAGCAGAGTTATGCTGCTTCTTCGTAGTCCGTAAAATCTCTCGACATAAGGGTTGAAGTTACTGTTAAGAAATTCTTTCCCGATCTATGAAGCATGAATCCTGATAGAAGGCAATAGCATATTTAAACCAGTTTATACAAAATAAAATTCTAAAACAGAATCAAATAATAGCATAATTACAAAGCTGGAGTGTTTCTTTTAAAGATGCTACCATTGAAGATATAAGCAACTGTTAGGAAAAGTATAAAATTTTAGGTTTTGAATTTCACATTTATATTTTAAAACTATCTAGATATGGGTTATAACATTTTAAATTTAAAAAACTTCGTGCTTAATAAAAAAAACCTATCTTCATAGTCAAAATACTAGACTAAAAAATATACAATTGCTTATTAGAAAAAAAAACTTAGAGTGAATTCTCCATGGATTAACATGGAGATTGCAGTTCGGTACTGCTCCAAATTATAGCCAGTGTGACATTATTGTACTCTGTTAAAAGTAGCGTCTCATCTTGATATTGGTTTAATAAAGTTGATACAGTTAGAATTATTATTAACTTCTTTTTAAAAAATAGAAAATAACTGGGCTAACTATTCAATGAAATGTATATTTAAATCAATTTAGTTCACTGCTGTTCATCGTGTGATAGTAAGGTTTATTTGAATTTTACTAAAATGTAAGCAACATTTATCCGTAAATCAGTTGTGGATAAAACTATCGGGATAGTTGTTAGTTCTAAGCATCACTTATAAAGCTTTAACATGTTTAATCCTGCATGTATATACTATGTATATATGCGTGTATAAATATTATGCCATTCATAAAATAGTCTAATTAAATGATTTCATTACAAAAAAAAATGAAAGTATTTTACAGGCGTAATGGTCAAATAATTTCATTTTAACACCAATGAATGTAAAAGTGTTACTGCTGCAAGATTCTGTTTCTTAATTTGTTACAGTTTCAAAACCCATTCACGAGAAAAATATCACGAAATCTAAAATTAAAGTTACCTAAGAAAACAAAATTGAAAAACCTAAGCACCATACGATGTATTTCATTAAACAATCCAGACGAAAAAAGGAAAAAACACGCTAATAGGTTAAAGTTTGTTGAAACATAAAGTCAATTAAGGTTTCGCTAAAGACAAGGAGCTCCAAGGGAGAAAATTAGCCGCTTTCGCTAATTGCTGTTATTGCCGACGGTATTGGTATGGGCTCACAGACTGTCATTGAAGTTGTAGTAAACCTGAAATACTGAGGCGCAGTAAGGGGACAGCAATAAGCAATGTTTTTTATTTTCTGGTCTCTCAGCAGAATAAAGGAAAATTTTATTCTAATTTAATTTTGCAGGTCTGGTAGGACACGGTAAGCTTCTAGGATATATTTTCCCTCAGATGCTCAAAATACGACAGACGAATCCCTACAGTGGATTTAGGTATCTTGCAGTAAATAGACGTACTTTACTTTAAATTCTTATATATATATATATATATATATATATATATATAATTATAATAAATTGCAATAAAGTTGAAGCTTTTTTTTCATTGTATTGATCACATGATTCATCACAAGATTTGATTTCGGTCCTCGAAAATGGCTTGAATAAAAATGAAGCTTTCTTTTCATTGTATTGATCACATGATTCATCACAAGATTTGATTTCGGTCCTCGAAAATGGCTTGAATAAAAATGAAGCTTTCTTTTCATTGTATTGATCACATGATTCATCACAAGATTTGATTTCGGCCCTCGAAAATGGCTTGAGAAAAAAAATCTGATATAATTAAGAGATATTACCGCATGGCTCCCTGTTACAAATGGACAGCAAGACTATCCAGTGTGCAGGAGAGTTGTTCCACCTCCCAACTAAACGTAATTGCGCTTAGGATGAAAGCAAGAATCTCAGAGAAAGCGTGCTATACGTGGAGATAATAAATTACGGTGACGTTAATGCTTTATGTTTTTCATTGAGTTGCTAATCTAATTGATTGTTGGTGCCGGTGAAAATGCTTTTAAAGAATAAAAGACGTTATGGGACTCATTTAGAAAGATTATAGCTTGGCTCCTGTTGTTGTTGTCGTCCGTGTTCAATTGCTATATGGTGTTTATCTGTAAGATCTTACCTTTCCTTCATTTAATGGTAATTTTGGCATTCCTGGGATTTTTTACGAAATTCTACTTATTTAAACTACTTTCTACTGTTGCATGCAGTATATATATGAAACATCACGACCGCGGCGAGGGCATGGGAGGAAAGAGAACGGTTGATAGCCGGCCGTGCGTCACATCGAAAGTTCGATTCTTTTCCCTCATCAACTCAGTTGTGTGGCCGGTGGGGCTCGCTGCCGCCCTGCGATAATCGAGGGTCCCGTCCAAAGTTTACCCTGGTCCCGCCATCGTCGGACACTCAGAATCACTCCAGAGGTAGCGAACAAAAACTTTTATTTCTTACATTTCTACAGGTTATCAGGGCAATGACAAATCACAAAATCACGCATGTACTCTGAGGCGCGCCTATTGATAACCTAATAGAGGTATAGTCATGTGACCCCTGAACTCTTGCATTGAATGGTTGGAACCCTGAAATCTGGGCTCTGATAAAATGGTAAGCAACAGGGGTTGTATAAGAAGTAACAGGGGTTATATAAAAGATGCCTGATTTAATTTAATTCCTTTGTTCATGAAATCGCACTACGCAATTACTTACGCCCAAGCATTTTTAAATGAAATTTGGAATTTTGAAAGGGTTTTGGGGTTTTATATGTTATATATATGACACGGAGCTTGTTTTGCTCCTGTGTTTTAATCGATGTTATGCAGTCAATACATACATTAACTAATTGGGCGAGTGGTAGGCCATAAAGGATGTAGTCCAATTCCTATAAACTTCTTATTTATTGATTCTCATAATTTTACCAATGCTCCAGGGTAATTCGCTCCGCCATTTTATAATCTACTTGGCCACGACTGCCGCGAGCATCCGCTCTCAATGAGATTCCCACTCAATCTACCGCCAAAACTTAATTTCTTCCGAGCTCCTGCTGCACGGCGCATGTGCAGACCTCATCCTTGGGCATCTGGACCCTCATTATTGCTGATCGTGCATTTTTAACTTCGCGCCCAAAACCTGTACCCTTCTAAAAATAAATCCTCTCGCCTAGAATTATTCGCTTTCCGCTCAAAGTCGCTTTTAAAGGATGATTCCCCACAGAAAAATACGCGCGCTTTCTAAATGGATTGTTAGACTCTTATTATTTTAAACCCCCCCCCCTTCCCCTTACTTCTCAATTATGTTTTGACATATATATACATATATGTGTGTGTGTGTGTGCGTGCATTTGTTTGTCTGTGTGTGCTTGTTTATTTGTGTGAACGTGTACTATTGTATGTATGCATGTATGTACGTATGTATAGACGTTTTGATGCGTTTTTTATTCGTGATTTTTCATGAACTGAAATCTTGATGTTGAAATCAAGGCAGTAGCAAAAGGTATTTTTTAAGAGACAAGCAAACGCTATCTAAAAAAATAGTAGGAGAGGAAAATGAATGAAAAATGCCCATTCTAAAGTGTAATCCTATATTACGTCCGTGAAATAAGAGAAACGCCATTATTGCTCAAAAGACCCCATTTTAAAAAATAATAATATGAATATCAAACGCAGACTTGTGAAACCTGTCCACCATTGTCCTACAAAGGACGAACAAAACAAAATCAACGCTGCTGTTAAAACTCCGGCTAACACAATTGAGGATCGACCTTTTGCTCAATTTCAATTAGAATCCGACGTATGGATAAGGAAACGAACGTAGTACCGGTCAATGCCTAATAAATATTAATGTTTACGATATAATTGCTGTAACGGTTTGTGGTCTGGAACTAATGCGAAAAAGTAGAGACGACTGATAATTATGAAGAGCTCTGTTCGTGAATGAAATCTAATGTCGTGATCAACGCTTCCAGCAGAAATTAATCTTTATAGGTTTGCGCAAAAAACTAGAATGGGATGATAAGATTGTATTCAGCATACAATGGTTATGGCATCCGTATAATTATTAAAATGTCTCGTGCAGTTGTAATTGCCCCAGGTTGATTGCCCATCAAAGGAAATTAAAATTTATACGCAACTAGACTGTTTGTGACTTTATTGATTACCGCCTAATCAAATGTTATGAAGAAATAAATCAAGGTAATTTTAATATTGCTTGGAAAGGAGTGTTTTTTTAAGATAATTTATATAATTCGATATTTAATTCTATATGGGGTATTGGCTAATCAATACATGTAATTAATAGTTCCACTTCATCATGAGAAATAATATGTCTGCACTGAAGAGAATATGGTTTTGTGGATAACAGTTTTGATCGATTTTCCATATTACGAAAATATCCAAACAAATCATTTTCGTTTAGGGTTGTAAGGGAAGGATATTAGTTTTAGTTCTTTTATAAATTTTCGTAGTAAAAATGGCAACTTCTAGCTTTACATTTACTTGAAACATTTGAATAAGATAATTCAATACTTTGTTTTTCCAGTCTCGTTACTGCTGTTCCTTATTTAAGGATCGCTGGTTGTGCAATTATCTACCTCAAAACGAAAAACTGGGCTGATATTTTAAATCTTTTTATTACGAAAAATTTTAATCTCCTAAATGAAGACCGATTCACTACAAACTGCTCTGTCAGAGCGAGCCACGACAGCTGGCTGCACATAGAAGGGTTACTTTTTTTATACAGTTCTTGGCGGTTAAAGTTAAGTTCGCAATGGCGCGAACAACTGTAATTGATTTTTTAAAAATATTAATGAACAATAAACCTGAATAGGATGTTTTTGTTGGTTTTCTGTCTTACAAAAATTTCCAAACATTTTCAATGACTTAAAGCCAAATGAAAAAGATTTTAGCTCTAGTTCCTTTCATAACATTTTAAAATAATGATAACAATCTATTATTTTTTGCATCTACTAAAAACTTTTAAATAAGGAAATTAAATACTTATATTTCTAAAATTTTGTGCTATAGTTATTTTTTTCGAGAATCACTAACAACGTTTGAAGAATAGCAATTTAGTTTGATTTTCAATCCCAAAATCCCTGAACATTTTCATTGGGTTAGGACCATAAGAAGAGAATTTGGGAAACTGGGTTCTCTCATAAAATTGTGAAGAAGTGATAACAATTTTTTTTCTGTAAGCTTTTGAATAAGGTAACTTTAATTTTACGAATTTCGTCACTTTAATTAATTTTTCAAGAATTATTAAGAAGGAAAAATTAAGTAATTAAACTGTATTAAAAAAGCATCTTTTTGGTAAAAAAGTTTCCTTATTTAAATATTTGGTAATGCCGAATTTTTTATGCTTATAAGAAAATACTTTTTATAAACATAAAAAATTCGGCAAACTACAGATAAACTACAGATAAAAGTACGTAAACTACAGATTCCTCTCATAGCTGATACACGGCAGCGATGAAATTTTTAATAAATTCGTCTTTTAATGATGAACACTTCCATTGATAATCGAAAATTCCGCGCGTCACGCTCGATTTTTCCCGTTCCAAACAGTTCGAGAGAATACAAGATAACCCGTGTGCGGATGGCCTAAGCGTTAAAGAAAAATTGGCGCTGAGACGGAAATAAACCAATCATAGGCCTTAGCAATTTCGTTGCTAATCGTTTGGAGGTTTGTCATTGGTTAAATATATTTCAATACTTTTACGCTTACGCTAACGGACTGCTATGTGACAGGCCCTAATGAGCGTGACCAGTCAATAAAATCGCCTCTCAACAATGTGTTAAAAGAAATATTTGCAGGTTGAATATATTGCATCAGTACTGTCTGTAAGTTTAAAATCTTTGTAGAAGTTCAGAAATAAGAGAGAAGAACCTGAAACTATGTTATTTATATATTTAAACTAGGGGCTTCGCCCATAGGCTCGCTACGCTCGCTCTTCTGTTATGGCTAATAGCGAGATACATAGGGGTGATTCTCGGGCAATGTAACAGATTTCATCCATTTACTGTTGTCACCCTTAATGCGAAGGGCGTTTCATCACTGCTGAATTATCAGCTTTAAAATTCAATTAAAAATCGAAAATTTAAGATATAGACTTGAAATGAGGTTTATATGAATAAGAAAGCTTTCAGCTTCCAGATGATGTAAATATTTTCTTTGTAAGATAAAAACTCGAGGAGCATCGATATTACATCAACTTAGGGGACGATATTTCTTGAAAAACTGTGTTTCATTTTTTGATGAAAATATTAGTCTGTTTTAAAATATTTTTAAACAAATGAGGTTTTGTTTGAAAGAGAAATGCCTGTAGTCTTAGATTGTAAAAAGATCAAAATTCTCCGATTATTTTTTGGCGAGTTATCGTAATCTGAAGATGAAAGAGTCAATATTTCTTGAAAAACTGTGTTTCATTTTTTGATGAAAATATTAGTCTGTTTTAAAATATTTTTAAACAAATCAGGTTTAGTTTGAAAGAAAAATGTCTGTAGTCTTAGACTGTAAAAAGAACAAAATTCTACGATCATTTTTTGGCGAGTTATCGTAATCTGAAGATGAAAAAGTCAATATTTTCCCATAAAACATAAAATAAAAAACAAACTTAAAGTCCGACGAAGATGAGAGATGGCTTACTTTGGTCCCCCCATTTTTCTGCATCCATTGTAATCGCTCTCGACCCCATACCCCCAGCGGTTTCGGAGGGGATAGCGTGACAAGCTTTTGACAGCAGCAGCGGGAGTTACTTTTTTTTAGAATAGAGAGATTTTTTTAAATCAGGGGGCATTTCTATACGATTTTTTTTAACAGCATTGTAATTTTTTTATCATCCCATAAAGAAGTGCCTTTGAGTTTTACCTTGCAATATCATTGCTTTAGATAATAACATATAATTCTCTATTCCCTAATGCTGAATGGTTGATTAATTTGAAACTATGAAGTTAAAAAATTAGGATTGCATCCTACAAGGATGTCAGGGGGCATTTCTAAACGATTTTTTCAACAGCACTGTCATTTTTTTTTATTATCCCATAAAGAAGTGCCTTTGAGTTTTACTTTCCAATATGATCGCTTTAGCTAATAACGTAAAATTCTCTATTCCCTAAAGTTAAACGATTGATTCATTTGAAACTACATAGTTGCAAAATTATGACTGCATGAAATCCTACAAGAATTTCAGGGGGCATTTCTATACGATTTTTTCAACAACATTGTTTTTTTTTTATCATCCCATAAACAAATACCTTTGAGTTTTATTTTGCAATATCATCGCTTTAGCTAATAACGTAAAATTCTCTATTCCCTAAAGTTGAACGATTGATTCATTTGAAACTATGAAGTTACAAAACTATGACTACCTGAAATCCTACAAGGATTACAGGGAGCATTTCTATACGATTTTTTCAACTACGTCTTTTTTTTTATCATCCCATAAACAAGTGCCTTTGAGTTTTACTTTGCAATATCATCGCTTTAGCTAATAACGTAAAATTCTCTATTCCCTAAAGTTGAACGATTGATTAATTTGAAACTATGAAGTTGCATAATTATGACTGCCTGAAATCCTTGGCATTTCTGTACGTTTTTTTCAACAACATTGTCGGTCTTTTTTTTATCATCCCATAAACAAGTGTCTTTGAGTTTTATTTTGAAATATTATCCCATAAACAAGTGTCTTTGAGTTTTATTTGAAATATTATTAGCTAATAACGTAAAATTCTCTGTTCCCTAAAGTTGAACGATGCATTTGAAACTATGAAGTTGCAAAATTATGAGTGTCTGAAATCCTACAAGGATTTCAGAGAAAATTTCTTTGCGATTTTTTCAACAACATTGTCGTTTTTTTTTATCATCCCATAAACAAGTACCGGCTCGTACCATCCCATAAACATGGATTTTAAAAAAGGATTTCCTTATTTTCTTTAATTGAGTTGTTTATTCTCATTTAAAGGACTGGTAGCGAATTTTCTCGCATTTAGTTTACTTGATAAATAAATGAATAGATAAATAATGTAATAAAAAAATGCTGTGCTGCATTGTAAAACTACTGCCTAATTTTACATTTTTAAAATCCTAAACTCAGAAAGTAAAAAAAAAACAACTACCACATATTTTCCACTAGATATACACTGTGCTTTCCATCAGTGGCGAAAATAAATGTTTTCTGGGGGAAAGGAAAGGCTAATAAAGATAAATATGAAATAAATGATTTTAATAAGCTACAATAGCTTTTTTCTGTTTCGTCAGATTTCCAGAGCTCATGCGTTATATCCTTCTTTTGACCAACCAGAGAATGTGACAATTCACACGATTGAAAATCGGACATTTTGCAGAGAAACTGCAGGTTCCGTATTCGTACGGTTTTACGTCATTTTTTTTACGCAGTATACGCAAATGCAAAATTTAACGCAATATCTGAATTTCTCTCTTCGAAAGCAATACTTTTGGTTTAGGGTTGGATGCAATTGTAAAAATAAAATTGCATAATTACGTCATTAATTTAAAAAAATTTTGCTCTAGAAAGTTTGAAAAATTCTTGATAAATTTTGGAATGTTTTCCGCTGATGATTTACTTGTTCATCTTATGCTTGATAATATCAACACTTCTAGTTTCATAGTATTTGAAGATTTTCACAGTTTCCTTACATAGCGGTATGATGTTACGTGGATATAATATCAAACTATTAAATATAGTTCTTCACAATCCATAAGTTTATAACGACACTCTATAGAGAGCCGGTTATAAAACCCAGGTTTCGTAACCTCGAGGACAACATCTCGATAAATGAACTATCCTGGTGATTTGAGGAATTCAATTCCTCACTTATTAATTTTCTTTTATGGCGGACGACGCTGGACTTGTTATTAAGGTAGCTGTGTACTAACCCTATTGGATTCGCTCACATCAATGTTAACCTATGGAGAAAATTTGTCCAAGGATTGCCGACATGTATTTAAAGTTTTTTTTTAAAAAATTGTACTCTGTAATAGATAAAGAAATTTTACACCTTGGGACATTTTTCGCTTTTTTTTTTCTAAATGCAAATAACATTTTAAAATTTAAATTATTCGGGGAAAAAAATCTGATAGAGTGTGTTTTAAACGCTCATAAATTCATTTGGTGGACGAAATTTATAAAATAAATCCGGTTGCAAAATGCAGAAGAGTTCAGGCTGTCTGAAAATACCATTTTTATTTGATTATCAGCATTTATGTATCTGTAAATAGTAGACAAATTTCTCCATAGGTTAACATTGAGGTGAGAGAATCCAATAGGGTTAGTACACAACAGCCTTAATAGTAGTAGTAATAATGGTCATTGAGAACCTGTTGCTATTAGTAGTAGTATTCCTTTATTTATCTATTATTTTTGATGGTGCTGAAGTTGTTCCGCCTTGAATTTTTGTCGTAGTTTTGACTAGTGGCCAACATTGCTTTTTCTATCGACTGGGCGCCACTTTAAAGACCGTTTATCAGTATCGTAGATCGAACCTGGCTCCCCTAACTTTCAGCATTTTCAAAATAGACATATCCTAGCGACTACCATTGATTCAATTTAAATCTTGTTTCGGTCTGTTTAGCTGGCGCGTAGCAAAATTTGATTTCCTGCGCTACAAATTCAAGCAAAAACAACCAAACATTCCTCACAAGTTTAAGGTATGCAAATGATAGCAAAACGGCGAGTATTTGCTTAACACAAAGTAGAGTTGTCTTATATTGTAGCTTAACCCACTTAGCTGACAGCAAATATGAAGCCCATGAGATCATGCTTACAATTTTGACCGTAAGTCAAAAATACAAGGTGGAACAATTTCAGCATTTATAAAAATAATAGATAAATAAATGAATAGCTGTAATAGTTTCAACAGGTAACACGGAATACTTTTAATTTTAACATGCCAACATTATACGTCATACATATAAAAAAGAAAGGGAATTAGTTAGGAACAGAATTCCTCAAATTACCGATTAGTGTAATGCCTCCCTCTAGATTTAGGAACCCAAATTCGATACACAGTTCTGCCTGAATACATCACAACTCTACAAACAAAATTAATAATAAATGCACAATGACAGAAAAAAATTGAATTTATCTAAGAAACTGTGGAACGTGTAAAAGGCGAAGAGATATAAGATATAATATATCGCATATCTCAATGCATTTTACAAGTTCCATAGTTTCTTATAAAATTTAATATATTATATTAAATTTTCTGCATTATTAACTGTAACTCCCTGGAATAAGTGGATGTTGACTCTCAAACCTTTATTTCCCAATAAGCTAAAAATTTACCTTTTGGGGTTTATTTAATTACGGTAGATTTATATCCACGATATTATATTGTCACGTACGAAAATATCATCTCTAAGTATAAGAAAGAAAGATGGCTCTATTAACGATCAACAGTTGTCCAAGAGGGAGGAGAGGGTGCCGGTATGAATATTATAAAACTGTGAATTTATACCTCAGTTCAATAAAAAAAGAATTCAAATACTAACCTGGTCATAGTAATTATTCCCTGTTCATAAACCTAAGAAATGCATAGAGGGTGGTCCGCAAATGTGCCCTGTAACCGTATGTATCTGTAAATTTGCATCATGACTAAACAAGTATGAATTATGAATTGTATAAAAGTATCAAAATTTAATGCTGTGATACGACTTGGGCCTGATCCACTTGGAACTGATTTTACGTTTAAACGACAAAGACATCTTATGCGGTAATGGTAAGGATTGCCGATACATCCCATGGAATGACTGCGAGGATAAAAGAATCATATGCAGGTGTGCTTAGGTGAAAAGCTAAGTGATTGGGAAAAATGATACCCATTATGACAACGGTAGATTAATTACAAAGATTTCTACCATTTCTCTTTCATTTGGCAAAATACATTGATATCTGATACGATTAAAAGACACAAAAGAGGCTAAAAAAATTATTCGAGTATGGTTAAATTGTATACCTATCGATTCTTCTTTTATATGCACCAAAAAAATTTACCCTAATTTTCTTTGGAAGAGCAAAACTAAGAAAACCTAACATATCACAAAACATTCAGACACTGGATGTAAAAAAGGAAAAAAAAAACCTTGATACAAATTCATACGTTTGTGGGAACTTTTTCCTCGTAATTAGATGTAATCTATTCCTCGTAATCTATTGAAAGTCAGATTTATCTAGAATGTGCGGTTTGAAGAGTTTTACATTGATAAATGTAGTTGCATATCTTGCATTATATTTACCCAACTGAGATGCACAACATATTTTATGCTGGTAATATAAATTGTTCAGTACAGATCAATTTTTGTGAAAGGGGACTAATTTTAGAGCTATCTTAAGGAGGTAAAACTCCTAAAAACATTTTAGTTCTGGTTGGAATACCACGTTTTATGCTTTTTATTTCATTACTAGCTGAATGCCAGTGTTTCGCCACGGAGTACATTCAAATTAAATACAACGGTCAATGTATGCAATTAATGCCAAAAAAACAAAAAAAATATATTTATAATAAATACGACGGTGAATGTATGCAATTAATGCCAAAAAAAATATTTTTTTAAAAATCGTAACGGATATTTTTATAGACAAAATAACGTAGAAGAAAATATTCAAATTAAATCTAATAGAACATTCTAAAGAATATAGTACAGTTTGCGGAAAATTTCTTTTACTGTATTTTAATATTTTTTTTGGATGATGTACAATCGTCTGTCACATTAGAAAGAAAAACAAAATATTTTTTTGTCTATTTCGTTGTTATGCACGTGACGCAAAATTAGTTTAAAGTATCACAAAAAGAAAAGATACCCCGTGATCAGCATTTAATAAATTAAATTTAAAAAATTAATCTTCAAAAATTCACCAAAAATCAGAAAATGAAGGTAAAGATTCGAAAACGATTTCATTTTAAAGGAATTTTTAGGATCTTTATTGTGATATAAATTTTATAACCCTCAAATTATTATTTTAAGTGCAAACTTCAAATTCAAAGAATGTTACAAAAACAGCTTAAAAATTTAATTTAAAACATCTAAGAAGAATTTTTCAAAAATCTTTCTTAATGCACCCCTACACTATGAGAAGAATCGCCATACAAAATTTTAGCCCTTTAGGTCCAGCGGTTTGGTCTGTGCGTTATCTGTCAGTCAGTTACGGAACTGTTTTATATATATAGATTGATGTATTTAAGACCAGTCAGACTATGGATAATCTCTCCTACTGCGGTTCACTCTCTCTTTTAAGCCGTGTTGACAGGGGAGTTTTCGTGCGGTAATTGAAGAAAGATTATTCAACAATTGCCCCTGAACTTGCGATAACGCTGGAAAATAAAATTATAAACAGGTAGCATCTGCAATTAATATTTGATATGCATACAGATTTCTAAAGAAATGTTTTATAGACAAGAGGAAACGGAAGCTGCGATTAGCCTTATCTTAAAAATATCAGGAGAACGAGTCTCTGAGAATAACCTACATTCAACATTTTAGGTGTGGCAACAGACAAATGATATTGTGAAAACAAAACACAGAGATGCACACAACAACTATTTTTCCCTTTAGTAATTTCTATATATAAAACAGTTCCGTAACTGACTGACAGATAACGTACAGACCAAACCCCTGGACCTAAAGGGCTGAAATTTTGCATGGTGATTCTTCTTATAGTGTAGGGGTGCACTAAGAAAGATTTTTGAAAAAAATTTCTTAGATTTTTTTCATTAAGTTTTTAAGCTATTTTTGTAACATTCTCTAAAGTTTGCATTTAAAATAATAATCTGAGGGTTATAAAATTTATATCACGAAGATAGATCATAAAAATTCCTTTAAAACGAAATCTTTTTTGAATCTTTACCTTCATTTTCTGATTTTTGGTGAATTTTTAAATATTGATTTTTAGAATTTAATTTATTAAATGCTGATCACGGGGTTTATTTTCTTTTTGTGATGCTTTTAATTAATTTTTCGTCACGTGCATAACAACGAAATAAATTGACAAAACAAAATATTGAAATTCGCTAAAAGATAAAATTTAACCACTAGACTAATTAAGATGGAAGTTTTTTAAGAATTTAATTCAAATTAGTATGTTTTATGGATATTAAACATACAAATTAATTGCATACATTGACCGTTGTATTTCATTTGAATAGTTTCTTTTACATTATTTTGCTTATAAAAATATCCGTTACGATTTTTTTTATAAATATATATATATATATATATATATATATATGTATATATATGTATATATATATATATATATATATATATATATATATATATATATATATATATATATATATATATATAAAATGCAATAATTGAATACATTGACCGTTGTATTTAATTTGAATATACTCCTTAGCGATGCACGGGCATTCAGCTTGTATGATATATATGGAGGTTTTGAGTCCTGTTTGGGATTTTATACCTTCGGGTTTAGCAATTCAGTCATGATAAATGTAATTATTAATCATTAGGTCTACAAAGACATTTTTTAAAAAAATTTACTGTCCAGTGAGACAATAATAGGTCTTTGATGAAATCATTTTCCATAGTCTCAATTAAAAAAACATAGCTGCAAATGCAGATCTATGGATATTATATTATACCAATAAATATATGAAGTTTCTTCTACAGCCTCCAGCCATGTGTGACGTTCTTGTTGAGAAAACTTAGATCATGTATCAGCTTCTCGCCGACAATCTTTTAAAATGTTCATCAAAGAATGAAAGCCGTGGGGTTTCGTTGGCACACATTAAATCATATCGTATTCATGCCGCAACACTTGAGGCGATTTATAATACAAAACGACACTTAAGGAATTATTAATTATAAATTGTAAACATTCCAAATTATGTTGAATGCATGAGTATTTTTACACTTCAATATAATCGGTTATTTATGATTTATGTCATTTATAGGCATGTGTACATTTTTTAAGAGTAAACTAACTTTGAGCAGTAAAGTACAGTGAAACGCGTCTCATAGGTTGTTCCACGAGATAAATTTATAGATTCGGAGAAGCAAACTTTTTTTTTTACATGACTGCCTGGGTACGAATGCTTTATACACTCACTTTTGTATAACATTTTTCTGCCGGTTTGTCTGTCATACATATGTAATATCATCAAACAATTTTCCCCATTTAAAAATAAAAGTCATTCCTATTCCATGCAGTATTTTATAGCAGTAAATTTTTTATACAGCTCAAATTTCGATTTTTTTCAAAATAAGGATTTTAGATCTTAAACTGTTCCAGCATATAAATACAGGGTGTCCGAGCTAAGGATATCCAAAAGTCATGACTTATTTTTACGGAACTACCCTTTAGAATTTAAGAAATTCTTTTAAAGGGAAAGAACTTCTCACCAAGTTTTAATATCAATCACAGACTTCGATCATAGTATCATAGATTTTGATGTGTGCACCTTTTGTAGCACAACAAACGTCTAAATGGTAATCCAGTCCTCTCCAAGTGTTTCGTAGCATATCAGAAGTTATTACTCGAATTGCTTGAATGATACGCTTCTTCAACTCATCCACAGTTTTAATTTTTTGTTTACATAAAAAACGGATTTAATGAATCCCGAAGCAAAAAAGTCTAATAACGCCTGATATGCTAAGAAACACTTGGAGAGAACTGGATTACCATTCAGACGTTAGTCGAGCTACAAAACGTGCACACACCAAAATCTGTGATTGATATTAAAACTTGGCGAGATGTTCTTTCTATTTAAATATTTTTTTAAAAATTCTAATGGGTTGTTCCGTAAAAATAAGTCATGACTTTTGGATACCTTTAGCACGGACACCATATATCTCTTTCTCTCTATGACTTGTCTGATACTTTTAAACGTTGAACTATGAGCTTAATAATGGATACCAATATCTTCAGGTAAATTAAGTATTTTTAGTGTTTCAATGATTATGGCTTTCATAGCTCCTTTATATATCCCGCATAATTATGATAAATAATAATAACATTTCGCAGGTGGAAATGTCATTAAAAACCCGATACATTTCATTGAAAATTTCGAATCATATTCGACATTCTAAAATGATTATTCTCATACCCAGTTACTTTAAATTTTTTGTTCATTCTTAATTCAATATAAGAAAATATTATATTTGTAATATGCAGCTAGTAATAGTTCGTAATATCCTTTTTTTTCTCAATAATTAATATAGAAATGTTGGTTTTTTATATCCGATTTTAATGCAATTTAAACAATGTTTTTTAGCTTGATGAAGCATATCGTGATTTGTTGTTTTGTACTCCCTAAACATAAGATAAAAAGCAGGAATACTCTCCATATTCTTCCGATTGCACCTTTTTGCATTCAATTTGGCAGCAGATTTAATTTTTTTAACATGGGAATCAAAGGTTAGAGTATTATAAATTAATTTATACTCCGGGTCAATTAAATTATGACTGACACTTAACATATGACTAGTTCATTTCATTAGAAGTGTTTTTAAGGAGGTCCTACATAACATTCTCAGGTGCGTGGGAACAACTCACAAATTGGACATCACGGAATGAAGGCATGTAAAAAATGCAATTCCAAAAGCCCTTTTGTAAAGTGGGATCGTAAGAATTCGTGGATAAGACTTCGGAATCTTTGGCAAATGCCCCATCAAAAGACTTTCAAAATTTCTGTGATTAAGTAAAGCGTTCTTAAATTGCATATCGAAATTATAAAGAGAGCAAAGAAAACTTTCATTTTTATTAACTAAGTACTTTAGTATAGTTTTATCTCTATTAATTTAAAATAATACACAAAAATTACCTATACTTAAATTTATTTGCGTTTTAACTGTCATTTTTCATATTTTTTTAATTTTCATGCCCTTTATATATTTGGAATATGTTTGGAATTTCCGTACGCTTTCTAATTATTATACCGATTTGAAATTCATGCCTCATATATACTATTTTAAAAATAGTAGCAAATATAATCGTGAGACCTATGTAAAAATTGTACATGCTGCTGGATAGTTTTTGGTATTTTGAACAGAAGAAAGGGCAATTTAATGAAAAAATAAGTTATCTTTATAAATGCACATAACATCTAATATTAAAGATAAATATTTACAATAAATGCTAAGTTTGATTCTAGGGCGTGAAAAGTGTTTTATGAATGAACAATTCCTGTATTGCATGAAAAAGTAATGCACGAGGAACATTTTGAATAGAACTGATTAAATGTTATTTTAAAATATGTGAATTTTTATAATTGAAGATATTTTCAATATATCATCGTTAAACTTTGATTATAATTATACAACCTTGTTACAAGTAATATAATCAAATTTCTAAAGACTACATTTAAAATTTAAGAAAAAATTTTGAAAGTCTACTATCCTTTTAAAGCAGTGGTACAACATATATAATGTAGGTGAAACAGAATTCTTTGCTTAACTCTTTAGGGAGTGGTTATAGTATACAATTGTTTTTGAAAAGCCTTGAATTGCAACCTAGACTGGGGTGGGGAATAAACTTTTTATTTGTACTGCCTGTGAAGGAGTTTATTAGACCCTACAATTCAAAGCCTATTTTCTTCGCAACTACAGTGAAAATCGTTTCCCTTATCTCTAAAAATGTAACCAAATGTGCGTGTATGGAAAGATTATTTCGTATGCATGTTTTTGAATAAGATTGTGATTAATTTCAGTATTTTTATTTTTATCTTATGTTTCTGATTTAACATTAGAAAGACTGCTGCCGTCATTTTGACGATTTCGGACATACTATCGAGCGCTATGTTTGTATTTATGTCCTCAGGCTTCTGAAATTTTATGACTTATTTCTAATTTTACGTGAAATATGCACACACATTTACAAAATTATATTCGATAGTAAAGAGGGGGAGAAAATGTGATGTATATCTACTAAGACTGAAAGCCGTCGATTTGACGGCAATATAGAAAACAGGCAGAAATCTTTAAAATAATACAGGGAAAATGTTAGTTACTCTTCGTCTCTTCCCCCTTTTGCAAATAACAAAAATATTGGCTCTTTGGAAATATTGGTGTTGAAAAATAAGAACAGCGAAAAAAAACCATGCATATATTTTTACGGATAAACCATACCAGGTTGTCAGCTCGGTATACCTGCATAAAAATATATCTAAATACAGTCGAACCTCTATATATTGAACTTCCACATATCGAAATTTTCTATATATCGAACTTTTAGCAAATCTCCATGTTCATTACATAGAAAAATTGTTTCTATATATCGAAAAAATCTCTATATATCGAAATTTTTTTAAAGACAAATTGGGAGATTTTATTCCACTTTAGAATAAAATCTCCCAATTTTTGGCAATTGAAACAATACGTCGTGGACTTCAATTCGCGGAAAATGTCCCTGATTAAGTTTTTAGTGGACTGAATAAATACAACATTTCTTTGAACTTTCCGCAAAACTGGCTGTTCAGCAAGATATTCGTAGTTGTTTTTTTTTTAAGAATGTAACTGTGATCATTGAAACCATTGTCTGGACAATTGTTTTATTAAAGATATGTAGTACTCAATAAATCTTTCATATTAATTTGTTTTTTAGTTATTAACTTTCATTTAATGGTATTCGCTTATAAATTAGAAATGGAGTTTCGTATACGAAAATTAGCTTTAATTTTTTTAGGAGAATTATGATAAAACTAAGCTCAATTCTATATATCGAAATTTCTATATATCGAATTTTTTCCGGCAATTTGCTACTTCGATATATGGAGGTTCGACTGTATATACTAATTTATTATATAGTGGTATAAAATAGTTCAAAATTTTTAATTATTTAACCATTTAAAAAAAACCTTTAAATATTTAAAATTTTTGATTTTATTTTTAACCGTCAAAATGACGGCGTTCAGTCAAGAAAAAAATTCCCATCTTTCTAGTGTTAAAAAAAAACGCACTTTTAAATTTAAATATCATGTATTGAAGTGTTAATGTTGACAACTATGAGAATTTAGGATAACACTAGGAACTTTGTCGGGAGTAAGGACTGAGGGTGGTATAAATAAATATGTTTCTTTGGAGGCGAATAGGTATTTCATTGTGAGCAGCGTTTTTACTATGTTAATTTCCTTGAATATCTTTATTCACATTAAATGTGGATGTAGCTCTAAATTTTTGTCCCATTAATGTGTATATACGTCTGTCAGCGTTATTCCATCAACTTCCCTGATTGCGTTGATTGCGTTGTAACGTTAACAAAAAAGAGGCGGATATGAACGTGCTTTCCCTTTACCTCAAAGCTATTTTCAAGAAATGCCTTTTGCATTTATATTTCCCATTTTTTGTTACGTTATTCACACCTCTAAAAGGCTATAATGGACAAAAAGAAGCTAACAGTTTTGATTTTCATTCGCTCATGAAATTAGAGAAAAAAAGTAAATTGAAAGATTTTATTGCAATGCGGAACACCGCAAGCTGATATAATTTGTTGTAACGATAAAAAAAATTACACAAAGTGATTATATCATTAAAATTTTCATAAAATTTTACTTGCAGAATAGAATTTTATATGTAATACTATGTATGCATGCATTGCATATATCAAATGGGATAGTTCATACATATAGCATGTGTTCATAGTTCACACTTGAAAATTTCGATCTAAAGCCAATGTATACCATTGTTTGAACATATAATACCCCGTATTTATTTAGGGATGTTTTAGGCAGTTTCGATTTATCAAAATATATCAATATATCGATATCAAAAGTGGTATAAACTTAAAATATACCTAGTATATACATAAAGCGTTTGTGCATTAAGCCATCTATGCACAAAAGTATTTTTAGGTATAATTCATAATAACTAATATTCTTGCATTTCGCACAAATTAATGCCTCCATATAACAAATAACATAAAAAACAACTTTAACACTAATCAAAGGATTTGTTCCTTAGATAAAATCAGAAGCAACCTTTACACGTAAAATGTAATTGGAACGAAGGAAAGAAAACTGTGGTACAAGTATATTTTGTGCTTTGTAAGTCTCGTGCTTTTGTCTTTGTACGTCGTTAAATTACAAGCATATTTTGAGCTTAATAGTTTTTATACGTTTGCCTATATGACTCGCTAATTTTTTTTCGGATAAAGAGCTGTGTGAAACAGTTTCAATAAAGATTTTACTATTCACTGAAATTCCTGTATTCACATTTCTTTGGTTCAGACAAGAGAGGAATACAATTGCGCCTATGAGGGTCATCGAAAGTCTGTTAAAAAACAATTAAAAACTGAAATATGTCTGAATATTAGATTCCGTATCCATAAAGAAAATTGTTTTCCTATTCATCTTGCCTTAAGGCTGCTGTGTACTAACCCTATTGGATTAGCTTACCTCAATGTTAACCTATGGAAAAAACATGTCGACTATTTACAGCTACATAAACGCTGATAATAAAAAAATAGTATTTTCGGATAGCCTGAACTTTTCTGCACCTTGCAACAGGATTCATTTTATAAATTTCGTCCACCAAAGGAATTTATGAGCTTTTAAAATACATTATACCATATTTTTCTCCGAATAATTTAAATTTAAAAATATTTGCATTTTTTAAAAAGACGAAAAATGCCCCAAGGTGTAAAATTTCTTTCTCTATTACAAAGTACAATTTTTTAAAAAATCTTTAAATCCAAGTCGGAAATCCTTGGGCAGATTTTCTTCGTGGGTTAACAAAGAGGTGAGGGAATCCAATAAGGTTCGTACACAGTGGCCTTAAATGTTATTTACTCATTCCTTCGGCTTATCGTTAATTGCTATGGAAATGCAAGGTTCAAAAATTTAAATAGACGAAAGTAGTTAAAAAAAGACACCATCTAAAAGCGAAACAAAAACTTTCAAGACTAATGAAAGTTGTTTTCAGTGTCCATATAGCATACTTTCTTTTTTCGAAATGGAGAGCATATAATCTGTATAAGCAAATATAACTTTAGTATTAAGGACCTGAAATGCGCGAGACATGACCCTATGAACTTTCGTATGTACTCTTAGCACTCGTGTACCTAGATATCTCCATCGTAATCGATTATTAGTTAGCCTTCATTATGATATGCACTCTTAATGAGAAAAGGCAGTTCCGTGTCTGGAATTACTTATCGATTTGTAAAACTGAAAAGTAATTTTCTATGTCAATAAACTCGATACAATATTATACCCGCTGACGATGTTAGATCTCAGTGGTACAAAATGTAGAATTAGAATTATTTATTAATCATTAAAATTCAATTAAATTATTCCGATTAAAATTGATATTTTTCTTATAGGTGTCTAAGAAAAAATAACCGGATAACTTTTTTTACTTTCAGCTTAGACTAGAAATTCTTCACGGAAATTTTGAATGAGTCTCCAGCACTTTTAATTTAATGCTCAGCAGTATCTCAACGCGGTAAAGGGTGAGGAGAATTAAGCTCAACCTCTTCCCTATACATCTAAAAAATCGGTTAAAAATAAAGTTAATTCTCCTAACAATCATATTTGCTTTAATGCTAATTGTCCCCTGACGAAAAGAAATATCCCTCCATCAGAAATTAGGACCCTCTTTTTAAAAAAATGTGATTCCGCCCACAGCATCTACTATCGTTTAGCATGTTAGTTCAGTCTGATTAAAAAAAAAATTCGTGCAAAAAAAATAAAATATGCAGCATCATTCAGGTCATCATAAGGCAATTTAACTTCATGCCAGATTCAAAAATGAAACGAGTTTATTTAAATGCAGAATGCGTTCAAAGCGGTACGCCAGTTAACCTATCATGTTCCTTCTATTCATTCGGAAATATCTCTAGGAAAAGAACCAGGATCCTGCTGTCAGTCGTTACGCCATGGGAGTTATTTGCTGAAATTATCTAAAAATACTAACCTAAAAAACAAAACTTGCACCTTTAAAAAAAAAAATTCAATAAACTATTGTAATTTTTTTTGTGTTGTTGTTATTTTTATTCGAAATCCGAGGAAAAACGAACACACGCAGCCCCTGGGTCGCGACTTTATCACTAAAACGCCGCTGGATACATCTGTAACATCACAAACCTTGAAAGTGAAGGCTGGTGGCATGTATATTTTTTGCGTCTAACGCTTCCCCGAAAATGTCCACTATTCCTCGAAGTGTCGTAACCTTACATTGTTTGACATGCTCTTAATATTGAAAGCATTTCTCTTTCCAAAAAGGATCTGATCGCGACCATTAATCGTTCTGTTTTTGTGTCCTCAATACTCACCTCTTACATTCCTTCTCTTCATCCTCATGAGAAAAAAAAAAGGGAAGGAAAGTGCCCAGTTTTCGGTCAATCCAGAGGTTTCGTGGAACTGGATCTTGTGATCAAGAAACTGTAGGGAAAACTGGTTGCTCGAGTAAGGAAATTTCTTTACCTTTGGGGGAAAATGATTGCTGGATATGGAAAATACTAAATCTACTTTAGGCTTGATTGTGGTGACTCGTGAAAAGATATTCGTAATTTCTCCTTTGTGACTTTCGTGACTTTCTCCCAATAATCACTGAAATCGAAATAAAAGAAGTTCGTTCAAACATAAAATATATTTATATCCTTGATATTTTGCCAGACGTGGTTGATTAACTTTTATATGTCATTATTAGTTTAGTAGCGAGTCGAAATTTGAGGGATTTATTATTAAACTGAACTCAAATATCATCTAGGAATACGTAATTAAATCATCTAATATTTATAACACTTTCTGGTAGTATTCTATTAAAAAGATTATTATATTTTACATTAAAGCACAGGTGTATGAGCTCTAAAACTTATGAAAATATCAAAGTTAACCTAAAGAAATTCATTATGAAAGTATTTTGAACCTTATTTGGAATTTCAGGGGAATTAATTTTGCAACAAAGTCCTATGGTAAGCCATTAGAAGATAATGACTGAAATAAAAATTGCAAATAAAGGGGCCAAAAAGTGACACTTAGCCAAAAAAATCAATACATGATAGCTATCAATACACGATAACTTAAGGGAGAAGATACGTGAGAGAAGCAATTTTTGTCATCATTAAATCGAGTTGGTGCGGTGAATTACCGAAACTTTTCCAGAAATAAAGTTAAGAAACCAAATTAGCTGAGCCAAGATAATTCCTTGAAGAAATTACTGACATCAAGTTATACAGAGGCTGTTCGCACATTTTTTAGACGATTTTGGTAAGCGGTAATAAAAAATCGTTCGCTGCAAAAGAAATAATTGCAATTGTACTATGTTTTTAAAAGTCAAAATTATCGTCTAAGGCTTGAAAGTTTTGTTTTTATTCAAAATGGCGTTTTTAACAAAGCAGTGGTTCGAAGGCTACATTTATGCTCTTTCCGAAGAGAAATATGCATACTCCGTTATCCAAAAACGATGTGAGAGTCATGGTTTTGTGATATCTAAAGCGTCGATAGGTAATGTCGTCAATAAGAAAGGGAAAAAACGTCAAATTGGAGCCTCAAGTGGGACAAAAATTCCAAACAAGTATCCAAGGAAAAAACGGACATCTTCGACTATTGCAAAGGTACGTTGTTTAATGTTAAAAGAAAATCCCCCTAGTCAAAGGACAGTTGCAAAATCATTAAAATGCTCAGTGTCCACTGTAAACAAAATGATAAACGTTGATTTAAATCTTAAGAAAGCGAAAAAACGCAATGTGCAGCGTCTTCTTCCAAATCATATCGCTGAACGCAGGACACGATGCAGAATTCTATATGAGAAACACTTATCCAAAGAAAAATGGAAAACAACTGTCACAATAGATGAATCATGGGTGTATTTAAATGATTGCAACAAAAAAATGAGCCATTTATTATCATAAAAGGGGAGAAAAAAATTTAAGTACATGGTTCAAAGGATCGACAGAAAGTTTTTCTAAGGGATTCATGATTGTTGCTGGTTTTTCTTATAATTGCAAGTTAAAAATAAAGAGAGTGGAAAAAAATATCAAGATTAACTCCAAATACTATCAGGAACATATTTTATCGCCAATTTTTCTGAATGAAATACCATCGCTTTACCCACAGTGCCATCAATCTGTGAGACTCCATCAGGACAAAGCTAGCAGTCACACATCAAAATCCACTGTAAATTTCCTAAAAGAAATGGAACAAAAAAACTGGCATCAAGGCCATACCCTTCACTGATATCCCTACTAAAACTCCCGATGTATCACCTATGGATTTTTGTGCTTACGGACTTTTAAAATCTGCATTATCCAAACGTCGTCCCAAAACCCTTACAGGACTCTGGAAAGCTGTTCAGGAGGAATGGGATAGAATACCTCTTCTGACACTTCAAAAGGCATTATTATCCTGGAAATTGCGGTGTCGAAAGATAGTTCAGAATAAGGAATGTCAAATAGAACATTTAAAACACAAGAATTTTATGTAATTTAGTTTTGTGAATACAATATACATCGTCTAAAAAATGTGTGAACAGCCTCTGTATTTTACCTTGTTTTGAGATAAGATTCCAAATTTCTCGTAATGTATGCTATTTTACGACAATTTTCGTGTAAATTTATTAGACAGAAAATGTATCTTTACGGACATTAAAAGAAAAATCATAAGAGCTTTAATAATTGATATAGAGATATATTACAAGCTTTTCTTTTATTCAGATCTTGCATATAGTTTTTCAATATTTAAAAAAATAAATTTTTGTACATAAGAATCCCAAAAGCTTTTTTGCCTGGCATACGAAATTCCAAACGTAAACATATGGGGGATAAACAGAAAGAACTGATTGGAAAAGCAAACTGTTTGCATCGTGTCCAAGCACTCCACGGATGCTGTAGCATTTCCCCCCTCACATCTGTTCACGTTTCGCTTAAGGGACATTTGTTTCGGATTTGAGTTTTTGATAGCCGTTCGTGCCCGCTTTGAAACTTTAATGAATTTATCGACGGGATACGCCTTCTTCTTTAAATAACAATCTGTGAGAACTCGATTCATGCAATACTCTTGAAATCTGATGGGATCTTTAGGCAACGATTTTAGCAATATGTCTTTCTTTTATATTTCGTAGTTGGCCGCATTTGTTTTTGTTCATATTAACGGAAAGAAGTTCCTCCATTATAATGTGAAAAATTAGTCTTTTTTTTTAATGTTCACATCTAAAAACCAATTAAAAACTAGTTAGGGGAATACTCGCTATCTTTCAGCGAAAGGCTAAAATACAATCGTCATACAGATAAACGATAGTTAATCATTTAAAGTCAAAAAGTACTTATGAACTCTAGATCAGAATAGTCTATATACATAAAACAGTTCCGTAACTGACTGACTGACAGATAACGCACAGATCAAACCACTGGACCTAAAGGGCTGAAATTTTGCGTGGCGATTCTTCTTATGACGTAGGGGTGCACTAAGAAAGATTTTTGAAAAATTCTTATTACAATTTTTTAAATTAAATTTTTAAGCTGTTTTTGTAACATTCTTTAAAATTTGCATTTAAAATAATAATCTGAGGGTTATAAAATTTATACTACGAGAAAGATCATAAAAAGTCCTTTAAAATAAAATCTTTTTCGAATGTTTACCTTCATTTTCTGATTTTTGGTGAATTTTTAAAGATTTATTTTTAGAATTTAATTTATTAAATGCTGATCACGTGGTTTCTTTTCTTTTTGTGACACTTTAAATTAATTTTACGTCACGTGCATAACAACGAAATAAATTGACAAAAAATATTAAAATACGGTAAAAGATAAAATTTAGCCACTAGACTAATTGAGATGGAAGTTTAACATACAAATTATTACAACATACAAATTTGTCGAATACATTAACCGTTGTATTTAATTTGAATATTTTCTTCTACATTATTTTGTCTATAAAATTATCCGTTCCGATTTTTTTATAAGTACTTTTTTTTAGCATTAATTGCATACATTGACCATTGTATTTAATTTGAATGTACTCCGTAGTGAAGTACGGGTATTCAGCTAGTGAATGTATAATTTTTTAATAAATGAGGTATCGGTCGAAACCTTTAAAACTGTGAAATTAGTTCCAAAAGATGTCTTAAAAAATTACAAATTCCGCTGGTAGGAATTTTTGAAACGTCCTGTTTTTGTTAAACTGAAACAAAGATATATTCCTCTAAAACATTTGGATGTAAAATAAATGAAAAACTATGATTGCATTTTCCTTAGAGGAGAAGGAGAGAACAAAAGAAATTTCCAAGAAAATTGAAATCTCTTAAATCAGATACCGATCGCAAAGTTTTAGCGTTAACATCTGTACTGGACCTAAATTCATGGAGGTAGACATAATGTTTGATGGCTCAATGTATTACTTGATGTTAATCCAACTGATGCTTAGAGAACTCTTAACCCAGAGCATTTAAAAGTAAAAACAATGAAAATTTCAAGGGTTTCTTTTTCACTACTTTTCAAATTCAGTTTCCATTTCATATTCTGTAAATGTCAACTTCAATGTCGTTTCCTAAGCTTAAAAACTATATAAAGACATAATTTAAATTTTGTAACTTCTTGTTAAATTTTAGGAAAGGGCATGAATTTTGCATTTGCAATGATCTATGGATGAATCTCAATTAAGTGACAGAGTGAATTCTGCAAATTTTTATAAAACTGTTCAACGGGAAGGCATTCAAGCAGTCTACACTTTTTATTTAACTGCAGTGAAGACAAATATTTCACAAAATGCATATTATTGATTATCAGAAGATTAATTTATGTTTTATTGTGGATTTCAACTATGTTAATAAAATTCTACATTTTTTTTATTGAATATTGTTGAAAGTTTAAGGAATATGACATTAATTTGAATGTACTCCGTAGTGAAGCACGGGTATTCAGCTAATGAATGTATAATTTTTTAATAAATGAGGTATCGGTGGAAACCTTTAAAACTGTGAAATTAGTTCTAAATGCGATGCTTTCGTCAAATCTCGGAGGAGGCAACTCATGAAATACCTGACGATATAATTAGCAAATTAATTATCATCAAATTATTAACTTTAATGCATCTGTGAAAATCATAATTATTTTCATGGAAAATTATCTATTGTAGGGAAATTTTCGTCTACCTGTAGGGAAATTTCAATATTAAACACTTTTCTCAGTGGAGACATATAACTTGCCGAAGAAAACGTGATGCAAATCTTTAATCGTAGGTAACAACCTAACTGTCTGACATTCGGAAAATTAATGGAGTCGGCCGCAGGGTAGATATGGAACGTGCAACCGAGAATTGCTTGGAACTTGTTCTTCTCTCCTACTGCGCCCCGTGCCTGCTACATAGCTCCGGTGTTTTGATGTATCCTAAACATAAAAAGTAAAAAAAGACGTGACCTTTGAATTTAATGTGAAATGTCCGTTTGATGGCAGATATCTAAGTCCCGGAAGTTGGCCAGTACCAGTTCGCCAAATTGAGAAGAATTGGGTTCTGTATTTTTTTTTTCTGACAGTTGGCCTAGAAAGTTCTTCACCTGGTTTCCGATTTTTTATAGATATCCTTGAACTGGTATGTATATAAAGCTTCTTTCAATTTAGCTTGGACATCATAAGAGTTCCAGACTTCTTCAGCCACCATGGAGGTATGCCTGCTTATGCCTGTACTTACTTGCTTCCTAAATAGAGGCTTTTATTTTTTTCGAAACTTTTATAGTTTCTTTACCGCTATCCTCTAGAGGAATTACTTTCATTTTCATCCTTTTTACTTTTAATTTATTTCCTTCCTTTCCCTTTTTATCCTTCTTTAATTTTTACTATTTCCTCCATTTTACCTATTTTAATTTGGATTGCTGAACATATCTGAAACCGCAAGCTAGGTAACGCTAGTCTAATTAGCTACGTACCAACGACGATATTAGCATATTTTTTTCGTTGTCATTTTTCATAAATTACCGCAACAGAGAAAGTATTTTGATAAGTAGGGAAAACTAATTGCTACAGCTATTCTAGTGATAATATTTTGAAGAATGAGGAGATATTTTAGTATCCGTCATGAAATTCATAAAATCAATTATTGCTATTTCGAATGTAATCATATATTAGCATATTTTAAAGATATTTTTCATTATCGGTGTTTTATTAATTTAAATATTTTTCTGGATATGCTCATTTCCTTGTTACGTCAACCCTTTCTTCTCAAGAAGCTGAATTGTTAATTTACTACTAAACCAAACTTATTTTTATTTAGCTTCAATATGCAACAGTTATAAGCTGTATAAACAGGAGAATTTTTTTAATGGAATGGGTCTGCTTTGACGCCCCTTCCCTTCAATCAAGGAAAAGGAAATGAAAGTGTAAGCTTTTAGAAGCTAAACCAAGTTTAAACATTTCAGCTGAACATTCCTATTTGAATTACCTTGGTTTGGGTGACCTTTACATAAATAACACTACGAATGATTTTTTTTTTGTCCTTGATATTTTAAAAGCTCTTTTTTACTA
>OU015495.1:162688393-162905893 GCA_907164885.2 Dolomedes plantarius | reverse complement strand
TTTACGTAAATCTGCAATCATTGGCTTTCAACGGTATAAGCTGCTTGTATCTTTGTCTCTGATCATATAAGCAGAGTAATATACCCACCTGATTTTCAAAAGCTCCAATATTTACCTTTTGATGTGCGTATGATAAAATAAATCTATCTGACTCAGTTATAAAGGTTGTATTGCAAAAAACCTTGACATATTTGTCAGCTTCCTATGAAATTATTCAGTAAACCAAAACATCATAAACGGAACAAAATGCAGTGGAATCTCGATCTATCGTTTTTCAAGGGACCGACTGAAATGAACGATAAATGCGTGAAAATGATAGATGCGGAAACATAACAAAGCAATATGATCGTTGGGACTGGATAAAATGAACGACACATACGGAAAAACGATGGATCCGAAAACGATCGATCGAGATTCCACTGTAGTTAGAAAGTTAAAGTGTTGCTTTGCCAGATAAGTAAAAAAACCTACATTCAATATATTAATAAGTAGACCAAACTGCTACCCATATCCTTGAACAAGCAACTTTCTAGTATCGCTTTGCGTTACCATAAATAAATAATTATTTTTTCTTCTAGCATCATATAACGATATGACGCTTTTTATATCCAAGCGAATTATCAAACAGATTATTCCACCACAATATTTTTAGCGCGTTTATCATGGCTTCTTGCTTATTTCCTATGCAAGTGCTAACTTGCTCTTGACCATGTTCACGAAACTATTTGTGTCAGAGTAATACCATGTTTACTCTGACCATGTTCACGAAAGTGAACCAAGTTGTTACATGGGCAGGAAAATTTACCGCAGTCGAAACTCGAAGCGTCTCTTGAACTTGCTAATTTTTAAGACGACATTCCTTCATGTTGAGTATCCTTCGTCCGAATGAGGCGTGTCTTGTTTTGCTAGAAAGTGGAAGATGGTGAGTTAATTTTCTATTAGAAAGTGAGGAATATCTTCTTTTGTTTCTGATTTTTACGCTGTCTTCTAGGAAGATGACCCCGAAATGATTACTCCAGCAGTGATACGTGCTCTGAATAATAATTGTTACAAAAGTTTTGGTCATGATTCTCGGAATCTTTTCGAGTTGCCTTTATGTTTTTGTTGTTTGCTCCACGATAGTTTATTGAAGGCGAACAATTGTAAAAATAACTGTCATTTCTAGCTCTGACTACACTATTTAATCATTTGCATCTGCGATAACAGATTGCTTAAAAAACGTTGATTCAGTGCGTTCACCTTGAATATTCAGTGCATTGGTGAATACGGAGAACAAGCGGCAATTTCAAGCGTGTTAATATATTTATTAGTAACGAGTGTACAATATATTTTTCATGGCAATTAACAAAACTATACATGTATACTATTACATTAAGTACACATCTGTTAAATAAGAGACTGGAAAATGTTGGGATTTTTGTTACTTTTTAATAGCGAAATTGACTTTTAGAGCCATAGTTTAATTTAATGCAGATCATAAAGAATCTGATGGAGGAAACAGTGTTCTGATCGAGTTATTGAATAATGAGTACCTACCTTTAAATGTTTCACTTCATTTTCCCATTAAAAATTTATTTATTGTATTTTAGTGAAATCTGTAATGACTAGATTGTCATTAAAACTTTAAATCAAGGGAATTTTTTTGGGAAAATTTTAATTTTATTAAATATTTTTAAAAGTTCTTATATACAGAAGATTATTCATATTTAAAGATTTTTTTTCCTCGTAAATGAATAATTTTTAGTTTTTAAAAGAAAAATTAACATCGAAGTTCGCTGTTTTGCGTTATTTCCTTAGCTGATAAAATTTACCAAATAAAAAAATTTCGTAAAAAATTTCTTTCAGTACAATTTGTCGGTTTATGCTTTCTGGCAGTTTAAATTCTACTAAACAAACGACACGTATGTCGTCTTTTTAGAGTAAATTTATGAATTGTATGGCACTATTTATCCACTTGGCCCTGAAAATATTGATAGCAGAATTCGAGGTCGTTAATCTGTGAAAAAAAGAGTAAATTTTATGATTTGTAATAGCAACAGGAATTCATTTTTAAAGACAGAACTCATATATGATATATATTTGACTATGTATACGTTTTTCTTTAGTGGTCTGTACAGAATCTCAAAACATTTTATACTGACTCATGGTGGATACTTTCAAACTTCCTTTATTGGTCTAATGAAAATGAGGAATTTTAGTACGAATACATATTTTTGTATACCATATTTGTTCCGTTTCTTCGCTGCGTGGTCGTCCGTTAAACATTAGAAGTTTAACTATTAAGAGTAAAAAAAGATTCAAAAGGAGAAGATCGTACATATATTTCATAATCAACATTTGTGGATAACAGAGAGACTCATTGATAATGTTCCTTCATTATGTATTGGAAAAGTAGCTCAAGACATTATTTATATAGTGATATTGATTACTTTATCGAGATTTAACTTTTTAGCCATCCTTTTCTAAAATGAAATGACGCGATGATGCGCTTTTTTGCTCTATTTCAGCTTTTATGTTACCGAGAATGTATCCAAAGGTAATCCTTGCCAAATATGCCTTAAGTGTATGCAGATTTTCTCATTTTAATGCATAATCTTCATATATCAGTGAAAATATCCTGTACGCACGCTAACTAATTGCAAATCTATCAGAGAGGTTATTTACGTCTGTAGTTCGTATCTGAGGGTAAATAATTAGAAAAATTATTCCATCATATTCTCTATTATATTCCTTTTAGATGCGTACTTAGTATATATTTTTTATTCCTCAATACTGTCCTGCATTCTATCATATTGCTTTCTTTGAATTAATTAAGAACAGTCTTACGTTGTAAATAAATTTATGAAACATCCATCTTTTATCCAAAATGTTTGTTGGAAATTCATTTTCTTTATCCATAATTGTGTTTAAGTAAGTTTTGCCAACATAATTGTTCCTCCATCCTTTTACAAACACTATAATTAGTGCTTTCTCCCCCCCCCCAAAGAGCTTGGAAATATTAAGAATGCTCACAGCCTTACATATTTGTTAAAGTGAATAATTTCGACACTTCTCCAGAGTTTAACTGCATTACCTAAGATAAAATCTTAAAAATGAGGAACAGATCGTTCGCAACAGAACCACAAATTCATTAGGCATTCGTTAAATCAGATGATGCTCTGTACAGTTATTAAACTCATCTGAAATGAACAATAAATGCCTCTCGAACATTCGTAAAGGTCATGTGAGATGCAATCGAGGTCCAGGTCGGTTAACTATGCGACCGTGGTCTTGTTCCGGTCAGTCAACTTGTTTGTTTATTGGTATGCAGTGACGTAAAAAAAAAAAAAAAGAAAAACCCAGCGGCAGTAGAAAGGTAAAGTTATTTTGTTTAACTTTGTCTTTTTTTTATTATGAACGGAGGGGGGGGGGAGAATAAATTAACAGATTGCATTATAAAGAGCTGAACATCTTGAACTTATCTTTTCTGTTGCGGCTTTACTATCCTAAATGGCGTCTTTTCAATGCCTCTAGAACTATTAATTAAGAGTTGATTTTCAGCTCAAGTACCTTCCTATTATATGACACTATGTCGCAGTCATGCAAGGAATATTGTATTAAGCTGTACTCTCTTTTAAGTTAAAATAATTTATAAAGTGTCCTCAAAACTTCACCGTCTGTTTCTGGAAAAAATGAGTAAGTGGAAAAAGCTGTTGAAGTTGTAGTGAGGCCGTGACAAACTGACCTGGAACAATCGTGATAGTTGGTGAACAGCCCCCAAGACACAATCCAACCTTTGTCAACAGCAAATATGTTAATAAATCAAACCAGTAGTATCTTTACTAATGAACTTCTGAAAAATGTGTAACTGATAAATTTCAGGGAATTATCGTTCTAAATACATTTACCAGAAACATGGATACAAATGACTGACCTGCTGTGAAATTTTATTTTGGACATTTTAAACAAAAATCAACAATTTTCTGAAAAAAGGTGAGGTGGGTATTTCAATCTACCGCAAAGTTCTCAGCGCAGTATAATGTCGCTCATTAAGTATGAACTTAAACGATACTTGACCTTTAAAACTTCCGTTTAGTGCCCGTGATCTTCAAACTGCATTGCGTTTTCGTGTCGGTTTTAATAATCCAATGGGACATCTTTGTTTAATGATCGAAGAACGAAATTATCAAAACCGGAAGATAGCAGGAAGTTGCACTATCATTGTCTTGACCGTGGTAATCCTTTTTTATCTGAAACAAGGAACCTAAAATAGCTTATCTGCCCGATTACCATAAGGCTACACTGATGAAAGCTGTTCAGATATTCAGATTTCTTTTTGCATGAAAAGGGCGCCTTATGTTTTGGAAAAAGACTTGTTAACTGAGAATATTAGGAATCTTTTGGGCTAAACTTGAAGCTTTCTTTTACATTTCGGCATGACTAGGATTTCTTCACCCAATGATTTGAAAGTTCATCAAGTTCTGCCGATTGGAGGATTTATTCCTTTAAATTCAGGTTATATTGGTATTGTTTTCTTCGTTAGATAAAAAAAAAACGTTATTGTTGGTTTCAAACGACAAGTAACAAGCGGTAAAAAGCATCAACTTTGTCTGCTAACAGAGACATTTAACTAAATGTGATTGCGGTATATTATTATAAGTACCCTATATATAAATAAAGAGATGAGACCATGGTCGACCAATGTGCTGAGGTGAATACGATAGAGAATGTCTAGACGAATTAGTGTGCCCCGTATTTTTATCACATTCACAGAAAACTTCTGTTACCTTTTAACTATCTACATATTTCGCTCAAACCAAGATTCAAAATGCACTATCATCAATACGTTTTGAAGTGTTACGACTCATCCACGAGTTACTCAAGAAATGATTCATCAAAAATACGAATTCATAACTTAGAGTCGCTTGTGCAATAAGGCTTCTTAGCTATTAAACAAATTACCGATTTTTTTTTTTTTTTTTAGATATACAGAGTTTTGTAACTCAGAGTAAAAAAAAAAAAGTTACATTCACAAACTATTTCCTAATAATTTCCTTACACACTTTTGAAAAAAAAAGCTAATGTGCTGAAACACCCACATTACAAACAAAATAAGCTCATCAACTATTGTTTTCCTCAATTTGTCAACGTAAGTGTAGAGCTTGTCTTTAATATGCTTCTCGTGTACGCCCTACTGGAGGGTTCACACTAGGAAATCGAGTCCAACGTCAACAAGACGGCTTCATTAACCTTCAAAAATGGGAAGTTTGTCATTCCTGAATTAAATTCGCATAGTAATGTGTCTCTGAAGGAGCACTACACCCAAGCAATCACCTATCTTAATGCTCTTTCGAACACTGTCATTTGCATTGTGTGAAAATTAGGCTTTTTTATTTTATTTTGTGTAAGTCTGCTGAAAATCGAGGAATGCGACTATAATCTTTGTATCAGCTTTAATATCAAATTTTAAAGGGCCAAACACGGGAAATGCAGAAAGCTGATCACTTCGCATTTGTGCCTTAAACTATAGACTGTATAGAAATGTCGAGCCAATGTCTTATCTGTAATGAACTGTCTGATTTGACCATACCCGCAAATTTATTGGCAAACTTTTACCTTTATACCAAAGGAAAAATTTTAGGTTCAGAGAATAAATATTAGAATTTCTTTTGCCATAGTCCGCGAAGTTCTCTGTTCAACGACTTTAAGCAGCGTTGAGACCTAGTATTTATATTTTAACAATTAGAGAGATAGGTAGAATCGATTATGGAAAACCTATATACATATGAGTATGTATAAATGATATCAGTGATAATGATATAATGATATATATAATGATATCCTTAAATAAAACACATTTAATAATGAATTCGAATAATAAACATTTATTTTATCAAGAACAACTCTTATGTTCTAAGTGTAGTTACAAATAGACCCTCTGACAACTTGATAATCATCCTGCGTTTTATACACTCTAATTTCATTAGAATTTGTTTGACTTTTAACACTGAAGTGCTTGTAGAAACAACAGGCTTCGAAAGTCTACATTTTTCCTGAAAAATAATTACTTTAATGAATATATTTGGTTATGGTAACGTCTTTCTTTAACGTGCGAAGTATTTGGAGTGTAAAGCATTTGGACATTTTAGAAAACTAGTACAAGTGGGACCAGAATTCGGAATTTTGCCATCTATGTAATAAATTTAACAAAACAATATCTTTCAAACGTCGTTGTGATGACCCAAGCCTCGAGGCTGATATCCTACCAACTGAACTATACTGGCAATGTGAGGCAACGATATTTTCAGAATATTAATGTCTAACGCAGAAGGATCATATTTTTTACCAACATTGTTAGGATTTACAAGAGTTTTATAAATGATCAGTGAGGCTTTTTTGTGCTTTCCATATAGACCTAGCGATTCCCTTTGTATTGTTTGATATCATTTTCCTTACTAGAGTGAGCAAGTTGTTTAGCTACACATTTCTTATTTATTTGCGTATTTTATTTTTCATTCAAAGAAACATGTTTTCCTTTCCTTAATTCTAAAACTTTTATTACCATCTTGCCTTCTTCCATTGTTAATATTTCCTTGGCTGCCTTTGAATCACTCCCATGGAATAAGAGTAAGTCTTGTAAATTTAGACTCTAAAGAGTTATCCATTCGAAGGATTTAATACGAAACTCCATTTGTTGAGATTTTTCAAAAAACGGAAAAAAAAAATCAACCTATTTAGTATCTCAATTTTTTTTTCTTTTGAAATTCATAGATTTTGTTTTCTGATTATTAAGTACCTTATTTAAAAACAGAAAAAAGAAATGTTACTGTTAAATCACTTTTTAATCTAGAATGAGAGAGAAACCCTTAAAATCCACTTACTACAAGTGGTTCCTTTCGCATTTAGATAGGCTTCTGGATATAGCGAAAAATCGCCGAAGAGTTCTTATAAATATTCAACTGGTGTCATTGAAAGCGATTCGCCTAAAACACAAGCTGATAACCTTCTTCGAAGAGGAGAAGCATTTCTTGCTTTTATCGTTCCTCCGTGACGTACATAAGTGAATATATTACGGATGTGTTAATTCGAATTCATTTCATGGACACACTCGGCACTAGTGATTAAATGAGAAGCTCTTTGCGCGTGTTGAGGTATGTCTCAAATGAGATACTTCGTTGCAGAAGCAGGTTGATGACCAAACGTGCCCTCAGAAAGAACAGATGAGAAACGCTCTAGAATTTCAACATTTACCATTCATAAGGAAAATTTACTCCTCAATTCTCGATTTACTGATAAAAGTCGTGATTTAAAACCCAAAATTTGAAAAAAAGGAAGTCAGTTATTTAAAAAAGAAGTACATACATGGAAGTTGCATATTATGAGGATGATCAAGATTAAAGTCAAGAAGGAAAGCATAATTTCAGCTTAATTAGGAATTAATTAACTTGTGTGCTACGATAAAGGAGCTAAAATGTTATTTATATTATTTAAATGAGGTCTGTCAAATTGTATTCTCAAAAGAAAAGCTCATTTTTGTTTTCTTAGTTTATTCTAAAGAGCTTTTTGGATCAAATGACACAAACCGGAAGTTACTGCATTGGTTACATTAACAAATACAACTCATTTATGATGTCTATGCGTACCCTACTGAACTTAAAAGTTGAATTTTCCATGATCGGATTCTGTAAAAAGATATATCTAAAATTCCTAGCAAGGTATCTCTACGAAATTATACAAAGAGCTCCCCGGGTCTGTTTTTAGTAAACTATCTTCAGAATTTCCGAGAAAAATTCTGAAAATGTACTTTTAAAGCGAAAGTTACTCTGAATATAATGATTTTTTTTTGTCAATAAAGTTGATTAAAAATTTTTGAAATTGATTTTAGACTTTCTTTTAGAAATTTCGACAGCAAGCACTTGATGTCCTGCTCTGCCTTAACTGGGCGTTTCCTGTACAGGCGTTAATGGGGGAAGTCTGTGATCGCATGAGAATTTTGTCTTAGTTGCTTTTCTTGTTTATGTATTTTTCCATTTCGTTCTTCTTTGCAGTTTTGTATTTTTCCCTTTTTTCTGTAAACCTAAGGACTTTGTCCACCCGTTTCTGCATTAGAAATAAAAAAAAATAAGGAATTTCAGATTCTGAAGACAAATAATTTTGGAACTTTTCCTATGCACGAAAATAAAAAAAATTTCAGAACCAATTCCTTGGAAGATAGATCAAAGACTAAATTAATAATTAAAAAATATTTTAAATGAAAATATCAAATTCTTCAAGCGTTTACATAAGAATCTTTCCATTTTACCGAGGGGGAATAATTATTATAAAGTGAGCGTAAATAAATAAAAAAAAAAATGTCTGTCCAAACTTAATTGATCGTAAGTAGATGAAATTCAATCGAGGAAACATATTTTCGTAAAATTAATTAAATATAAATTATTGTAAAAAATTGAAATTAGAAAAATCTTAAAATACGAGGGATGGAACTTTAATAGTGGCAACATTGTTGTAGAGCCCCCACGCAGCAAAACCCATGAAAGCAGCTTATATCACACGTACGTCACATACCTGCCTTACCTCAGAGCGAATGCGCTCTCCCCACACACATCACACGCCTGCACAGTGACAGGATGAACACAGCCATGTTTTAGTTACCGGTCCATTGTACGAAATAATTTGTTGCATCGTACTGATGTAAGGGAAATGCTTGTGTGCACAGTGTGGCTGATGTGTTTACTCTCTGGGGCTGGGAAGTGCTCTGCAGTCCCCCGTATTCCCCGGACTTAAGCCACTGTGACTTTGATCTCAACCCCAAGATGAAGGAACTGCTCCCTGGATTCCATCAGAGATTCTGCAGGCTGTAGACCGCTCCATTCGAAGGATCAACAGATCAGGTGCTGCCAACGCCATCCTGCAGCTCCCAGGATGTTAGCAACGGGTGCTAAACAATGTTGGTTATTACTTTGAAGGGCTATAAAAGTTTCACCTCTGTATCTCTTCTGTGTAATTTGTACATACCTAGCTGCCACTATTAAAGTTCCATCCTATGTACTTACTATAAATAACTGAAAATTAAATATTTTGCCTGACTTGGCTTACTGTGTAGATAGCACAGGTCCTCGGGAGGATTACTGGATTTGTTTCTTAATTTCGTGAAGAGAAGTTTAGTAATTCCAACCATTTGCACAATTGCCTGCGTAAGTATAATAGACTATCTAAGAATTACATATACTCCTTCATTTTTCCTTGATTTGTTCATGTATTTTTTACGAACAGACAGCAAAAACGTGAATTATTTATAATCTGTTTTATGCGAAAATTGAAACAAACTTTTTATTTTTTCTTGTCACGCTCCTGCATAAATCACTTCAGCACGCGTAAATACAAATGAAAATCATGTTAGTTTGGAATATACTACAACAGAACTTTAAACATTTTTCAGGCCACTAAAACGCTACTAATCCCACATAGTATAGACTTTCAACTCTTCATTTATCCTTTATGTATTACTCCCATGCTCTCCTCTCTCTATCTGTCATACGAGGCATCACGTTTCCCTAATGGAGCATCTTCGGCTTTGACCTCTAACCACGGGGCGATTCTGGGCCTTTTTAAGACAAAGAGAACCTATCCGAATCGTGTCTATCAAGTTGATCGAAAGGTTTATCTCGGGTATAAAAGAAGGGTTCCCTGAACCCGGATCGAGTCTCCTTGAGAATTAAATTGAAATCTCAAATTTAAATTTTTAACCAACTAACATTGATGAGTGGGGTAACACAAGCTCATGAGTTTGATGTTTGAATACTTCTGGAAGTAATTGCTGCCCAGATTGTAGCCAGGTTCTGGGTTATCTTGTTTCTCCTTTTTTCTCTCTGATGGCTCATTAACTCTGATGCACGTCAGTTTGAAGCTTATTAAAATCACATTTATTCACGCCTTCTCCGGGTGTGGTGGTAGTTTCTTAACTAAGTAAGGAGGACCACCTAGGTTTCAGTTATAGTTAAGTTTCTCCGAGTTCGAATTAATCTCCTTTATTATTTCAGTTTGATATTGTAGTGAAGTAAATATTAATCATTATAGAATTTCTTAATTATTTCCAAAAATATAATTTCCCATTAAAATGCTATGCTGTGTTGAATCCTTCAAATAACTAACACAACAAATACTGAATTACACTCGATAGCCTCATCGTACATTTTATAAATCAGTCTGAAGATACTTCAATTTTTGATCTATAAAGAATCAATTATTTCCCGCTACAGAGAAAAGTGTTTATCTTTACTATAATTTCCTTTAAGTGTAGAAGATTTTTCCGTTAAAACCTACATCTGTGCTATATTTTAACACAGAAATAAAAAAAATTTAATGTTATTCATAAATAAAAGAACATTCTCTATTCAATGCACTGTAGATATTTTGTCTAATATATTTAAACCATTAATAATTATTTTAAAAACTTTTTGCACTTTTTCAAAATAATTGTTTTAAAATTGATATTTATCACTAAAACAGGGCCTTTTTCATGCATAGTATCCATGTCTTCGTTAGCTTTGTATGTAAAGAAAAGATGAAGATATACTTCCTTCAAAATTCAAAATCTTTGCACGTCCGAGATTTATATGCGTTCGTTAAAGTGCATTTAACTCCACTTCAAAGTAATGTTATCTGATTTCTTCTAAAACTCATGTCTGTAATTTAATAATGGCCTTTAAATCATAGATTTGAAACCACCACTCTTCTCTAAATCCTTAACTCCTGAGTCACAATAATTCGTAAAACGTTTTCTGATCGAAAGATATGTTGTTGTTTGCCAATGCCGAGCACTTGCCTATTATGCTATTCGCTCAATCGAAAGATATAACAGAAGGTTGTGATAGTATAGATAAATTGGTTCAAAACACAGCATGGGTAGCGTTGTATTTTTTTCAATATCAATCTGTCTTTTGGTACAAAGCAAACAAAAAGCTACACCTGGTAAAAAGTTGTCTCGAAAAGCTACCAATCGTGCTGTATAGATCCATTAACTTCTGACATCTAATGTAAGAGTCATGATCTGGGATTCAAATAGCTTCGTGAACATACAAACGGTGACTGATGTTTAAAAAAGTGTTTCATAGCTCTATTTATTTCTTTTCTGATACAAACTAAGATTTCTTTCTCTTCAATTTATTGTCTGGTCTGGTTTACACTCATTTAGCTTTCTCTTGTCACGCAAAACTGTAATAAACATGTTGCAAGGAATGAGGTTTTGCTAATGTTAATCTTCTCCCGACTGATATAATGCTTGTGGATTTTGCTTCGAAATATAATAGGAACTTAATATAATATTCTCGAGAAAAAATTAACTACAGCAGTAGAGAATATAATCATAAGTTTTCCGTGCAGCGTGAATTGTGTACCATTTTGAAATGATTAGATTCACATTCCATATAGTCTCGTCCCATGCTGCGCAGTGACTACCCTGATACCAGCCACGAGAAATTTGGTATTCAGATTGATAAGGTGCTTAGCCCTAAGCATGTTTATTTTTGTGATAATCTTTAAGGAATGTGTCTTGTTAGTATTCAATAAACCTCTGGACTTGTTGTCAAAGTTAAGGAGGTTATGTAAATTTGTGAATGTTAAAACGTGATACTATTTTGGGAGGACAGGGCATGAGAGTTCGGCCCGAGATTGCCGTGATATACGAGAACCAAAAAAAGTAAGTTAAATGTTGTGGTGGAAATATTGTATTAAGCTTGCCTTGAATTCGGTTGTTAGGTGTAAAACGATTGCAAGCAACAATAAAGGGTTATTAAAGGTTTTTTCTTAATTAACCAGCTCATTCTTCCAAGTTTGATTGCATTGTAACTCCATACTGTGTCACTTAAAACGTCTGCTGTGGGAGATCTAACTATTAAAACTTCATGGGTTTTTTTTTAAATATTTTTTAAGAGTTTATTTTCCAACCAGTCGTACAACTTGTCTGATTGAATAGAGGAATCAACAACAGTATGCATAAACTTTTCTTGTTTGTAATAAAAAAGCAAACCACTGAATTTATTGACCTGAAAATTAACAGGATATTCGTTTCAAATTTTAACATCCACTTATTTGCGCAACATTGAAATTTAAAAGCATACAAATTAACAGGATATTCGTTTCAAAAACTACGTTTTTTAACATCCACTTTCTTGCTCAAAATTGAAATTTAAAAGCATTCAAATTAACAGGATATTCGTTTCAAAAACTACGCTTTTTAACATCCACTTTCTTGCGCAAAATTGAAATTTAAAAACATTCAAATTAACAGGATATTCGTTTCAAAAACTACGTTTTTTAACATCCACTTTCTTGCGCAAAATTGAAATTTAAAAGCATACAAATTAACAGGATATTCGTGTCAAAAACTATGTTTTTTTTACATCCACTTTCTTGCGCGAAACTGAAATTTAAAAGCATTCAAATTAACAGGATATTCGTTTCAAAAACTACGTTTTTTAACATACACTTCCTTGCGCAAAATTGAAATTTAAAAGCATTCGTTTGCTATTATGTGATTAGAAAAATATTTCCCCAGTAGAATAGCTGGGTGTTTCAAAATCTTCAAAGCCAGCTTAATGAGAGACAGGTTTGCAGCGATTTTTTTTCTTCTTCCCGCAGTGGTTTTATGTACATACATAAACAGGAACTTCTACCTAGAGGGGGAGATGGGTTAGGGCCGCAGAAGCTATGTCCGACTGACACTTCCTAAAGGATTCACTCAGGAAACGCTTCCTAAAATGTTATCAGTCTTTCACAGGAACATACATTTCCTGCTTACTCTATGACGCGTCCCTGTAGCTTTCCTTTCTGTGAGTACGAGAATGTCATTTAGCAAGTAGTTTGTCTACTGATTTTGAATTTCTTTTCCATGGATCAGGCATTTTATAAGGAAAGGAAATATCCTGTAATATTAACTGCTTTATTACTTTTTATGTGAAAAAACCCTACTTTAAAAAAAAAAAAAGTCTCTTAAAAAGTTTTTAAAGAAATAGTGTTCTCTAAATAAGCGTTGACTTTCACAACTTTTAAACCTTAATTCAGTATCATGGGAGTTATGGAATCACGTTACGACAAGGACTCGATTTTGCGGGAGTGGGGGTGAGCAAATATCAGGAAAAAAAATCAAAGCCCTTTGCTTCTTATAAAATTTAAAATTGTAAACTGTTGTTTAAGAAAAAGATTAAATCAAAAGTATTGGATGACAAGTAATAAACTTAGTAGCAAAAAAAAAAAGAAAAAAAAAGATTGAGTTACACCCTCATAGGCGAACTCCCAGTTACAAAATCTGAATCTACAACACTTTCATCATGAATGGACCTAATTTTTCAGACTCACTTTTAGCATCTCAACACTATATGAGACTGACTGTGCTCGCTGCAATATACTGGTAAAAAACCTAGTTCCCTAGCTTACCTGCAGATGAAATTCTATCGTCTTCAGCTTACTCGTCACTTATGTCATGCTGAGAAGACCGCAAGGAGGACAAAACCTAAGCACATTACTGGTGGGTAGGCAAAAGATGCATATTATATAATGCGATTAACTTAAATTTCAAGTCCAGTTACCCAGCAACTGTCTCGCAAGCCAATTTATTATTTCAACAATTGTAAACTGGCATTTACTGACAATTAAAACTTACGTCCGTGAACAGAGACATCCGACTGAATAATTTTCTGGGAAAGGTAAGTATCATCAGGAGGAAAGGACCCTTTTGACAAACGGAATCTATTTGTCTCATTCTTATACTTCCCAGCCATCTTTGAAAATGAAATATACATACAGGCAGAGCCCTCACGATCCATATTATGTTCATTTGACAGCTTAAATCACTGATCTTTTTCTAACATGTAATTTTCAAACACGCTTAATGTAATATTCCAGACAGTATTTAAATATAGACTCCCTTGGAAACCAAGATATCAAGTCATTAGATATGAATCTATCATTCCTAATGAAGTAGTTCAGCACTTTAATAAGTACTGGAAATTATCCCCCCCCCCCAAAAAAAAAAGAAAGGAAGAAAAAGAAACACATTGGAGGTGATACAAAAATATGGGTACCTCTCTGCTAAATTCTGCAAGTTATATGTTAACGTGTGTTTTTTCTGCGTAATGTATACAAATCAGGACTTTTATCAAAGGGTTTACTGCTCAGTTGGGATAATTAACTTTACTAGCGGTCATATGCTTGGTCTGAGTTTTTCCCTAGTTTTCCTAGCATTTAAAGACACTATTAAACCGAATTATTCACTTTACCCCTGTTAAAATGAATAATTCGGTTTCGAATGGAAGCTTTTCTAATGGTGGTTCGAATTCGAGTTCCACCTCTTTAAAAAGTGAATTGAACATAAATATCTGATTTAATGGTATGAATTTAATAACTCAAACTTGATTGCTTCATGGTAGGAACTCAATTAGTAATGAATATCACCTATGTATTACTGTCTATTCATTTACTTTTTACGCCTATGTTTTGTTCAGGAGAGAAAATTTTATTTTATTTATTTATCTTTTTTGGGGGGAGAGGGGGGGGGGGAGGAGGTATTCAGTAGAATGAGTGCTATCATATTAATTGCCAGTAATTATTCACTTTTGCCCTTTTTTCTTGCCAACAATATCCAATGTACTTAGGTGAGCTTCTGACTACTTATATAATAATTTAGTGCGGGTATCCCCAACAATGTTTTATTAGCGCTCGATTTGTGAACTGTTAAGGGGAGTGGTCACTTTTAAGTATCTTTAAAGTATTTTTTTAGACCTATGTTCGATTGTATGTACTACTCATGATTTTTGCTTGATTTACATGAAATTTTTTGAGTAACTGCCTAACACTGTTTATTTTATATATACAATATTTCTAGGTAATTAAAAAAATAAAATTATTTTTTATGCATAAAAAAGTGAATATTTTTTTTAAAATCGAGCATTTTGCAGTCAATTGCTGTGCGCATTCTGTCAAAATAAATTATTAAGGTACATTAATAGTTGTTTTTCTATATGTGATTACAATACTTCAGGCAACAATATTCACCAACATTATTCTAAAATATATTAAAAAATTTATTAAGTGCTGTTTTTAATTAGAAATTTCAAAAATGACTGAGTAAAAGCTTATAAAAAAAATTCTTTAAAAAATTAAAATATGTTAAGGTCCAAAAATTTTGGTGGATTTTGTTGCCTTAAGTATTGTAATCACATATAGTAAACAATTATTACTGTACCTTAATAATTTATTTTGACAGAATGCGCACAGTAGTTGACTGCAAAATGTTCGATTTTTTAAAAAATCTTCCTTTTTGTGCATAAAAAACAATTTTATTTTTTTTAATTACCTTGAAATATTGTATATATATAATAAACAGTATTATAGGCAGTTACTCAAAAAGTTTCATGTAAATCAAGCAAAAATCATGAGTAGTACTTACAATCGAACATAGGTCTAAAAATTATACTTTTAAAGGTACGCAAAAGTGACCACTCCCCTTAAGGTGTCATCCATTCTCTAAAGGATTTTATAAATTAACATTCGACTATATTCGGACTTTTAAATTCATCTTTTTTTCTCGTATTTGTAAATTTAAGTTCAATACGTTTCAGCGATATTGGCTAGAAAGTGTCAATAAGAGGGGATTTAGGTCACTCTTTCGCACGGGTTAATTCCATGTAAGTGAAACAAAAGTTTAAGGTTCAACATTCTCGAGTGGATAAAAAAGGTAACTGCAGGTGAACCACTTCACTTCCGCGACCCGCTCATAAATTAGTAAGATATCATTGAAAATATCTGGGCCAGAGAAGGGGGCCATCATTTTGGGGTTCCATTAAGAGATGAATTAAAAGCAAAATAAAAAGCTTCATCAAAAATTAAAACTGAGTCATTTCAAGGATCGTCTTATCTTGTTTCTGAAAATTACTTTGGTTAGACAAAATCACTGATAAAAAAAAATATATCAGGTAGTCTCTTCTAACGAAACTACCGCGGGTTATTAACGTAGGATAACTTATCGTTTGCTTACCCCTCTCTCTCTCTCTCTCTCTCTCTCTTTAACTTATTTTGGTACTTTTCTGTTTAACTGTTTAATGCTACTGGGCTTGGCACGCTGCCAAAATTATAACTCGCGACGCATGACAATTTTTTTTTTCCAGAGGACCGTTATTGAGGAACGTAATCCTACGTTAAAATCTATGACATCTCTAATTCCTACATTTTCCCACGTAGCACCTAATTCCTAATTAGCTGCTATGTATATTTTACAACAGCTACTGTCTATAAAATACGCTGTTTAAACACAGCATAATTGTGTTCTTAAAACAATACTTTGAGTCAAGGTACACTACCATCACGAGAGAAGCATCAAAATCGGCGGCAGTCTCGAAAGATAACTCAGAAATTACAAGAAACCATAAAATGGAGTAAATTGTCCAATATTGTTCGATATCTCTCCCTGTTCTCTCCTAATTTCCAAAGATTTGTGACATTTTTATATTCAGCGGAGTATTCCAGAGAAAAATATCTCAGACATAATTATGGAATGCAAGTACAGAATAATTCTTGATGAAGCTTAATTTTTGAAATTTACAGTACTAGAAGACACGATATAGAATTTTTAAAAAAAATTTCTTTGAAAAGGGATTTTAATCATTCTGAATACTGATATGCTTCATGGACAACATTTATGAAATAAATAAAAAAAATGGTTTGAGAAAATCCATTGGAACTGTTTTCTCCCGGTATAATTTATATATTAAAAACACTCACACGCGTTCATAATCTATTGCAGGTTTCTATTTGTTCATAAGAGCAATATCAAAAGTTCAAAAGCATTCCCAATTTAATGAATATATGTACATTGCCTTATATCCTTGCATCACTTAGAATATTTGTCAGGTGAGGGATGTATTCAGCATTTTGTTAACATTATGAAACCTTTTTCATCACGAAATCAACGTATTAACGGTAGTACGAATCGAAGTTTAAAGACTAGATTTTTTAGGTAGTGGTAAATTTTTGTTCAATTCCGTTACTTCATTTTCGTTTTGTTCAATTCCGCAGTTTATGTATCAATGCAGTCCAGGAATACTAAAAACTGCTTAAGAATTTAGCATCTGTGGTTAAATTCGCTATTGTTTTCTTACAGTTTATTTTTAAAAAATGGTGGGACGAATGAACTTTTTTTCCCATATTGTATCATTTAAAAACTTTTTTTTTAATTTCATAAAAAGTTACGATGTAGGTCGAGACATCAAGGTCAATGATATCTTTTCTCAATCATATACTGTTTACATGTTCAATCTCAGACGAATCAAAAGACGTAGTAATTTACAAATATATATCTTCAATACTCGTTACATATTGCCATCAATGAATGCGCTATCCCTGATTTTCGTTCAATAGAAATGTTTATCCAGATATGTTTTAAAAAAATGCCCTGTAATATTTACTACTATTTTGTACATTTTACCCTTCTAACGGGCTCTCTCTCTGTTTAACGCTGGACGTAAAAAAAAAAAAATAGTAATTTCGAAACCAAATGCGTAATGGAACCTGACAGGAAAATTAACGTGTCAAATATAGAGCATGACTTTGCGTGGTATTAATAAACCTGGATTATGAACCCTTTGAGGTAAAAAAAAAAACATACTTTATGCTAACTGAATTACTAACAGAGCTGCTGTATAATGCTCTTTATGGTAAACGCTCTCCGTGATTTTAACTTATCAGAGAAGTTTTCCTACAAGCGCCAGAAAAAGCTCTGCACTGTTTACTTAACCTTGTAAAAGGGTCCTCGCTGCGTTGCTATATATCGAAAAATAAATTACAAAACTGAATGAAATTGGAACATGACAAGAGAATAGACTTATCAAATATTTCACCTTGTAATACCTTTTAAACGGTTATATAGAGTTTTAAACGGTTATATAACTTAATACAGCTGGATATATTTATTGCACTTTACCACAGAAATAACTCGAAAGCCCCAAGGGAAAAATGCAAATTCTGACACCCATCAGACGATAAGCTGCGGTTATGTACTAATATAATATTGATCGTGGCTTTAGTTATCCACTTTACTGTCGATGGCTAATTTTCCTCGGTTGATATCCTCGATTGATATTTCCCTCAGCTGAATATCTCTGCTTGACGTCGGGATATATTTCGCAGCATCAGGATTGTAACATTTCTATAAACTGTCATTGCTTGATTCGCTTTTATTAAAAGCATTACATTACGTTTTATCAAGAATTTAGAATATTTTGTATACAATGTTGAAGGAATTATAGAGAACTAACACTAACAATTTAAAACCTGCGTATACGAAATGAGATAATTTAATTTTTACAGTACGAATTAAAGAGATGGAGAATGTTCAATTCATAATTATTTTCTTTGTTTCGTTGAATTTTTACAATGCATTGATACGGGGACTAAAGTATTGAACAAAAATATTTCTCTTCGTTGGCGCTTATTTTCTCTCTGTCCTACTCAGTTCTTGTTTTATTTTCTCGCCTTATTTTGTGTGCTTTTTTATTTAAGATTAATACTATCCTCACTTTTTAACGTAGGATTACGTTCCTCCATAACGGTCCTCCGAAAAACAAAATTTCAGATGTCCTGCGTCGCGAGTTATAATTTTGGTAGCGCGTCAAATCTAGTCTGTATCGTTGGGGCAAGTAGTAAACAGTTAAACAGTAAAGTACAAAAATGTGTCAAAATTTTGACATATATATATATGTGTGTGTGTGTGTGTGTGTGTATATGTATGTATATGTATATATATATGTATATATATATATGTGTGCAGGGCCTTTTTATCGCATGGGCAAATCGGGACTTTGCCCAGGGCCCCCTGATGCTAGGGGGCCCCCAAAACCCCCTTGGTGTATGTACCTAGTACTTCTAATAGTATATATAGCCCATAAATAGTTCTTAGAGGGGGCCCCCAAATAGCATCTGCCCAGGGGCCCCCAACGTTCATAATCGGGCCCTGTATGTGTGTGTGTGTGTGTGTGTGTGTGTGTGTGTGTATGTATATGTATATATATATGTATATATATATATATGTGTGTGTGTGTGTATATGTATGTATATGTATATATATATGTATATATATATATATATATATGTATGTATGTATGTATATATATATGTATGTATATATATATATGTATATGTATGTATGTATGTATGTATGTATATATATATATATATATATATATATATATATATATATATATATATATATATATATATGTATGTATGTATGTATGTATGTATGTATGTATGTATGTATGTATATATATATATATATATATATATATATATATATATATATATATATATATATATATATATATATATATATATGTATATGTATCTGAGGAATACAGTATTAAAAATACGCCTTTAAGGAAGCGTCGGCTGTAGGAAAGAGATGGTTTTGGGAATTTTTCTTGTTAACTTGATTATTTAGCTGCACTACCTTATTATACATTGCGCAATGCTCTTGTCAAACTTTGATGTTTGAATTGGGTGAAGCACTAAAAGCAACTAAAGTATGGCTTTTTAGTTGCATTAAAATGGTAGAAGTAAAGGAAAAGGTTGATAAATAGAAGTGTAAACAGCAAATATATAAAGCGCAAGTAACAAAATTACAAGGAAACCAGAATTGCCAAATAGCTCCAAGTCTGGGATGATTCGATTCACACTTCAGTCTTGAACTATTTCCTTCCGTACGATTTATCAAAAAGAATTTTTAAGATATATTTATTTAGATATTGTCTTATGAATTGTGCTTGTGTACGTATTACTTTTTGAAAATATTCTGTAACCTCAGTAAGGAAAGTCCGCTCTCCTATATCGAAAAGCTCATTTGACATTTATGTAATGCGACAAATCATTAGCAACAATATAAAGATCTAATTAATCATGGCATTTCAATTTTTTTTTTCTCTTTTTCAGAATAAAAGTCTGAGCGTTTATGACGATGCATTGCCATGAAACCTCCAGATGCCTGCTTGGGGAAAGATTCAAATTCAAAGAACAAAGACGTACATTGCACGCACTTTGGACTACATGATGGAAATCGGCGTATTCTTTATTTTTTTCCCCTCTCGGTTAAGGATGAGACCCCATAGCTTTTATCTTGCATCCTGTCTCGTTCTTGTTTCCTTCCTCTTTGATGCTGCAGAGGCTTGCTGGGATAAAAAGATCGCACCAGATTATGGAGGTAATTTATCGATACTTGATACATACAAATATTCATCCATTAAAAAAAAAAAATCAGGAAAACACCTTGAAACCTGGAATTTCAACTGCAACTCTATTGAAATTTTTGCCAAAGCAAGACAGTAAAACTTTGAACATAACTAGTTATTGTCTAATCTGTGTATAATAATGCTTTTTCACAAATCACTTTACGAATCTTGCATCTTTCAACAGAATTCGTTTGCTGCAAAAATTGCATAGAATGCATTATTTCTAAGAAAAGTGACATCGAAAGCACTATCTTAATAACCTCAACAGTTTTTTTTTTTAATATATCTGCGATTAATTACCTCTAATGTGGCATTTGTTGCAGAACTTTGCTATTCTTGGAATTTATCGTTGAACATCCAGTTTATTTGCTAATTTTATTGCCCTTGGAGACCGAAAAACGAAAATCTTGTCTCTATCTGTTTGAAACGCTTTCATCCGATTACTTTTGTTTTTCTTTCTTTTTCAAATCTGTTTAAGAAAAGTAAAGTGGCAATGATACCACTAAATACCGTACGTTACCATCGCGGTAAACCCACTGTAGCACTTGAAAATGAATTCTGATTACAAAGGGAAAAAGTAGACGTAATATTTAAAAATATTTTCAAGGGCTAAAATATTTTACATCTTTCCTATAACTTTTTTTTCAGCTCTAGATTCTTCTGTGTCTAAAGCTGTATATTTACAAGATCGCATTTTTTTTTAATTGTTTAATTTACTTTGTGCAGCAAACTTTATAAGGGACTATGAATTTCTAAATTTAAATTAAATGTTTTCGGAATTTTTAATAATTTAATTAAAATCAAGCTAATGTGCGGTTTTATGTGAGGCTTACATCGAGCTGTTGTAAAAATACAGTTACGCTCTCATGCGTGACTAAAGCTTTTTCAACATTGTCAGAAAACTGATATAGCAAAAGCAATGAAATTATATTACTGCGGTGGGCACATATGAGGCTAAAGGGAGCCGCAATCCGGTACTTATATTTTATGAAGAGCCACGCGTAGATACACAAATTCAAAATTTCTTATTTTATGTAACTGCATATTTTCACAAATCACATATAAGAACACATATAAAAAAATATACTTATGAAAAAAGAAAATAATTATTTAAAAATTTTAGTAATAAAATTCAAATGTAATAAAAATCAAATATTAACAAAAATCAAATATAATAAAATATATTTATTAATAAAAAGTATAATTACTTCTAACGACAATTTTTGGCCAATTTTTTTTTTTTAATTTGGCGTAAAATTAGTTAAAGCTGTCCGCAGAAATTCTGTAAGATGTTGATTTGTCAACTGTGAACGATGTTTCGACTTCACGAGCTTCATTGTGGAGTACAAAGATTCACAGCAATATGTTGTACCAAAAACCGAAAACAGACAACAAGCAGTTTTCTTTAAGTTTGGATATTTTTATTCAGGCACGAATTTCCAAAATTCAATCATAGAAGAAGCTTTGTGCTGCATTTGCAAGGCCTGATCTTCTTTCATCTGTAATAACTCGAAATCTCTAACGACTCGGAAAAATTATACTCGTAAGTAATTTTAAAACATGAAAAAAAAATATCGACTTTATTTAAACAGGAAAACTGACATACACGACCACCCACAAATTCGAAAATTCTTCGCAGGTCGGTGTTGCACAAATCGGCCGAAGTACGAAGTAGCGCTAGCAGTGTAAATGCGTGTAGTACATGCGTGCTGTATGCATGACTGCTGAATTCCAACTACCGCTACTATCCCCTTCAACATGCGGACTGGCCGCACGTGCACTACAAATGATTCAGGGGAAAAAAATAAAACTAAAATTTTAATTAGAGCCGCACTTGACTCAACGAAGAGCCGCATTTGCCTACCGTTGTAATATTACATTGTCATGATTTGTTCATAGTGAAAAAATGAATAACTTATTATTTAATACTGTTTTTAACTTTCTTACCGGTTACTTCAATGTAATTGATTATTATTATTATTATTATTATTATTATCTAGAAATGACGAAGGACTATGATCTCTTAGTCGGATCCGATCTGGTACTGAACTGCACCCTGAAAAGAACAAACTTGACGGAGGAGTATAATAGATTAGTCAGTTCATCTGATATAGTGTTCGAAAAAGATTCTGAGGATTTCTCTAAGTATACTAAGAAAATCGATAATCTGACTCGTCAGCTGAGAATTCCTAATGCGAAAGAGGACAATTCTGGCTTATACCTCTGCAAGATCTTCATAAACAATAACACTAAACCTTTAGTCTGTGGAAGCCAAGTTAATGTGGGCTGTAAGTATGATTTTGCTCGAAAGGGAAAAGAATCTGGAACAAACTACTATATAGTAGCTTCGATTTTCTTTTACCCAAATATTTAAATAAATTTGTGAATGAAGCCCCCCCCCCCCTGTTTTAATCATTTTAGTATACCACCTCTTAGAGTGACAATTACTCCCTAAATTTTCAAGCATCATATACATTGATTTTTATTATCCGCTAATGAAGTATAGTGGTTGAGTTGCATGCTACCACAAAGTGGGTTCGAATCCCGTCGAAGTCATGGAAGTTCACTGTGCTGTCCCTCGTAGAGAATATTTGTTATTCACCTATATGTTGCTCCCATAATAAAATAACCAACAAAATCACGGTGTGTATGAGAGAATGGACTTTGGACAAAGTGCTTGCCACGTTAGAAAAATATGTACGAACGTAAATATGACATTGTAATCTATTTTTTTGAAAAGTATTATCATGACCAGCCTCTTTTGCAAGACGATAACTTTATGTCTTGAAAGAAATCATCGAGGAAGTTTTGACCAAAGTTAGTCAGGTCTTGAGGTCATAGATGCTACAGGTCTAAGGTCGGAGGTAAATATGAAGAAGGCGGAAATCAAGTTGTTTATATCCTTAATGCTCTAAGCTTGAGTCTATGTTTATTATAAAAAATGTAGTTTAATAATATTCCGAAATTTTAACTGATCAAATTACTTGCGACTTGGGACATTTCGCATACGTATAACTCATCCGTTTTAAAATGATAATGGTAGTACGGCATTGCTACTGACTTCACTGAGTGGCAAAATATACCATCAGCTAGATTCTACTGTTCAGAAAATATTAGTTGTATTCTAATTGGACGATGCTAGTGTTTTTTTAAGACGATGCTCGTGTTTTTTTCTTTTCTATATATCTAATGATGAATCTTTATCATGAAATTTGTTTGTAATGTGTTGATCAATTGGCAGCAATTTAGATCTTTTGAACTAAAAAGGTAACGAAATAAAATAATAATTTTGTTTGCTTTGGTATTATTTTGAACGGACAATTAGAAAGGCAGATTCTAACTGCTCATCTCTTTTGGCACCCTCCCTCCCGCCAATATGTACAAACAATGTGCACTCGTTTTCATTTCACCACATGCCTTTTACGAGAAAACATTTTCTGGAATAAACAAGAATTAGTCCCAAATAAATTATTCCTATGGGTCGGATTGTGGTTGTCGCATTATTCATCGGTAGAGCCCTGACTTCTGGGGACCGTGTTATTTTATCAGATTCCATCTGGTGCCCTGGAGTTTCACATTAAACATGAGAAAAAAAAAATTCTATCAAAGGTTATCAGATTTGCATAGTGCTAATAAAACTCTTCAATTTTCCCCTTATATTGACATCATATGGATCCGTGCTTTTCACTGTGGTAGATTATCACAACAATTTGATCTCTGCTTTTTAAAACATCGATCCCCTTTCTAATATTTTACGATATGACGCTATGTTTGAAAAACAAGATCAGCATTTTTCCCTGTTTGTTGACTGTCCTCTAGTTTAAGGACATTTCTATATTTTACCTATTTTTTTAATTATGCAGTTCGGTCGTATCACGTACTGCTCACTAAAATAAAATCATTTTACATGGACTCTGCCGGTGATGGCCGAATGGTTAGGGCGCTGGTATTCGGTCGACAGCCTATGGGTTTCAGTCCCACTATTTGCATGGATGTTTGTAACTGTTCGGACTCGGTTTTGAAATGTAGGTCCTGGTTAGATAAATCCTTTTGTCCAAAGTTGACCGTAGCCTAGTTGACCTAAATCAGTGTTTCTCAACCTTTTTTGAGTCGCGAACCAGCCCCCTCCTTCAAACTCTATATATTTTTATAAATAAGGTCTTTTAAGATATTAAGGGAAAACACTAAACTGAATTTTCTATAATTTAATTGGAACCGAATATTTAATTTAACAAAAATTAAGTAAATGAAATCATTTTAATGTGATGACTGTGCTTGCAACTGCATACTCAGCTTCGAAATTCGTGGTTGGGTGTTTGACAAAGCTAGTCTCATACCATCTTCGACACTCAGTCGATTTCAAAACTTCGTTTTGATGTGCACAAGGACTGAAAAACCACTTTCACATAGATACGTTGTGGTAAAAGGCACCAAAATACGAAAGGCAAGTTTGGATACTTGTGGGTAGGACTGATACATAGCACACCAGAACTGAATGAGTGATTTTTCTCTAAACATATCACATGCCGATGAATCATTCCGAAGATTCAAAAACTCATCTTGTATTTCATCGGAAATACTAATCACGTCGAGAGAAGTAGAGAATAGGTTTCGTGTAAAAGCAGCTTCTTTGAGCTCAAGGAAATACCGTTGAAACTCCTTTTCCAGAGAATGAAGGTGTCCTGTAATATCCGACTTTAGATGCTCATCGAGTTCTTCAAATTCCTCAACATCACTGGACAATTTTTCAAACATGGCAATATTTCCTTGGTTTACTTTTGGACGCTAGTTCTGCAGTTTCGAGACAAAAACCCTCATACTGTCGTAGATTTGTATAATGGGCGTGTCCTTTCCTTGAAGCTTCAGGTTAAAATTATTCAACTGTTCAAAAATATCTAGTAAATAAGCAAGTCTTTTCTTCCACAGTTAATCCCTGAAGTGAGAGAAAAGCTCGTATTTTTCTTGAGCTTCTAAGAACTTGATTTCGTCTTTCATCTCATAAGCATGGTTCAGAACGTTTTCCTTTGATAGCCAGCGTATAGATGTGCAAAACGGCAGAATTTCATGATCTGCATTCATGTCTTTGTAAATTTCTCTAAAAAGACGGGTGTTAAGGGCTCCGGATTTGACATAATTAACAATTTTGATTACTGAATCAAGTACATTTTCAGAGAAGTTGGTAAAGTTTTGCTGGCAAGCGCATATCTGTGATTGACACAGTGCGTACCCTTTGCTTCAGGATTAAGTTCTTTTACTTTTTCTGAAAGCCCGACTTTCACCCCAACATAGCAGGAGTTTCATAAGCAGTACAAACGCCACCGACATTTTCCCACTATAGTCCTCTGGATTCAAAATAAGTTTTTATCTTTGCCATAACATCTTCACTTGTTGTAGTTTCGAGTGCGTCACAAAACAGAAATTCTTCTTTGATGTCCTCTGAATGAATATATCTCACGAAAATAAGCAACTGGGAACTGGAACTTGCGTCCGTTGATTCATCAACTTGGGAAGAAAACAAGGGAGAAAATTTGATTTCGTTCAAAACTTACTCTTTCACATCTTCGGACATATCGGAAATGTGTCTCTAAATGGTGTTTTTGGAAAGAGATATTTGTCTTATCTTTGTCTCACTAGATTCCCCAAGAACTAACTTTACAGTCTTCAGCAAACAGGGTTTGATAAGTGTTTCTCCAATCGGGTTGGCTTTTTTTGTTTGGCAATTTCCAGTGCGACTTCATATGATGCTTGTATTAGGGATGCACTTTGTTGAAGAAAACTTCCTGTAGAATCAAATCTCTGACGTTTGAGACCAGCTTCATGACTTCAAAAGAATTCCAAATCCTTTTTTATATGTTCAGAATGCTTTGTCACTAAGTGACGTTTCAATTTTGAGGAATTCATTGATTCTGCACTGAGAACAACGTTGCACAAAACACACTGTGGCTTCTCATTGCCATTGCTAACTACGGTGGTAAACCCAAATTTCAAATACTCATCTAAATATATACGTTTTTTCTCCACATGAGAAGTAGAAATACAATAAGACTTCTACTTTATAAATAAATTTAGAATTCTAAATAATAGTAAATTTGTCACAATATATGTGATTCGTAATGAATTTCAGTATATTGTGATATATATATATATATATATATATATATATATATATATATATCACATATAATACATATATATATATATATATATATATATATATCACATATAATACATATATTGTGATTGAATTCTTTTAATTCAATCACAATATATGTATTCATATATGAATTGCAGCAATTGTTATGCGGGTGTAAACTGGATTAGTAATTTTTTTTTAGAAATGTAGAACACTAAGAAACTTTCCTCAGCAGTCAAAGATGTGTAGAATCAAGAAGAGAATATACCCCAAGAAAAAAAAAATCACCTTCCGTATTGATTCAGAATTATATAACAGTGAAAATAGAAAATATCTTACCTAAATAAAATTGCTTTATTTAATTGGGGAAACTTCAATAATAATGCTAAAAGGCACAGCACAGACTAATGAAAGAGAAACTGGCGTTTAGAATATGTGTACTGTGCACAGGAAGTTTTCATTTACCGTTAAATAAAGGCAGTAGATCTCTAGCTAACCGAGTTTGCACTTTGAACAAGGCTTTTAAAAAATGCTACGGCCTCAGAATTTGATGGTTATTGGAGATCGCAGCCTCCAAGACTGAAATATGTGGTAACCAGTCACATATTGAACAGCCAATCAAAATTAGTTTTGATTCTATTTTTAGCATTCTACTGATATTGAATTCTGTTATTCTGTTTTGTTAGCATGTGTAAGCGTTATGTGCTTGTGCTGTTAATAAACAGTGTGCTTTAGCTTCGCTACTTATTTTCCTGATTATAACTTGTGCACAGAAGATAATTAATACCTGTTAGGTATTCTTCATTATCTCACCCAACATTATACACGGATTCAAATAAATTTAAATGTAACGTTTTGATTCTTAATAATTGCTCATTCTCCCCCGACTCAGAACAAATAATTGAAGAGCAGTCATATTAGTTTTCCATAAGAGGGAAGATGATTAGATAGTTAAAATTTTCCATGCTATCCATGTGTTAGTGCTGTGATCAAAAGAATATTGAATAAATCGCATTAACTGTGACTATTATAACTGTTATCGATGCTGCTACCATAGAAACCGCGTAAAGCTTCTCAATTTATGGCATGTGTTTACATACTGATACAGATTTGACATTTAATGATTCATATCATGGGATATGTGCTTAATGGTGATCTAATATTTTGTGTAATGAGGGCATACAAGGATAAAGATTTAAGCTTTATAATCTTGATGACAGCTTCTCTTTGTAGCAAAACAAGGGTTCTATACCAAGAATTAACTGATTAATGATGTGGAGCAATTTCCAGATGTTGATCAATACTTTTAAGCTATTTTTTTGTTTCATTTAAAAAAAATGAGCTGTTATTACTGAATCTTGAATATGTGTATTCTATTTTAAATGCTATTTATTTAAAATAAGGAAGAACTCTCAAAATAGGCCTTTATTTTCTCCAGTTAGGTATGTAAATTATTTTTATAAACTGTTATGTATAAATATGCCTTATTAGGTTTTCATATTATATATTATCAATATTAGATATCTAAATTTTCCTGTTTTTGTTTCTGGAACACATGAATATATTTAAAAACATTTATTTAATGTAGTTATTTATTATTTTTCAGACCCTCCCCAAAATGTAAGCAACTTTACATGCATCAACAGAAATTATGAGACATTGAAATGTACCTGGAATGCTGAAAAAAATAATGTAAAGACAAAATATACAATCGTGAAGTACCTAATGATGAATTCGTAAGTAATTCATATATGCTGTGTATTTCATTATGAAACTTAAGTTTTCAGTTAATTCTATGAAAAACTGCTGAATTTTGGCATGATGTTGATATAAAACTCATGAAGTTGATTTGCTACTCTCATATTAAAAAGGGAAGAATTATGTTCAAATTTTATTTCTTTTCTTTTTTATATCATGTGGGTTAAATTTTTGTAGTTTATGCATTCAGTCTATTTATATCTGAATGCTTTGAGATTAATTCATTTTCCCTAATATGCATAGTTTTAGCATGATTAGTTGATTTTTTATAAATTTTGGCTAGTTAGACTTTAACTCATAATTTAAGTACATTCAGGATTATTAACCTAGTTTGGAAATATATAAATGATGTTAGCAATACTAAGATTGGTGTAACATTTAAGTGCATCTAAAGATTTAAAACAAGATTCTTAATATCTTAAAATCAGTATGATTATATTATAAACCACTTAACCTACTTGTACCTTTAAATATGTACTTGTACTTTTATATAAACCATTGTAATATTCAGACTACTGAATATTATAAGTGGTTTATATAAAGGTACAAGTACACGCTTAAAGGTACAGGTACATATAATTTATCAATTTGATAGTAATAAATAAGTTTAATTGTTCTTGTTTATTTGAACACAAAAAATTTCAATTGTGCAGAATATTTTTTTTTTATCTCAATAAGTATATTTAGTTATTTTAATTAAAATTTACTATGTCCTTTTAAATATCTTATCAAGCAGATTGTATATGCATATTTTAACTGTATTTCATTTATCACCTTTTAGATTAGCTCAGATGTGTCCTAATAATGCAACTGTAAATTCATGTGAATGGTCTCGTAATAATTCTGGATTTTTGTCTTTTGGAAAAACTATATCTTTTACTGTAACAGGAAGAAACAGCCTTGGAAATTCTACAAATGATTTTATTCTTGATTCTGCTGCAATTGGTAATTTTGTTTAGTGTTATTCTCTGTCTATTTTCTGTTTCATTTAGTGGATTTTAGTGCCATGAGTTTAGTTTTCCTGGTGCTTGTTGCTGATTAATTATTTTAGTAGATTATGATATTTTCAGTTCTTAAACCCTGACTGATGCAGTTGTTTAAAAATATAATTTTGACAAAACCATTTCCAAAAAATAGAAAATGATATATATTGTGATCAGATTTATTTTAATATCGTATTAAAAAGCGGCTTGCATACTTGCATGTGTTACATGTGTAAAAATTATTGTTTCAATTTAAATTGTAAAAGGTGTGATTAAAATGTAAATTTCATGTTTGATAAATTCATTTCATAATTAGCTGTTCAAAATACTTAATGATAATAAGTTTAGTAGTAATCATCAATAGAAAGTCTTTAATAAAAATATTTACATAATTAATTACAAAAAAAATCTTTTTTTTTCCTCTTTTTCTTCATATATTCTTAATGAAAAATCCTGTATAAGGCTAATCTTATTACATAGGATACCTTATGTTAAAGATCTATTATTAAGAAACAAGTGCTTTATCATGACTAAGTCATTTTTTTTTCATGATATTTAAATCATTAAGGAATAATTGCCTTAAAATGTACTAAAAACTCTGTAAAATATTTTTATAGATTTTGATAAGAAAAATGTGTATACAACCATGTGTCTTACAGTAATTTAACTAAGACAATTTATCTGTAACCTTTTTCATATTTTGACTTAAATTTTGTAAATCAAATATTCATTAAGTTTTCATACCATTTTATCTCTAAGGTAATAATGTATTGATCTCTAAAGTAAAAACATTTATTTAAGGTTTGAAGCTGAAATTGTTGCTAATGGATGCAAGTAAAAAATGTCTTTTGACATTATTTTATATAAACCAAAGAAAGCTCTAGTTTATCATTAAAGTGTTGCAAGAGTTTAATTAGAGTGTTTTATTGAAAAAATATCCTTTGAGTACATTATCTTACCAAAAGGTTCATTATTAAAAGGTTGCAATGAAAGTCATTCAAAATAAAAACTTCTGGACATTGCCAGGGTAGCTTAAAGCATGTATCTGCAAACCTGAAAGTCTGTGGTTCATGTTCTGGTCAAGACAGCAAAAATTTTAAGGTTCAAATCATAAAACTGAAAGGAAATTATCATGTTCTATTTTGATCATAAATCCAAACAGATGTCAAATGTTTAATATTTTGCATATTTTCTTTAGGCTTGTGTTACTTGTTAGAGGCTTGATTTTATATGTGTGAGAATGGATCTACTACAGTTATTTTAAAATAAATTGTTGGAATAGCTTTACTATCTCGTTGTTTATCTTTTTTATATTTTAATTCATTCTTTTTATTAAAATTTTACTAGGGTCTTATTAATTGACAAGGAGTAGTGCAGTCACTGTATGAACATAATTGCATGTGTTATTTTATATTAATTTATTTTTAAATTTTTTTTCAGTCATTACTAACAGACCTGAAAATCTTAAGATCAATGTTAGTAGTCAATCTCTTACTGTTGGATGGGATCGTCCTTCAATGACAACTGGTGATACAGTAAATTTAAGATTTCAGATATGGTTATCAAATAATTCATCTGATATTTCAGTAAGTGTTTAAGTTAATTTAATTTTTTTAAACATATGTATGAAGTGGTTTTAAGTCATAGTTAAAATGCATCCTTTAAATTTTTTTAAATCATTATATTCTATCTAATAGTCTACACTTTGGAGCATATTAAAAATTTACCAAGTAGAAAGTTTCTTGTCTTGGGGTAGATTCTAGTTATTTTTATAAGAATTAATACCTGTAATCAAATTTTGATAGCAAAAGAAAATAGTTAAAAATTTCTGATTTGAAAATAAAATATTTATTAGTATGTATACATTTCTCCTTTCGTCACCCCTTCATTTTCCTCATTCAGTAAAGTGAGGTAGATATATTGTAGAACAAACAGTTTAATGCTCTAGAGTCATTGTATAAAACACTTGGGTTTTGGGATGATAAAAATATTGTTTCATGAAAAAGGTGTATTATATAAAATGTTAATTGAATTTATAAGTTTAATATATTTATTAGGGTTAAAAATTTCAATTTTGCCAAACGCAATTATATGGTTATATTTTTTATAAAAATAATCTGCTTTTTTAATAATTTTAGGTTAAATTTTATCCTTCAAACTTTGATGTATTTTGTTTAATTTTTGTTTCCAAATCCATCTTGATATATGCTTCAGATAATCTCATGTTCAAAACTTAAGCTTTTTATCTATTATTTTCCGTAACTAGGGAGTTCTGTCATTTTGATTTCAGTTATATTTGAGTACATGTTTGGTTATATAATAAAAAAATTATTTTAAATGGTCTTTTTCAATTTTATTTTGAAGCATAATTTTGTATATTAATTTCTGATTTATAATCTGCAAAATAGTTTTGAATGAGCTATTGTAAGAAAAGCAGGTTTGAAATATCCCAGAATTATTTCTTTGTAGCATTAAATTTAAAGCAAAATTTTCTCAACTTTTTTTAGGCACTTTTCACATTATACTGACCTCATGCCAACATCTCGGTGAGGAAACAACATTCTCGGGTTTGATCTCTGGAACATGTACTTACAAGTCATAAAACACAACTACCGCACAACGTCATTACTAACAAAACAATTCTATATGTAGTACTATATCTCAGTATATGTAAGAAGTGGATAGTAATGTACATGAAAATGAAATTTAAAGATAATTTAAAGATTTATTTTCTGATATAACTCTGTCCACTTCTTATATATGCTTCATGTAAACAAAATTTTTTCGTTAAAGGAATTATAATATATATGGCCACTAAAGTATAGTTTGCAAAAAATATGTGATGTAGAAAGTCAGCATTACCTTTTTTTCTTCTATTCCTTTTTTTTAAAAATTCTTTTTAAAGGCAGTTTATAAAAGTGAAAACGTGGTGTGAAAAGAGTATTTTCTTCTGTTCTTTTTATTTAATTGGTGACTTTTTGTGCAACATTGGTAACAGTTCAGTATAATGGGAAAGTACCATTTTTTTAAATTAAATATACTATAGTTTTTTCTGCAATTTGTGACATGATTATTTTTACATATTTTCAAGGTATATGATGCTGGAAATAATACATCACACTTCACAATTACCAGTCTGATTCCATATACTTCATACAATGTATCCATTAGATGTCGATCACTAGGTACTGACAGGGAAGATATGTGGAGTCCATTTGCTTCCAAAGTTGTTAAAACTCTATCTGATGGTATACTATTTTTTTCTAATTTTTTCATTTAAATTTTTTTATTAAGTATTTAATGTGTGGCTCTACACACATGATTTTTTTTCTATATGTATATTTGTATGTGCATTATTTACACTTATAAACAAAGCTTTTTAAATATATTGATTGACGAAAGCAGACTTATTGTTAGTAAATCCTTAATAATATTTATTTTCTTTTTATTTAATTTAGTGCCATATAAAACCCCTGAAATTGTTCAGGAAGCATATGAACTTCATTACTATCAAGAATCCAGATCTGTTTCTTTGTATTGGAAAGTAAGTCCTCATGCATATGAATTGCTAATAATTTTGTTGTTATCTACTGATCTATACAAAAGTACACAGGCCTAATTTACTTCATAACCATCATAACCTGTAAAAAAAAAAAGTTAACTCTCTTGTCTTCAGATTAAGCCAAACCCAGTTCTAACTTGCATTAAGATGCTTAGATCAGTATAAAAGCACATTGATACATGTTAATGTATTGCTCACTATTTTACATGCAGCTTGCTAATAAGATGGATGCATCTTGTTGGCATATTTGTGACATCTTACCACTTATGCAGACCTTTGGTATAGACCATCACCTCATTATCAACCTTAGCTGGTACACAAGTGAAATAATACTATAATGACTATTGTTGCATTGCTTTATAAGTCCAAATTAATCATCTTCATTTAAAGAGTTTCTTTACCTAATATCATTTCATATTAGTTATCTATTTCTCATTTCCTGGTTTGAATCCTGCCTGTAGTTCACTTTGTAGACTTGCTAATGTGCTATGAAAGAACAAAAATTATTGATCTGTGGTGTGTGAAATTTTTAATATTCTCTTTAGGCACCTCTCTTTATCAATAATTTGGAATATCCCCCCACACACCCCGGAAGGTTACCGTTCCGGCACCTCTATTTCTAGAAATCTAGCACTGTATATATATATATATATATAACAGTGTGAAGTTCATTCTCTTTTGTTTTCTCTGCATTGTGTCAGTGAGTGTTTCCTTGGCAGTGTATAAATTCCACTTTTATCTTACGTTTATGATTTTATATTCTAACATTGATCAGTGCTTCATTGTTTGCCTAAGTAAGTTTTCATTTTTAATATTTCATACCCTCATTTTCCTGCTCTCATCATATAGTGATTAGTTTCATGAGCTTCCATGATGTGGGCTTGTATTCAAATCCCAACTTAGGTATAGACCTTCTTGTGCTGTTCCCTCATAGGAATGTATGGTGTTGCCATAATAAAGAAGTCAACAAATTCATGGTGTGTCATAGGTGAATGTCAAAAAAGACAAGTACCTGCTTTATTAGACAAAAAATACCCTTATTTTGATTTGTAACAGTTATGACTTATGGTTATTCTGTTTTGGTTTTTATTATTTATTTAAACATGTACGTTTTTATGAATCACAATGTAATTTTTAAGTCTGTTTTATTGTAATATTTAATTAACCTTTATCTTAAGAGAAATGTTTTGATAACTATTTCATGATAGCTTTTATGTCTTGTAGGTAATACCTGACATGTATCACAATGGAAAAAACTTGCATTATGTTATTAAATACTCTCAAAAGAAACCTGATGGAACCTCAAACATTTCTACTTTGAATTCATCTTTCCCATTTATAAAGATTGAAGGTCTGCAAAGGAATGCACCATATACTTTTCATTTATATTCTGCTAATGAAATTGGCCTTTCTAAGGATTATAAATCTATCTTTATAGCTCCTGAAGATGAAAGTAAGTTCTTCCAAAGTTTCATAATATTTTTACAAGTTTTTATCTTATTGACATCAAAATATTTATATTATATTCAAAGTATAAAGTTTGTTTTACTACTTATAAAAGAGTACATTTTTCATTTTCAGTTCTTCCTGCTCCAAGAGATGTGAGAGTGATTTCTCTAGATTTTGGTCTGTATAATTTATCGTGGAATCCTCCAAATGAGGGAGACACCTTTAATTATTCTGTTTTTTGGTGCCCAAATTTAACACCTTGGAGGAATCGCTGTGATAGTTCAATTCAGTGGTTTAATGAAAGTTTACTTGACACCAATAAAATATTGAATCTCACTGAAATTAAGACAAATTTTCAATTTGCTGTTGTTGCACAAATGGAGAACAGGAGCTCTGGCATGCAGTGGGCATCTTGCATTGTTCCCCAGAAAGGTGGTAAGTGTAAAACTTTTTAATTGTAGTTTAAAATACCTGTTAAACTTACATTACTAGATATTTTGTTTATAAATAAATATTTAAATGAAAGTTCTCTTAAGTTTGGAAAAAAACCCACATGTAACAGGAAAAGCTTTGTTGATTATTTTTAGAGGAAAGTTCATGTAGTATTAAATTAATTTGAGAATTCAGTTTTCAGAATGCTTACAGCATATTGCTTTTTTCTTTGGTAGAAATACTCAGATGGAAAGATATCTCGGGACCTTCAATCTTAGGGAATCTAAATAAAATATAAAAATGAAAGTCAATCAACTGTCTACATCTTGTAGAATTTCTTCAAGTAGTTTCAAGATTTGCTAAACAAGCAAACAAAAAAATATAGTGTTTTCATGTACATAATTTTTTCATTCACTTGTTTCTTGTTCTGTGTTAATACTACTTAATATCATAATAAAAAAATAATCATTGTTTTAATGATTTTGCTTGGAAATAATAATTTTACATAATAACAGAAAAATACTATTAATTTCTTAACTGTTACATTACATTTTCAATAAAAATTGTTTGTTTAATTTTTAGGTGTTGGTAAAATTAAATATGTCCTTGTTGTGCCAGAAAGTTCTACAACTTTAAAGGTTATTTGGAAACTGGACTGCCCTGCACAAAAGGCTCTAGTGAAGAGATATGAGATATCATATTGTAGACTTGGAGACGAGTGCAAAGGTATAAGATCAATTGTTGATTAAAATTTAATATAATGCTTAATGAGTGTTCCTAATTTCAATTTTATTGGGTATTATTTCCTTTACTAGGGATTATGTTATTTTAAAGAGTTAAGTATTTACATAACAATAAAGAAAATAGTTCTTAAAATTTCTGACTTTGTTTGTGAATGCCTTTATTTAACTCCCATTATACGTGATTAAGTAGTTATTCTTCTGCACCTAACTAACAGAATTCCTTTTATTTATTAATTCATACTATACTGTTTTCTTTGAAAAACATTCTGGGCCTTTAACTTGTACAATACATTGAACAGCTGTTACAAATATTCTTGTATATTTGTAAATTGTTAAGTTTTATTTTATTACTTTATGCCCTTCAAGTTATCCAAAGTTTCTTTCAATGGAATGAAGTTAAATCATTTCTTAGCCATGTTGTGTTAATGTTTATAAATTCATATTTCAGTGGCTAAAGTAGAACCCAACTCTGAAGAATTTCTCTTGAAAAAATTGGAACCCTTCTCAAACTATAGTATCAGAATTCAAGCAGTCAGCAATGAAAACAATAAAAGTGAAAATAGTGATCCTATATTTCAGAAAACTTTGTCTGGAGGTATGTTTAACATTTATGCAATATTTAAAATTATGATTTTTTATTGTGAATATTAAAAATAGGAAGATTAATTTAATTTAATTATAGGATATAGGTTTTCTTGTATATTTCTGTGCTATAAAGATTCAGCTTTGTTTTTGCTGGATTAAAAAAACTAAGTTTTATATCAATCAATAAAAATTGTGATGAAATAAGTTATTAGCCATATACTGAAGGTTATTCTCATTTCTTAATGCAGAGCAGAGAGGATATAAGCTTAGGCTTGATACTTTATGCTACAGTCTGATATTCATGTAATCATTGAATTTAAGGACATATTTAATTTTTTTATTATTTGTACAGACTATAATAGTTTATAAGAAGTATAAAAGATTATTTGTTATGAGAGACCTCTTACAAGAGAAAAAAAAATCAACCTCTATAAATATTAGGTATTCATCATATTGAGCTTACCTAAGAAATTGCTATAGATAAAATAAAAGCAAAGGTAAAAATACTACATAATAATTATTATTATCTAAGAAGAAGTTATATAATACAAGAAAATCTTAAAAAAAAAAAAATATCAGATTGGGCTTGCATTTCTACTGAGAACAGATGACATTAAATTAAGTAATTTCAAAATCATGTAAGTATAATAAATTCAAAGAAAATTATAAAATTTCTATAAAAATCTGAAAGTTTAAAATATTTTAATTTTAGGCTTATTTGCTTACTATGCTGAATTTACTGTTTGTTATGACAAATTAAAACTCTATTTCCAAACCATATAAAATAAGCTTTCTTTAATAATAGGGCATTTTTATTCACAAAACAGAGTTATAACTGTATTAAAATAAATAATATTTATCTGTAAAATCATTTAAGTACTAAGGTTTTTCATGTGTTTGACTATTTTAACTTGAAACAAGCTTTCTAAAATTCTTGAAATTCAATATGGTTTATAACTGTGTAGACAACTAGCAGATAAAATATTAATCCTCTCTTCTTTCACATGATATAATATTAGTAATCATGCATTTTTGGGGGGGTTGTGGGCTTGTATTTTGTCTTTTTGTGTAAACCTATGTCCATGTATGCTATTTTTTCAGCCCCTTCCGGACCTCCTCAGAATATTAAAATATATTCAAACAGTAGCAACTCATTCATTATTAGCTGGATGCCTCCTACCAAGCCTAATGGAGTCATAACAAAGTATATTATTAGCTACAATGGTTCTGGTTCCCCAAAATCTCATGCTGCGGTGCCAGGTGTGAAGGAATACAGTCGAGAAATTGATGGATTAGAACCTTACTCAACATATGCTGTCCATATTGAAGCCTGTGTTCACACAGATTGTTCAGTAAAATCTGAGGCTGTTAGTATTCGTACAGATGTTGATGGTAATTATTAAACTAATTTTCTTCCTTCATATTATCATTATAAATTTAAATGAACCAATGAAAAATTTTCAATTGGCTGAAAATTTAATTGTTAGAGAGTAAGCATATCCTGAGAGCGGTGGTTTTAAAACTTTTATTGTCTGCCACCCACTTTCAAGAGCAATCACTAATCACAACCTACTCATTGTAATATGATCATAACATTGCAGTTCTTTCAGAACAGAAACAGACATCACAGAACTTGTTCAATACCTGCTGGGTGATGGCCAAATGGCTAGGGTGCTGGCCTTCGGTACCAGAGTCTGTAGGTTCGAGTCCCACAATTGGCATGGATGTTTGTAGCCGTTCGGAATCAGCTTTAAGCAGTAGGTCCCGGTCTAATTAGCCCTCATTTAGCAAAAAATGACCGTAGTGCTCCCAAACCAAACCAATCAAGACCCACCTATCACTATAAATTTCAATGAACCGATGAAAATTTTTCAATTGGCAGAAAATTTAATTGTTAGAGAGTAAGCATATCCTGAGAGCAGTGATTCTAAAACTTTTATTGTCTGCCACCCACTTTCAAGAGCAATCACATATCACAACCCACTCACTGTAATATGATCATAACATTGCAATTTTTTCAGAACAGAAACAGACATCACAGAACTTTTTCAAGACCCACCTAAAACCATCTCACAATTCATTTGTGGTCCACAACCCACACTTTGAAAACTGTCATAGAGTATACTGGGAATAGTTGTAAAAGAAGTTATAGATTACTGAGTTTTCCTTTCGGTAAAAAATAAATAAATGACAGTATCTATAAACCCTTTTCAGAAGCTTGATAACACAAAATATAACTTCAGTCTGCGTAGAAATAAATTTTTCTGATTTACTTCAGAGTTTCCTAGTTTTTTGTTTCCCTAATCTTTTAATTAGCAGAGATTTGCTGTCACTTTTTAGCATGGATTTTACAAATCAATAAATATAATGTGTAAATACCAAACAATGCCTAAATCTTGGCATCCAAAAATATTTTTGAAGTACTACTTTCTTCTCATATACAAAAAAACTCAGGAAAAGAGATTTTTAAAAAAATTTATAACAGTAAGAAAATTTTATTTTGTTCATCTAAAGCAGGGGTTGGCAATGCGGTGCCTGCCATTCAAATTTTGAAAATTTTTAGATATTTGAACAACAAAAGCTCGTATTTGTAATGAATAATTGTAGGGAAAAAAAATAAAAATTGCAAATACATAAAAATCAAAAACTCAGCAGCCTGATCTCGCGACAGCATTGTTCTCCCCTTGCTTCTATGATAAGTATGATAAATTTTTCTATTCTAAAAAAAAGTAACTCCTGCTGCAGCAGCAGCCGCTGCCGCCACTGTCAAAAGCTTGTCACACTATCTCCTCCAAAACCACTGGGGGTATGGGGTCGAGACCGATACGAATAGATGCAGAAAAATGTGGGGAGCAAAGTAAGACATGTCTCATCTTCGTCGGACTTTGTTTTTTTTTAATTTTATGTTTTTTGGGAAAATATTGACTTTTTCATCTTCAGATTACGATAACTCGCCAAAAAATGATCATAGAATTTTGATCTTTTTATAATCTAAGACTACAGACATTTCTCTGTCAAACTAGACCTCATTTGTTTAAAAATATTTTAAAACAGACTAATATTTTCATCAAAAAATGAAACACAGTTTTTCAAGAAATATTGACTTTTCCACCTTCAGATTACGATAACTCGCCAAAAAATTATCGTAGAATTTTGATCTTTTTACAATCTAAGACTACAGCATTTCTCTTTCAAACTAGACTTCATTTGTTTAAAAATATTTTAAAACAGACTAATATTTTCATCAAAAAATGAAACACAGTTTTTCAAGAAATATCGTCCCCTATGTGGATGTAATATCGATGCTTCTTGAGTTTTTATCTTACAAAGAAACTATTTACATCATCTGGAAGCTGAAAGCTTTCTTATTCATATAAACATCATTTCAAGTCTATATCTTAAATTTTTTATTTTTAATTGGATTTTAAAGCTGATAACTCAACAGTGATGAAATGCTCTTTGCATTAAGGGTGACAACAGTAAATGGATAGAAGCTGTTACATTGCCCGAGAATCACCCCTATGTATCGCGCTATTAGTACATAACAGAGGAGCGAGCATAGCCAGCCTAGGGGCGAAACCCCTAGTGCATTAAAAGATAAATTGTTGCTTTGGAAATCACATATTGAGAAAGATAATTTATCACATTTCTCAAATTTAAAATTAGAAAATTATTGCGATGGAAATGCTACCACCTATTAGTTTGTCAAACATTTTGATTTCATATTGGAAGAATTTAATACCAAGAATTTATGCTTGTGAACCTTTGTTTTCTAATATGAAATTCTTAAAATCGCCATTACCAATCAAGCTCCACAGACACTTGGACCAATGCCTGAGAACTGGGAATTCAACTTATGTGCCACATTACAACGAGTTGGCTGCAGATTTGCAATGTCAAATATTGCATTATCAATTTTAAGATTATTTTGTTTAACTTAAAATTTGAATTTATGTATTAAAAATTTGTTGCATTAATATTTTCATGTTTAAATATCAACCCCCACCCCTTCCTTCTCTTCACCCAGTGGTGCCCGCCGAACTTCCGCATTTCTGAAATATGCCCTCCTAGTTAAAAAGGTTGCCGCCCCCTGATCTAGAGAACTCTACCTAATGTCTGTTATGAATAGGCTTAATATTTTTAGGTAGTTGAAGTTACAACATGATGTATTCAGAATTTTTTATTTGTTTTTCTATATATATTTATTGAATTTACTTTTACACAAATAGTTTTGGTATAAAGAATTTTGCTTTTGACAGCTAAAGTTAGCAGCTTGAATATCTTTTAGTTTGTGTTTTATTTTGCTGTTTAATATTTTTTCGTGAAATCAAAATTATGGGAAGAATGGTCAGAAAAATTCTAGTTGACAGAAACTATTAAGGGATTACAAATTATATTCATTGCTCTTAGTAGACACTGGCATAGTATTTTTTACTTTCCATGTTAATTATAAATTGTAGTTTTTTGTTTTCTTTAATTATTTTAAGTTATAGCAATAATTTTCATGACCACTTTACACACTTGAAATTAAAAAAAAAAAAAATGAAAATTTTCTGTGCATTTGATTGTTGAGTGAACCACATGGAATCTCAGTTAAATGTGAGACTTCATTGTGTCTGCCAAATGGCTTTACTGATTTTTCAATTCTAACATTAGTTATATGATTTCTTTTTTAATCTAAAGTATTTATTCTCTCACAATTTTGGTTTGAGAATTTTGATCTTTGAAATATTAAATACAAAAAAAGAAATTCATTGAAAGCATTATCTATTTTACACATTTTTAATAATACAGATTTAACAGCAAGTGAGTAGTATTAAAAGTTCTTTTGTAAAGAAATTCTCTTGTGCTTTGAATGCAATATTTGTTTCATGATTTCTTACTAAAAGAAAAGAATTCATGAACTAGATTCTCTTACATGATTTTTACATGAACTAGATATTCTTACTAGAGAATAATTATTTTGACTTTTTAAGACATAATCTATCATTGTTTGTATACATTTACCTGTTGGGAAGCTATATATATATCACTAGAAGTGTACCTTTATCATTTAAATACAGAGTGAAGTGTTTAATATCTTTATTTTCTTATCTATCAATGAACATAGTTTTCTATGATTTTTATGCTGGAAGTGCCATACAATATATGCTTTTAATTGGATTATTATAAATTGATAGCATACACTTGTCAATTCTTTATTTTACTAGTACCTGGATATATGGAGCCACCTCGCATAGAAGAAGAAAATTCAACTCACCTCAAAGTATCATGGAGTGCTCCTGTGTCACCAAATGGCCCCATAGATATTTATATCATTAAATGGCGGGAAGAAAATCAAAATGACACGTCTAATCCTCATAATGTGGTTGAAGTGAAGGGAGAAAATTCAGTTATTTTGGATGTAAAATGTCCTGAAGAAAATAAGGGAGCTATAAAATATCTATTTAATATCCGCCCTGTAAATTTGAAGAATGGTACTTATCTGTTTGGCCCATTTTCTGAATCAACGCAAGCAAAAGCCTGTGAAGTGCCCTCAGGTAAACATAGAAAAGAAAAAGGGAGAATAACACATAATCATTTCATTTCACTGTTTTCTGTGTACATTTTATATTCTAAATAATTAATAGTGATCTTTAAATGTGCCATATTTAATTAATTTAATAGAAAATTCTACCTCATTTCTAAGGGCTTCTTCTTTAAATAATCTGTTATCTTTTTACATTTCTTAGGTGTATGTATAACTTTGTAAATTTATTGTGTAATGTATAAGTACACACATATATGTACTCTAGTATATACATATCAACGCATGTTCATGTGCTGCTGAAACATGCTGCACTAACAAAAAAGTCCTTATTTTGTGTAAAGATAGACATACATATCGTTCTTTTGCCAGTTATCTATATATATATAAAACAGTTCTGTAACTGACTGACTGACAGATAACGCACAGACCAAACCACTGGATCTAAAAGGCTGAAATTTTGCATGACGATTTTTCTTATAGTGTAGGGTGCACTAAGAAAGATTTTTGAAAATTTCTTCTTAGATTTTTTTAAAATTAAATTTTTAAGCTGTAACATACCTTTGAGTTTTCATTTTAAACAGCAATCTGTGGGTTATAAAATTTATATCATGAGAAAGATCATAAAAAATCCTTTAAAATGAAATCTTTTTCGAATCTTTACCTGCATTTTCTGATTTTTGGTGAATTTTTAAAGATTAATTTTTAGAATTTAATTTATTAGATGCTAATCACGGGGTTTCTTTTCTTTTTGTGATACTTTAAACTTATTTTGCGATACTTTAAACTTAATTTGAATATTTTCTTCTACATTATTTTGCCTATAAAAATATACGTTACGATTTTTTTAATAAATATATTATATATATATTTTTTGGCATTAATTGCATACATTGACCATTGTATTTAATTTGAATGTTCTCCATAGCGAAGCATGAGTATTCAGCTAGTTCTATTATAAAAAATATTATTTAGATTGCACTTTTTGGGTCAAAGTCTGTCTGCTTCTGTATTTTAAGTTATCAAGATTAGAAGAACAAATCCAAAATTTATCAACTTTTTATTATTAAAAGCTATGGTATTTCACTATATAATAAATGATATTTTTATAATTTGCATAGATTTATTAAAATTTAAGAGGTAAAATATATACAACAAGGTGAAAAAAGACTGAATTCAAAACATTAGATTAACCTTAGAGTTCATTAATACTGATTATTTAGATTTTCATTGGGAAACTTTTCGAAATCATATTCTTCCTCTTTTTAAAAAAAAAATTTCATTGCAGGATCAAATATTTTTATGAGCAATTAACAATAAACTGTACTGTTCTTTTAGTTGCTATAAGTAACTTAACAAAATCATTGTACTAGGAGCTGTAATAAGAAATATGATCACAATTTTCTAGTTTGGAAAAGAACCATTTAGTGTGATGATATTATTTAACTGATTAACAGTGTGTATTTTACTTGCACAATTTTCCACAGGTTGTAACCACAAGTATGTGATTGAGTTTTCTAAATATAAATATTTTCTCAAACTAAGACATGTATATATATATATATATATGTAATATACCCATTACATCACATCCTTAAATTATAACCTGAAAGGGAAAACTAGCTCATATTTACTTGGCTGGAGCTAGACTCAGCCTGAAAGGAATAAAAATTAAATTTGGAAGCAGTCGGGTCGAATCGTTTATTAGAGCGACAAAAGTACATCCGTCCATAACAGAAGAACAGCTCGGAATTAATATCACCTTTCAACCTTAAACATGAGGGAGTGACATAACCATGTGACTATTATTTGTAGGGTCAGCTGATTTTGGGGCTTGCTATGGTAACCTACTCCTGACTCCAAAGATATACACATGTAGAAATGCAAAGGCATGTGATTCATGGGAAGTTCTGTGGCTAAGGGTTTGAAAGTGATAAATTAATATGGCTGGGGATTGGATTTAGGAAAGGGAATTTAAATACTAGAATGGAGGGCATAATATATATATATATATACATAGTATACTTGTATGGATAAAATATAATTTAATTAAAGGCAGCTTTGTTGGTCATATTATCAGTTGTTAATTTAAGTCTGTCTATGAAATGCTTAGGAGGCAAATAGCTAGAATTTCATGCATTCTGACATTCACAAAATTAGTATTATTTTCATGGTGGTGATTCAAGAACTATCAAAGAGATTTCTTACAGTATTACAGACCACAATAGCAGATCCAGATGAAAAAATTCCTAAAAGGCTCACAATGTCTGATGAAGTTTAATTTAGCCCCATATTTGGTTAATATATTGTAATAATATAGCACCCCTACCAGTAGCTCTACCTATAACTTCCCCTACCAAGTTCTTGACAGGCCTTGTCAGCCTCTTTTCCTAACAGCTTTTTTGTTTGAATCAGAAGCTTCCATTATTGCATCTGTAGTTAAATGATTTTTAATTACTTAATACAACCAATACGACAATAAAAAACTACCTTTTTTATATAAAAAAACATCAGTCTTTTTGTTAAAGATTATTTTTATTCGCATTTAAAGGGCAATTTTTAAAACATTTGTCCATTTTTTTACTCATCAAAATCAAATCTAGGTAATAATACTTATGTGCAAAAGATAAATTTTATTTGATTACATGTGTCAACTCACGCTTAAAATTTATTGGTAAATACTCAATGCCGAATTTCATTATTTATAACCTATTTTTGTACCAATCTTCCAATCATATTTTTATGAATTGAATTTGTTATGTAATTGAAATTACTAAAAAGATAAAAAATAAGTATTGTTACATTTACAATTTTTTCATTGGAAAACTTATTTTCCTTACAAAAATTTGCTAGCTTAACAAGTACCAGAATTAAAAATTGAAGTTGTTTTCATTCAGGGCATTTATTGAAGGCTCTTTAATATATAATAAAAAGACTACATTTACTTGTATGTGTAATCTTTTAACTTGTAAATCTATCTTTTTCAATCTTATTATCTATCTCCATAGTAGAATTAACTCAGGTGGACAAAGAAATAATGAATCAATAAAAATTATTTAGAATTTCCATCACATAAACAGGTGAAAAGTAAAAAATCTAGATGACAAAAGTTGAGTTATTTTTAAAAAAAAATCACATTAGACATATTACATTTGGTTTTTAAGTTTGTTTAATTTTTAAAGACCTAGCTACTGCATGACTAGCATGGTCGCTTTTAGTTTTATATTTTCTTTTGTAAAACAACTCAACTGAGTGTAAAGAATGTTACCATTACCTGTCATCATAAATATTTTTCACGAGTAAAGTACAGCAATTAAATTGCACCAAATTACATGCTATCGACCAGCCACTACACACACATGGTTGCAAATCGCGGACTAATGTTCACATCTGGTAGTTGCAGCCGTTGCCATTTGGAGTGTAGAAATATTGTTGATTTTGGTGCCACATACCTATGTGTTTTATATATATAAATTGTATTCACACACAGACAGTAGAACTTGGCTAAAGTGACAGCAGTTTATATACCTAGAAAAGCTAACTATCATGTGTTACCATTTATGTAATAATTAGTTAACTGGATAATGTACACGCACACTACAAAAGAAAAAAGCCCAAACAAAACACACACAATAGAATATTAGTTCATTACTTAAGTAACAGGGGCGTGGCGACCCAGTTGGCAAAGGCAGTGAGCCAGTGATCTAAACATGGCTGGTTTGATGCCGGTCGCTGACAAATCCACCACTGTGGCACGTAAAATAGGTCGTGTCTGCAATGTCCTCCAAGTTCTCAAATTTACATCTGGGGGTGCGGGGTCAATTGTTCCGATCTCATCACTTGACTCGGTTCAAAATTACGGAACCGGCCATAGGAGGATAATGCTGGTCCACCTATACGGTGCTCCCAGAAAAGTAGCCAGTAAAACCGTGGTGTCATATGGTGGTAAGGATAATGTCCATTCGTTTGTTGCATTGGGGGAAAAAAACATAAGTAACCAAAGATGATTTCTTCATATTTGATTACTTAAGCTTATGAGACTCACAGATGGCACAGGTTACCCTGGTATGATTTTCTAAACAAAATAAAAACACTCACTTTAAAAAAAATCTCAATATGTCAAAAGGGATTTTTTAATCACCAAATATTTTATTCAAATTTGTTATGTTTTAGTATTTTGTAGATTGTATTTACAATAAAGTTCTTGTATTTTTGTGGATAAGTTAAATATGAGAAAAACACTTTATTGTACTGAAGTTGTGATTTTGTTATTATCATCTTCATCATTTGTAGAGTTAATATTCATTAAAGTTTGAATGCTAATGAGGGAAAGTTGGTAGACTGATGTTAAAAGTTATACCATTCTGGACTGAGAACTGTGATACGATTTTTCTTATATGTTTTTTTGTTTTAATATTTTGTACGCTATTTTTATAATAAAGTTGAAATATTTATGGGGTTTGAATAAGTTATTGAAGATCATTATTATACTTCATTAATATTTCTGATATATTATTCCTTTTTCAAGTAATATTTTATCTGAGACATATATGAAATGATTTATAACTGACTCACCCAATGGCATAAAATTTGAGAATAGTGACAAGACTATATGCAGCTACAAAAGGGACTTGAATTATTCAAACTAGATTAATATAAGAATGAAACTGATTTTGAGAACGATATTTAGGATATAGTGATTGATGTCACAACAGACTATGTAAAGAGACAGAAAGAAATATATATACTCCTATTGTATGCCCTTGAAAATACATAAACTTGTGAATGATTTTAACACTCTTTTAAGCTTCCTCAGATTCAAGAATTGCAACATTATTATACAAGATATTTCTAATGTATAATGGTTATAGGTAGTATTCTCTAGTAACATTTAATTGATCTATTACTAACAACTACATACCCTCAGGATGCTTTAACTCTACCTTGTGGTGTGTGCTCAACAGATATCTTGCTTTTATTTGTGGCTACTCAAAATAAAAAAAGAAAATATTTTGGAAACGTAAATGCAGAAATTAAGATTTCAGAAAGTACATTATAATTTTCTCTTGAAAGAGTCTATGGCCGTATAAGATATAAGATATGAAAAAAAATTGTGACAAGAAATTAAATAAATATATACATATGGCAGAATAAAGCGTATAATTTTTACATCAGCTTGGATTATTATCGTAAACCAACATATGAAGGGAAATGGAATGAAAATCTTTTATCTTTGCAATACAATTCGATTTGTATTGTTTTTTCTAGACTCGGTTATGTTCCTCTTGATACATGTTCTAGATGCAGTGAATAAGTACAGTATATTAAAATATTCAGACTGGTTAATTTATATTCTGTATGTGTCTGCCCAAAACTACTACATAAAAATTTAACTAAGAATAAATTTAAATTCAATGGTTAGTGAAAGTAAAAAATGAATATTTACCTGAACAATTTTACTTCACTTCAAGCAGAATTAGCATGAGATACAGCTAGAGAAACTCGACAAAGATAAAATTTTATTACTTATCGTGTTAAAAGGCTTTAATTTTTTTTCTAAATTTTAGTAATAATAAAATGAATAAGAAATATATGAAATGTTATGTAATGATGAATTTCGGTTTTCTTAGTAAAAAACCTGAAGCAGAATATTAAACTCATGGATTTTAGACTTGTTAACTGGGAATATGTACATGAATGTATATTTACAAGAAATCCCAGCAAGTAAAAGTTGTGATAGGATATTCCTCATAGAATGTAAACTGGAGGCATTACATTTATTTTAGAATCTGATACATAAGGTAATATGTGTCATATTTTCTTGCTTAGAATTAGACAACATGTAGGTCATGTTTTGGTATTTTCAAGTTACATGAGATGATGCAACAAGAACAAACAAGTATCAATGAATGTCTACTAGATGTTATACTGATATGCAAATCAGTTTGTTTACTTCTGTTAATAATACTATTTAATTTTTTAATCTGATGCTTGCTTCAAAATGAGAGTGCTTTAGAAAAATATGAGAGAATCAAACATGAACCTAGAAATTTTTCAATGGTGAAGCTAAATTTGCATTGAAACTCAAATTTTAATAATTATTTCCAGCTCCTACTGCGTTTCAAAGTTTGGATAATTATGACTTTATTGTTTTTAAGAAAATCATTTTTAGATAATCTTTCTACTTTTGGGTATAATTGCACTTATTCTACCAAAGTAACTAAATCAAGAATGAAATATTATACTGGATATGCCATGGGCAACAGCCTGATAAAATTGTATGGAATTAAGCCCAATTAAGTCTGTTATTTATAAAATAAAAATTGAGGTTTTAACACACATGTTGAAAAATCAGGTCGGAGTGCAATATCAATTATCAATTAATTTTCTTTGCAAAATTCAGCTATTCTTGCAACTAAAAATAAAGCAGTTCTCTATTATGTGTTATTGAGATATAAGAGGAATTTAAAATATGGAAAAGTGAAAATGGCTTGTTTATGAAAGGAACAAAATAATATTGAGAACACACATATGGATTCTACATATGAAGGCCTTTCTAAAATAGGGTATGCTATATATAGAACTGATAAATGAGACAAGATTCAAAATATAAATTGCTATGACAGTATTATTAATTATACTTGAGTTGTTCTAGCAGATTTCTAGCACTGATAGAGCCTAATAACCCACTGCAATTTTTAATATATGCCATGAGAAGTGCCATGAACCAAAAATGAGAATTTAATATGTGGCATGTTAAGAATTAAGAAACAGAATTCAGTCTCAAAATCTAAAAAATTAAAATTGTTTATTATACATGTAAATGGTAATGGTGCAGAAGAAGCAAAGAAAAGAAGTTTGTAAAGAGCTCAAAATTTTTTTGTTTACGAAAGTTATTTTATATGAAGAGATTATTTATTAGAAATTTGATAAATAAAAGAATGTGATTTTACAGTATTTTTCAAAACACAGCTTAAATGAAGTTGTGAGAAAATACAATTAAATCCTTTAAGCTTAATTATCGGAGAAAATAATTAACCTTAACTATTGTTAAATGTAAGAAAAAATTTTGAAAAAATATCAATAAAGGTTTCCAGTTACCTTTGATTCCCTTTAAAATTTTGATTTTCAATGAAGAATCATTATATACCAAGAAAAAAAAAATATGTTGAAAGTTTTTGATGAAATTTTTATCTGTATAAATAATAAAATATATATGTTCAGATGAATTAGCTCTCAAGGAAAATATTATATAAATGTGTATTATTTTGAAGCTACAAATTTCTCTTAAATTTTGTAATGAATGAATTTTATGGATTTCTTTTAATACCTGTACCATATTCAGATTGAGGAGTTGTTTGTTATGTGATCAATTCTAAAACTTATTGCTATTACATATCTATGAAGTTATGAACATAATAATATACAAAAAATAGCAAAACAATTTGAAACTATGCAAACATTTATGAAGATTCAGGAAATATGAGTTATGTCTTTTACAGCCTTAGAGTTATATGATTGTGCACCAGTTAGTAGAAAGTGAGTACTATTATATGAGAACAAAACTTTTTTCAAATTTTGGATAGAATATAGATATTTTGATTATACAACGAAAATTTTACAAAAATTCAGCATTTAAAAAAAAAAAAATCTGTTTTGTTTTTCTTCATCCCAAATCAACTATATCTATTTTAATGTTAAAATTTTAATAAATTATGATCAAAATAAAATAGATGAATAAGTTTGTTTAACAACTGCCTGCATGTTTTCAACCTAAGAAGAGTTAACTATTTTTAGACATCACATAAGAAAAATCTCTTTGAACAATTATGAAAGCAATTAAAAAGGGTAATTTTTATATGTCATTTTTAGAAACTGCAAGTATCATGCTTATCAAATGAAATTTATATAATATAAAAAGAGGACTGTGACTTTAAAGTGTTTCTATACAGTGTTTTTAAATTTTTGACTTTCAGTTTATATTAAATAAAGTAACTAGAGAAATTAATTAAGATTTTATCTAAAAGTTTCTCTTAGCTGGAATCATAACAAAAAAATCTAAATTTTAAGGATGGGGAATAGTTTTATTTTTGACGTAATATTAATAATTACTAAAAATAAACTTGGGAATTAACATAATTTTTTTATATTCTCAGATTTTTTTTTTTTATGTATTGAATTAGACTTTCAATTTTTTATTTTTTCTGAAATAAAGTAGTAAAGTGGTATATTCTAAATATGTTATAAAATGTGTTACATTCAATTTTGGAATAATTTCGATTAAGACATATTAGTCAAAAATATGACCTATTTATATTTATGACACATGATTTTGTGTTTGCTATAGTGCATGAAGAAGATAGATAATTAATTTTATTTTTTATATCAATCAAAATCAAAATTCTACCATTCAATAGCACCTTTCAGTTGCAAATTTTGTTGATATGTCCTTGAAATTTTTTTTAAGAATTTGCTGTTTTTTTGCCCTCATGACATGACACTCTTCATTCATAATATAATCATCACTTTGGTTGAAATATATTCACTGTCTATGCATCTGTTGTTAGCTCACATCAATAGAGGCAAAGATCTGAAAGTCTATAATATAGCCTATTGAAATTTGTTTTTCTGAAAATAAGCAACCCTTCTTATGACCATCCTGAACTTTTATGCATTCAGTTATATTTTAAATAATATATTTTCACCTCTTAATTTACTCATTTTTTTCTCAGTACAGGAATTATGCATACTTTTCTTATCTGAATTTTTTTTAGGTATATATCTAAATATTTGACCTTGATATATAGACATACAATCTGAGGCCTTCATGCAGTATGATTTTATTTTAGTAGTGTTATCTCTCCCCATCAGTTACTTCCTGTCAGAATTCTCAAAAACATCCTTTTGCTAGACTCCTGGCTGTTTAAAATAGATCACCCTCATAGTTGCTGAATTTTAGCCAATAAGGCAATGAGGACAATTTCACACCCATGATGACATCACTAGTTCTGTATTCCTGTTATCAAGAATTTTTATGATCAGTTGTATGTTGTTCATTCTAGCTGTTAGTAATAGATCTTTTTCTCTGAAAGTGAATGACACTTCTCAGACACAATAGTTTCCAGTAAGTTCTTTTGCTGTAAGAATTTTTTGTAGATTTTTATTTACAATTGAATTTTGATATCTTTCTCCATCTCATAGTTGAGTTTATGTAATATTTATGTAAATTTTCTTTTGTAAAGCTTTATTCTGTAGATTTTGTGTCTGTGGATTGTAGTATCCCTTTAGATCACTAACATATATATTTTTGTTTATTTACAAATAAAATTGATAACTGGCATCCAAAATATAAAGCATGAAAATGGGAAGAAGGAGGGAATGTTTATTTTTGGTTTCAAATGTCTAATGTCTACAATTGCTTTAGTACTTCATTTTAAGAATTTTTATCAATATATTCTCTAACTTTTATTGCTGAAGTATAAAATGTGTAAATTACAGATCTGTCTAGTAAGCATGAAGAGTACAGAGAAATGCTTTGAAAATGTTACATTAAATTTACCTGCAAAATGCCATTGTGAGTTGTCTTGTAAAAACAACCCATAAAATGTGACTTTTGAAAAATCATTTATTTCTTAATGTATATAGTTTACTAAAGATACATGTGACCAGATGAAATGTATCTTTTGTCAAAAAGAGCATGAGAATTGATAATCTCCTGCATCATAGCAATGTAAAGTGCTTTAATCAGTTATCAGTTGTCTTGCATTCAGTCAAGAAATGCAATTTATGTAATTGCTGCACATTAGATTAAGTTTTTATATTTTAATTGATTTTTTCTAATTTTTGTTGTAAAACTGAACTTAATCCATTACAAACATGTAAATTAACACGTTGTTACTTATATGCATCTATAAGAAAAAATCTTTCTCTTTTAGGACAGGAAATGCTTATTGGAATAATTGTTGGTAGTTGTTTAGGTGCAGCTGTGTGTTTGTTTATAGTTCTGAAGATATTTCATTGGTAGGTAGAATACATTTTTACAATATTTTGCCTGTTTATTTTAAGATCTGATTTGTTCATTTTGTTAATCTTTAGTTTTAATTTTCTAATTTGTCTTTACATCTAAAATTTCTTTAATTGAAATGAATAAAAACTAAAATGTGATTTTAATTACATACTGAAATATTATGACTAAGATATCATAAGATCAATATATATAAAAGTAATTTCTTTTGATGTCCATTAAATTGCTTGGAAAAATTAAACCCTCAATTTTTACTTTATCTTTCAGTTTTAAAACCAAGTTTAATCAACTGAGAACCATGAAGATTAGGTTGCCAGAAGGTTTAGAAGGCCCTGAAACAGTAAGTTTCTATCTTTCAGTGATATATATATATATATATATATATATATATATATATATATATATATATATATATATCACAATATTTGAATTTTCAAACATTTATTTCTTTTTAAGCAGAATGTTCTTCAGGATTAGTTTTGAAATTTCAAAAACATTATAAAATATTCTTAAATAATTTCATAACACTTGAGATCAATTCTTCTATTTTATTTAAATTTCTTAGAGACAAATAAATACTTATGGTCAGTATGTATCTTGAAATTTGCTAAGAATTTTAGTTAGTGAGATAACTGAGTTGCTGATCAAAGGACAGTTTACCTTATTTAGGAAGAAATTAACTGGATGTTGTTTAACTCAAAATAGTTACTGAGATGTTAATGACAAATGACAACATGTTAAGTACACTTACATTTTGATGAAAGAAATATTAACCTCTTCTATTTCTCTTTTTTAAAATAAGGTGGTGGAAAACTGTATTTATAAATCCTTTTATATCATACTGTATAAACATAATGATAGACTAACTGTGAAAATTGGAATTTAATTTTCTGCTTGTAATTTCTCTCCCTTTTTTTAGAACCCTCTTAACAACTATGAATTTTTCAAAAATGGACTTAATGGAAACATAGAAGGAAATAATATTGAAAGATTATCTTATATTATTGATGAAAATAAAAACAGACATGGTTCAGGAAGCTCCCAATTTAGTAATTCTTCAACTGAGGAGGTAATTACTGTCCTTTCTATCTGTCACTGTAGTAAACTACATGCAATTCATAGCTAAAATTCAACTAGTATACTTTCAGAATTAAATATTACAAACATTACATTTTCTTTATGTATGTATTTAATTTTCTGCTTACTCATTATTTTATAATATTTGTGATTTGAGATTCTTAAATACATACGTGAACACATTAATTAAAAAAACAGTGGAAATTTCACTATCTGTTTTAAAAGGAGAGAAAAGTTTTAACAGAATATTTTTCAGTGCTTCTTGATAATAGCAATGATATTTTCAAAATAAATTTTACTTATCTTTAGCATTGCTGTAACTTTTAAAAAGCTGTTGTTATTCTGCATTTTTAACCTTTAGTTTTTTTTAATGGATTCATCAGAATTACTACTGTAGAAAGTTATTTTATTTTGAAATATGCATTGTATTGTTAATATAAATCACCTCCTTTAAATCAAAAACCTTGTGGGCCATTACACATTTGGTCAGGTTAGAATATTGTCCATTGTACTGACAGAAAGTAACACATTGAACTACTCATTGAGATAAAATGCTACAAGAGTACAACTGGAAGAAATATAGTGTTTACAAAGATATCCATATTGATCTACTTTATATATATGTCTCTATATGAAAATATACTTTTTTATGTGTATATGTTCCCAGAAAATAAATATCTCATCATGTAGAATTAAACTGAAACTATACTAAGATTTTTTACTTATAACTTAATATACTTGTACTTACTATATTCTTTATATCAGAGGGAAAATTTTAATTTCTTGAACTTAAAATATGTCAGCAAACAGGAGAGTAGTGAAAAATATCTTTAATAATCCTTTTTCATTTGTTTTTGAAAATAATTTATGCTACCTTGAAAAATATGTTATTTTATGCCTGTATGTTACTAAAATCAAACTATATTTAAATTATCAAAATTTAAGCTTTAAAAATATAATTTTTATCATATGCAGTTTGATGAAAGGTAATTTCTTTTATAGTCAGTTCCAGTCATCATTTAAAAATATTATCAGTATTTAATATTTTTTTCACAAGCACAACAGCCCCCTACAGGCTGTGGCTGCCTTAACCACACGCTCCCTCCAGTGTCTTCTATCTGCAATGACTCCTTTCCAATTTTTAACTTTCACAAAGTCTTAAGTCTTTTTCAACATTATTTAACCATCTAGTTGGTGGTCTACCTCTAGCTCAGGATCCCTCAGGTTTTTTAAATGTCAAGATCTTAGAGGGATTATCTTCCGAGCTTCTCCAAACATGGCCAAGCCATCTTAATCTATTACTACGGATGACTTGTGTTATTTGTGATTGCCTATAAAGCCTATACAGTTCAAAATTATATCTTGTTCTCCAATGTCCCTCTTCCTGAACTAGGCCAAAGATAGCCCTGACGATTTTTCTCTCAAACATGTCCAGTGAGCATTGCGTGTCTATGCTCAAGGTCCATATTTCACTTGCATAAAGTAAGACAGGTAGTATTAGTGTCTTATAAATTCATATTTTAGTTTTGTGACTGATAAGATTAGATCTCAATTGTGTTCTCAGCTCAAAGAAGCATTTATTAGCCATTTTGATTCTGTTATCAATTTCTGCTCTTAGTTTATTTTTGTCATTAATTATAGTGCCAAGGTATTTAAATCTATCAGCCTTTTCAAAGGTGTAACCTTTAATGCATAAAGGGTTGTTTTAGTTTACCATAGAGGGTGAGAATTCGATAAATTTAGTTTTATCCTCATTGACAGTGAGGCCCGTATTTGTAGATGAGGATTCGATAGTTGAAAAAGCATCTTTTACTGCTCTTTCTGACTTTCCAATAATATCTATATCATCTACATAGGCCAATATTTACAGCGACTTGTTCCACAGAGTGCATATTCTGTCTAATCCACTGTCTCTAATCCACTTTTCTTACGCTAAATTGAATATCAAGCAAGTGAGGGAATCTCCTTGACATAGCCCTCTTTCTGTTATAAGAGGTTCAGATAAATGATTTTGGATTTTAATCCTACATCTCACTTTGCCAAGTGTAGCTCTAGTTAAATTAATAAGCTTAGTGGGGATTCCAAACTCTTCTGTTGTCTCAAATAGCTTGTCTCTCTTTATACTGTCATATGCTGCCTTAAAGTCTATAAATAGGTAATAAGTTTTAATACTATATTCTTTAGTTTTTTCGAGAATTTGTCTTAAGGCATGGATTTTATCTATAGTAGATCTATGGGATCTAAATCCACATTGGTAGTTTCCAATCACCTTATCAGCAAAGAGGAGCAGTCTTGCAAATAGTAGGTTGGAGAGTATTTTATATGCCGTATTGAGAAGTGTAATGCCCATATAGTTACAACATTCAACTTTATCTCCCTTTTTAAAAATAGGGCAAATGGAGCCTTCTTCCCATTCAATGGGTATTTTCTCCGCAGTCCATATTTTAGTCATAATTTTATGATTGGTATTTATAAGTTCATCTACCTTCAGTGGTTCTGGTAATATACGGTTGGGACCAGCCAATCTGTTATCTTTAAGTTTCTTAATAGCCAGCCTCAGTTCATCTAAAGATGGTGGGGGAGCATTTCCCGCATCCAGGGAGGTATTTGGTTCTTCAAAGGTACCAATAGGGTCGTCAGTTTCATCTCTTCCTTCAAGCAGATCTTGAAAATAACTTTTTCATACATTCAATACTTCCTGGAGTTCACCTACAAGTTCTTCATTCTTATTTCTACATGTGATAGTTCTCGGCTTGAATTCTTTCCTTGTGTTATTGACTTGTTTGTAGAACCTCCTACCTTCTTTCTGGTTATTTAAGTTCTCCAAATTTTTTAGCATTTCCTCTTGAAATGCTCTTTTCTAATTTTTTATGTAGTTTATTTTCTACCTTCCTCATGTCCTTATATTTTTCCTCATGATTTCTGGTATAGGGCTTCTGTATCATCATCCTGTAAGCCTTTGTTTTCAAGGGCCTCTTTGCACTTATCAAACCAATCATTTCTGGTACTAGGTTTTAGTCTTGGGAGTGTTTCAAGTGCTGATCTCAAAATTATTTCTTTTACAGAGTGCTAACTAACATCGTAATTTTCCTTTCTATTTTCTAGCTCTAAATCCCTGTATATCTTGAGCTTATACTTTTTAAGAATAATTGGATCTCTTAATTTGGCAGTCTGGTTTAAAACATGAATTCTCTTTCTTTGAATAGAATTTCTTACATATTCTATATCTGACCTTGGACAAAACAAGCATGTGGTCAGTATCCATATTTGCACCTCTGTAGCTTCTCACATCCATATTTAATATCATAATGTGTATAAAACATTTATTTTTTGAAAATTTAAATATTTCTGAAAAGCATGCTCTTCACATTTATTACGCATTAAAAACTCAATCTGTGTCATCCTTATTAGCTATATGACTGATTCCTATTTCAAAGGAATCATTCTTCTGTCCCAGAAAAAAAATAAACCTTTTCTGTATTGGCTATAATGATGAATAAATCAGATATCTTTATTTTGAGGAGGGAGAAAGTAAAAAAAACACGGGGTTTTATTAGATATACCATTAAAGCACTGAAGGTGAAGGGGTTTCACTCTGTGAATGACATTTATAAGGTTTGTTAACTTCACTGTAAAATATCCAAGTGTCGAATGGCTCCATATTTATACTGATGGTTCTGCAACAGAGAGTGTAACTGGGGCTGGTCTTTACTGTAAGGGATTCTTTGAGGAATTTTATCCTGTGGGCTCTAATACTACAAACTTCAATGCTCAAATTGAGTCCATAAAACGAGCAATTCTAAATTTGGATATAAATATTATACCCTGGATATAAATATTATACCCTTTCTTACTGAAAAGATCTGCTGAAAAGCCTTTATAGAAATATCTACCTTAAGTGAATTGCTGCTGTAGCAAAATAAAAAGTTTAAACTTTGTTGTATACATATTAGTAATATTCAACATATTCTAAATTATAACTTTTTTCCAATTAAGCATGCATATTTCATTATTTTATTTTCATTTATTAGCTGATATTCAAGAATGGAAAATGCATGAAATTTGGAAGGAAACCTAGTGGAGATAGCAGTGGATGTAGTAGTATGTCATCTAATGCCACACCTAGAATTCAGTTGTCATCAGATTCTGGGACTGAATCAGATTTTGCAATTCCACCATCCCCTGATTCAGCAATCACAGATCAAAGCTTGCCAAACCCTCATAAAACTCCACTGCCTATTTTGATGGAAGTACATGACCAAGCATCACTCGAAAAACAGAGTCCACAACAAGAATTTTCACCAGATAGAAAATTCCACAAGCATAAAACTGCAGATGGCATGATTTTAAAAATTGATCCTCCATACAGCAAGTTTGGTATTGCTGGTAATTCTACAGCATCTGTTAATCCATTAGCTTTTTACAGCTGTAATTTAGCCAACAGTGAACCATCTGTGTTTGATGCACAGAAACCTGAAAAACCAGATACAGTAATGGCTCCATATTCAAAAGTTGGTTTAGCCAAAAGCAGTGGGGATTTATTGGGCATGTCTACAATGAAACAGATGGGATACTCAAAGTTTGGATTTCCAGCATCCCAAAAAAGATTCTCCATACCTCCTCCAAACCTAAATCCTATAGCTGTCCTTTTATTGGAAAATCCAGATAAAAGTGAAAAGCCAAATATCAAAAATACTTTAGAGGATAAATTTGTACATTCTAAGGTAGGCAAAGAAGCATCTATTAGTATTCCTACTAATGACTTAGTTGAAGATTGTGGCTATATTAAGTTTGGAAGGGGGAATTTATGCCCTAAAATCCCATCTCATGGTTATGTACCATTTAATGACCTTAAGAGTCAGATGGAACAAAATCCATTACCGATACCTGTAAATCCTGCTAGTGAAATGAAAGATATATTTGACACTTCAAAAACTGATAAAAATCAATTGGAATTCCCTAGCAATACTGATTGGCCTGATCTTAATCAGTGTCAAAAGGAACATAGTAGAGAAGATCCTTTAGAGGAGCTGTTTGATGTGCCATTTTTACTCAACTCAACAAATGATATGAGTATTGAGGGTGGGATTTATAACTCTAATAGTAGCAGTTTAAATTTACCATGTACTCAGAACTCTGATCTGTCACTTACCAAGGTACCCTCTGAGTCAGATATCAAACTCACTTCAGACTCATCCACATCTAGTGAACTCAGTAATGAGAGCAATCCATTTTTACAAAATGAAGTCAGCAGTTTGACTGATGTAAATGTTTTATGTCCAAAGGACAACCCAACACCTGAAGAACTGCATTGTAATGGAATTCATAAAAAAACTAATAACTATGGTATACCTAATGAGGTGATTGTAAACCCAATGACTTTAAGGAATGGCTATGTACCATTTCATTCTCTTACAGACTCAATTTGTGATAGGACACTTAACCACTCACCAAAAGTTCCAGAACCAGATGTTCCCCGAACTGTCTTTCCTAATGGTATTTATAATGGAACAGATAATTATCTGACATCAACTCAGAAAGGGGACACGAAACTTTTAAGGAATGATCCCCTTTCAAAAGGTAGTTCAGTTTTATCACCTGTAAAGAAAGATATGTCCATTACAGAAAAGCCAGTTCAGAAAGAAAATGGTTATTCCAGTTTATCTTTAAAGTACATTTTGAAACCTTTGCCGAAAATGGAATCTGAAATATGTGAAGTGTAAAAAGTGTATTTGTTAAATGTTTTGTGGTAGTTCAGTTCTTCATATTGTTATCATTGAGTCATTCATATTTTATGAAGAGTTTTCATAAATAGTAAGAACTGCTTGTATTTTCATGTATTGTAATGATTTCTTTTTTGTGACATGAAAGAAGAAATTTAAATAAATTCATTTACATTTTTAAAAACACATAGGAGGTTGGAAAATTTTCTGCAGATGTATTAACTACACTTATTCTGTACATAATGTTTAGAGTACAAAGTATTTTTCTATAGAGACTTATTTTGTGAAGACAAAGTATTTACAAATTATTTTAATCCTCTGAAATTTGTTTTATTTTAAGGTTTCAGTTCAATTTGTTCAAAAAGCAACTGAGCTCTTGAATTTTGATGTTTTGATGCAATTTTTTTTTCTATAGGTATTTTAAGTTTTTATTTATTAGAAAAGTTATGTGAGAGAAAGGTTCAAAATACTATAGTATTGTTCATATTTGCAACAAATTAAATTATTTACTGTTTGTATTTTTCATAAAATTAAAATTTATATTTTTAAACTTTGAAAAAAAAAGGAAATTTAAAATACTACGTATTCAACAGTTATTGGTGTTGTAATTTATTTATTCATCATTTTCTTAATACAGTTTTATTTTTTATTAAAAGGAACCTTACTGTACTTTCAGGCCATTAAGTTTGCTTCAGTAATAAAAATAGTTCATTGTTTAGCATTCAGAATTTTTTCTCCATATATAGCCTGGTTGCATGAGAGAAAAATTGCATGAGAAAAGAGACAAACATATTGTTTTTGAAAGAATCATATGCATGCACAAAAATATAATATTTTATAAAAAGGAAGATAAAGTTACTCCCAGTGTATACATTTCAAGGATTTAATTTTGTATACCTTCAGCTATTGTGTGAATAGCACAGTGTTAAATGTAATGTGTGTACATTGTCTATGACGTTTGAATTCTGTAGATGATGCATATTATATAAAACACCATTTTGCATGTTTTAAATGTGCCCCTTTTATTTCTCAAGAAAAAGCCAACGATAAAGATATATATTAATTATATTTTGATGTATATATATTGATATATGATTTACATGAATAAATAAGTGAGTAAATATTATAAAATATTGTATAAATGTATTATATGTTAAATATGTATGATTATAATTAAAAATGTCCATGATATAATGATAAAATTTACTAAAGAAAATAATAATGGAATATAAGCTTTTACTCATTTTAGCAAATCAAAGTTTTGTAGCTAGAACTAAATTTTTAAGAAAAATGATCATAAAGTACTTATTCTTTTAAAATAAAACTTAAAAATTTGAAAATTTATGTTTTTTTAATCATACTGATGAAAGAAAATAAATGTTACTTAAATTAATATATATGAGGGTAAATTTAATATGAGTTGATTCTGATTTAAAAATGTATGTTACTTAAAAATATTTCTGTATTACTAATTATAGCAGAAACATAATGAATTTGATAGTTTGTTATTCTGAAGAATTATAATTAGAGCTCATAAAACATTTTCATCAAAGATGTGTAAATACTTTACTTTAAAAAAATTGCATTGCAACTTTTTTTTTTTTTTTTTTTGTCATAGGTTTCTTTAAAGTTTTCATTTAATTTTATACAAATAAACATATTTCATTTTAAGTTTCAAAAGATTCTTTACAACCATTAATGTTTGACTTTGTACTTAATCTAACTTGTATATTAATGGATTATGTTAAATGACTTCTACTGGAAAGAGAAAATGTTTTTAGAGCACCATGTCATCTAGGGTGATCCAAAAGCCATGCAAACTGTGATTTGATAAAATGCATAGAAATAGCCAATTGATTCTTCAGATGAGACTGTGCAAGACTGTGTGTAGCAGTAGCAATAAACAGTGTGTGGGGGGGGGGGGTGGAGGGGGGACTAGGTTTATGTACACTCACTTCTCATGTGATCTAACTACCATTTGCTACTATTAGATCTTGAATTGAGATCAAGCAGTGTTTTAATCAAGTCAATATGCCTTTATTATAGAGAATTACAGTGAGTTTAAGTAAAGATCTTTACATGTATAAAGTTTCATAGATGTATACCATTTATGTTTAAAGAAATACTGAATGAAAATTAATAACAGTTGATTGACTGATAATTTACAGATTTGTTAATCCAAAATGCCCCAAAATATATTGCTCTAATGCTGTTTCAGGTTACAGGTTGCATAACTTAAAGATCTCTATATACTCTTTCATAGACTGTTAAACTTCAATTTCATAAATATTATTATTGTCTTTTAGTAGTCTGTTATTTATATTTAAGTCTAAAACCCCACTATAAAGCCTTTCAATGGAATATTTAGCAAAAAAACATTATGGGTGCAAATTTCCACTTTAAGGTTCTACACAAAATATTATCTAGCCTCTATGTAAGTCATTCATGTGCCAATAAGATGAATATTGTCATTAAACACATAAAAGTTGTGATGATTCACAGAATTAATTTGTGAATCAGCGTATTTGTTTGCTTTTGTCACTGTTTTGTGTGACTGTTATGGTATAAATAGCTTCATCATAACAAAAAGTGATGAGGATTAATGCTGTATTGTATGTTGTATATTATCGGACTGTAAAGAAAAAATGTCTTACAGTGCATTTATTTTTAAGTACTTTATTGCATTATGAAGAAACATTATTTATTTTGAGAAAATTGAGAGATATTCTATGTACTCTAAATTTCATAATGTTCCAAAGAAATGTGTGATCAATTTAAAGACTTGTTGGTGTTTATTAGTGAAGTATTCAGCTTATATCTTTATTTACAGTATTCATTTAAGGTTTTCTAGAATATTTTATGATTCAATATGGTATAGTGCATATATCAAGAATTTTAATTTTAAATATGCACTATCTTATACAATTTCTTAACATTTGATTCCTGTGAATGAATTATTTGAATTTGAGCATTTGAATTAACCTAGGCTGAGGTAAGTAGAGGCATACTGTAGCAATAAGTAATTCTGAAAATGAATTTGTGATTTCATATTTTTTAATTTATGAAATCCAGGGAAGATTATGTTGTATTTTATTGAAAATGTATTGAAAATTTTACTGAAAAGATTTTATTGAATTCATTCTAGAAGGAGAAATTACTTTAAATTATTTAGTGTTTTAAGTTCAAAATCTTATTAATATTATGCATGCAAAATGAAAGACCAGATCTTATCTATATAATTTCATACTCAAAGCCCTGTGTAATGAAGTCCTCTGTACATAGCTTTCAGTTCTAATCAATCATTTCAAACATAGTCATCCTTAGCATAATCCAGCTGATTTTTAATGTTTCATACTTTATAAAACCCTTTGACTTATGAATAAAATGAAACTCAATTTGTTTAATATAGCTCAACTTAATGGTTTTGTAAACTTTACCAAAATAAATAAATAAAAATAAATTTTAAAAAACAGATAATTTACACTCCTAATTAATTCATGCTTTAATACTTATTATATATATGGTAATATTTCTCTAATATTTGTTTTATAAGCTTACTAGAAGCAAATTTAATTGGCATAAAATTCTTGTGTCTCAGAAACATCAAGTGTTAAAATTGACATAACGAGCAAATGAACCCAGGCATCTTTGTACATTAAAGGATGAAGAATAATGATATATATAGCAAAAAAGGATGTCAGGCAACAGTTTGTAAAGCAGCCCCCTCCTAAAATCTTCTTTAAAATCCTCAAACATCATGTGGTCTGATGACCACATGGCTTTTGAGGTTTTTAAAGATTTTCATATACTCTATCGTAAAAGCATTTTCAGTGTTGTGTGATTTGAATTGTGACAATTTAGAAGTAAAATGAACATTAAAAAAAATTTTAATGTCATATTGACAATTTTCTTATACTGATAAGGAACTTTTATTTATTAACTAGATTAATTTGTTATATTATTTGCTTCCTTAAAAATTTTTAATACAGCTCAAAATATTTTTAATCTTAAATTAATTGAAGCACTAATGCATAGATTTTTATAAATTTGATCACTGTTTAGCTGTTATTAAATTTTTTCTTTAGTAACGTGTTGAATGAAGATATTAACTAGACAATGACATGTGTGACACCTTTAAAAAAAATTTATACTCTTATTGAAAGAGATAAGAAAATTGAAAGTTTATTTAGCATTTCCAGTTTTATACTCCAGTTCGATATTCATTAAGTTCCATCATATTTCCCTGCTAATTGTGATTCAGATCTATTATAGATTCCAATTTTTTTAACGCCTCAGTCTAGGTTTAAAATTAATCACTTGATTTATTCTAGTATTCTTAAAAGATTATTATTAACAGAATGGATAAAACTTAAAATTTTACGCCATTCATCGTTCCTCTAGTTATTTATTTCTTAATCATAATTTGAGATGTTAATATCTAAATTTACTTGCATTTCGCATTGTGAAGAATGACGGTGTAAAAAGAAGTACAAAAATGTTGCATCGCATTCCCCCGGTGAACTTTGTTTTGTCTATATTTTATGTAAATGACGGGTTTTGTTTTTTAAGACTTTATGAAGCTGTTTTTTGTTGTGCCATGGTTGATTTTTATTGTAAAATTTAACACCTTGTGATTGAGAAAAATAAAAATTATTAATCGTTTGTGGATGTTGCTTCATTTATGTACCGGTACTGCTCGAAACAAGCGGGAAAAAGATTGTTTATATATTGTTTATACGCACAGCTGTTCTCTAATCGATGTCCCGCTGAATTTCAGTAATAGGTGAGATTCAGGCAGGTGACGGCGTCATGACGTCTTTTTCATGGGGCGCCAAAATATTGGGAAAATTCTCTTCTACGTTGTCACCTTTCCTCCGCCCCCCCCCTCAATACACATACAAATATTTATTTTCCATTGAGGAGAGGTACAATTTTATGGCCTCAGGCCAGTGGCGTAGCGAGGGGGGGGGGGGCAAGGGGGTCTATCATGCCCCGGGCGCCACTTGCAGAGGGGCGCCAATATAAGGTCTATATATTATATTATTATATGTTTTTCGGGGGGGGGCGCCAATATAAGGTCTATATATTATATTACTATATGTTTTTCGGGGGGGAGGGTGCCAATATAAGGTCTATATATTATATTAATATATGTTTTTCGGGGGGGGGCGCCAATATAAGGTCTATATATTATATTACTATATGTTTTTTCGGGGGGGGGGGTGCCAATATAAGGTCTATATATTATATTAATATATGTTTTTCGGGTGGGGAGCGACAATATAAGGTCTATATATTATATTGCTATATGCTTTGCGGGGGGGGGGGGCGCCACAAAGGTATCGTGTCCCGGGCGCCAGTTATGCTTGCTACGCCACTGCCTCAGGCCAGTGGCGGATGAAGCATTTGGATGCCCCCAAGGGCAATCTAGTTTTGAGGCTCGGGCAGGTCAATGCAATAATAATTACCAATAATATTTGTCAATATTATTTAGATCAGTGGTTCCCAAGCGGTGGTCCGCGAGAGCCTCGAGAGTGGTTCGGCACCACATATAAAAAAGTTGCCAAATAAATGGGGATTTTGAAATCAATGTTCATTGAACTAGATGGCGGAATATATCCGATAACTATCAGGTGTTGAATTAAAATTTCTTAAAAGTTTAACATAATTATTTTATTATTTGAATATGATATGTTAGAATGTAAGTACGTTAATCCTGTATCCCTTTTGCCTGAGGGATATTCTATAACTCTATGCCCCCGGAAGGTTTCCCCCCTCTAGTCTGTAGGGGGGGGGGGGGTCCGCACATGGTTCAGTTTCTGGTTTAGACTTCTACGGATTGCGAACCACTGATTTAGACCAATCGTAATAGCGATTCCGAAGGGCTACAAACATCCATGCTAACTGAGGACCAAAACACACTGAAAATGAATTGGTCACACTGGATTTGTTCGCTATTACGATTATTAATATTGATAAATATTATTTATTACGTAAGATATTTTCTCACTGTCGAAAAGGTTTGGTTTGGAGCGCTAGTCTTTTTTTTTTTTTCCCGCTATACGGAGGCTAGTTAGACCGGGACCTACTGCTTTAAGCCGATTGCGTACGGCTGCAAACGTCCATGCCAAGAGTGGGATTCAAACCCACAGACTCTGGTACCCAGCGCCCTAGCCATTCGGACTTCGTCCGGCTCACAGTCGAAAAGGAAAATTTTGATTCGTCAATTATTAGGTAGTAAAAACGGGTGCTACGTTGTTTGTCGTTCGGCGAACGCAAATTGTCTAGATCAGGGGTCGGCAACGCGGTGCCCGCGAAGCAATTTTAAAGTGCCCGCCGCTCAAATATTTAAATTTCAGGTATTTGAGTTTAGATATTTGATTGAGAGAGATGAGTAGAGCGGTTTTTAAATTTATTTCCACAGGTGAAAGAATTTCTATTATCCAGGAATGAAATTTGTTTAGAATTAAAGCAAAAATCTTTGTTAATTGAGCTAGGCTTTCTAACCGATTTAAATGTAAACTTAAAGGAACTAAATTGGAAATTACAGGGTAGAAATCATCATATATTGCTTCTATGACAAGTACGATAAATGCATTTAAAGCTAAATTTGTGCTCTGGAAATCGCATATGGAAAATATAATTTTTTTCATTTCCCAAATTTAAAAATGGTGATAGAAAATTATGTTGGAAATGTTACCACTATCAATTTGCCAAACATTTTGATTCCTGATTGGAAGAATTTAATACCAGATTTGAAGAATTCTACGAATTGGAGGTATTCTTGACGTTTTATATTAATCCTTTCTCTCATACAGGGGACGAGGTGACTCATAAAATCGCAACATATTGATATTTCCAATACGGAGAACTGAAAATTGGAAATTATATATATATAAAATGACAATGAATTAAAATCACATAACGATGAAACATTCTGGAATTTAGTGAATGGCAATAACTTCCCATTGTTGAGAAAATGTGCTCTGAAATTGAAGTTTCTCTGCGCGTCGACAAATACTTGCGAGTCTTTGTTTTCCAATATGAAATACTTAAAATCAAAGTACCGATCAAGCCTCACTGACAGTGGCGTAGCGAGCATAACTGGCGCCCGGGACACGATATCTTTGTGGCGCCCCCCCCCCTGAAAAACATATAGTAACATAATATATAGACCCTATATTGGCGCCCTCGATAAACATATAATAACATAATATATAGAACTTATATTGGCACTCCCCCCCGAAAAGCATATAGTAACATAATATATAGACCTTATGTTGGTGCCCTCCCCTAAAAACATATAGTAATATAATATATAGACCTTATATTGGCGCCCCCCACAAAATAATATAGTAATATAATATATATACCTTATATTGGCGCCCTCCCCGAAAAACATATAGTAATATAATATATAGACCTTATATTGGGGCCCTCCCCTGAAAAACATAGTAATATAATATATAGACCTCATATTGCCATCCACCTCGAAAACATATAGTAATATAATATATGAGTCTTACATTGGCGCCCCTCTGCGAGTGGCGCCCGGAGCATGATAGACCCCCTTGCCCCCCCCCTTTGCTACGCCACTGCTGACAGTCATTTAGACCATTGCCCGAGAACTGGGATTTCGACTTAAGTACCACATTACATGAGTTGACCGCAGATTTGCTATGTCAAATATTGCATTAATTATCAATTTTAAGAATATTGTGTTTAAATTAAAATTTGAATTTATGTATTAAAAATTTATCTCGCATTAATATTTTCATGTCTAAATATTAACCCCCACCCCTCCTCTTCATTGAGATATGCCCGCCGAACTCTCGCATTTCTGAAATATGCCCTCCTAGTTAAAAAGGTTCCAGACCCCTGGTCTAGATGAAGATGGCAACTGGGCTTGAGGTTCGCTGAATGCATACCCTTTTTGAAGCTGCTAACTGTTGGACACCACAAGCACGCGCTTCTTGCGCCTTTGCAATGATCCGCCACTGACACGGGCACCTAATCATCCCGATCCAATCTTAAATGTCAGTGTTTTAATTTAGTATTTGATGCTATATTTAAACGAATGCTTTGAACAAATCCATTGTTATCGATTCATTTTCAGGGTCTTTTGGTTCCAGTTAGCATGGATGTTTGTAGCCGTTCGGAATCTCTCAGTTCTGATTAGTCCTCGTGTAGCGGAAGATTAACGTAGCGATATCTACTTACCAACCATTTCAGTTTCTTACATTGGTTTTTAGATATTGATAAAAAAAGTCTGAAGGAAAAAAACCTAATGATTTTGAATTTTTTTAAATGTTGGGAAAACAAGGATATGAATGCTGAAGGACTCTGTAGAAACGTAATCATTAATGAAGCCATTTTCAGCAAATTTGTTTATTGTATCTACTTGCTTATCCTTTCGTAATTAAATGATTGCATTAAGAATGTTATATAATAGGCCGTTTCTGTTAGTTTTGCGTGTAATGCTCGTACGAAATTACGTAATTTCGTACGAGCGGAAAAAAAATGGGAAACTTCTAAACCATACATTAAACTCTATTGAAAAGAATATTGTCAAAAAACAAGAAATTATCTCTAGTTTTTCAAGACTAGAGATAATTTCTTGTTTTTCAAGAATGAAAGCAAAGGAAAACTGAATAAAACTCCCTTAATTATAAAATTTTATATTTATTTAAAAAAAACAACTTTGCATTAATTTGTTCTATCATTTATGTTACTAAAACAGGCAACTATTACATGTTTTAAATACCCCCCCCCCAAAAAAAAAAAAAAAAAAAAAAAGTGTTAGGTTGTTGATGTGGGGAGAAATGAATCTCATCTGCATTTGAAATGTTGGATACCATCATCTACACATCATGCAGTAGACTACGTGTTGATGAGTGGAAATTAATGCTATGAATTTGACAATATACCGTCAACAAGGTGTTAAGCATTGCAGTTTATTAGGCAGCGGGGAGTTTTAAGGGGCACTCCCAGTTATTTTGCAGACTGGTGTAGAACAACAGAGTACCGGCCCTGCGGAAAGTGATAACATCACCGCTTGAGTCATTCCTGACTGCATATTGATGCAAAAGAGTATTTACACAAGTGTCTGCAATTTGGACGAACTATCTTTGAAGTATTTAAAAAAAAAAATTGAAGATTTGCAAAAATAAAAATAAAGTCATTTTTTGGCTTATTTGCAATAAAATAAACGAATTCACTACTGTTTTCGTTGAAGGTGGTTGGTTCTAAGTACAACTTCGGTGACAAAAAAAGCATGGCAAACGTCCTCGCGAGAAGGACCACAATAGTAAATATACACAAATCCAACGTACCCAGATCCTTGGACTTCGGTTTCACATAGGCATTGCCGAGGAACCCATAACACGGTCCAAGACTTCTGGGTGGTCTGGAGATATATATTTACAACTTCGATTTTGTTTAAAAAATTCAGTTACTTCTGAACTGGTTATTTCATTGTATTATATAATTCCGTGCAACACACTGTTTGGATTTGTGTTTAAAGTTATTTCTGAACGTATGTTAATTTACCAGCAGTTTACTCTATACATAAATTTTCTGAAAAGTCAGGTCATGTCAGTGTGTGTGTATTTATTTATATTAAATCACGTATAAGTTATCTCGTTAGCGAGTGAAAAACCCTGTTGGTACATATAGGTCACCCGAAATTATGCATAATGCAGCACAAAACCTTTATCTAAATCAGCCGTGATCGATGTATTACCATTAGCAAATCGGATATCTACATTTCGAGACATGGAATATTTCAGTTTCCCCGTAGTCTTATATCAGTAATAAATATTTTTAGTCAAGACATTTAGAATAACACTTTAAGAATTTGCGTTACCGACACAATCTCAATATGAATTTACGGGTAGATTAGGATATGCTAAACATAGTAGACGGCGATTTTAATCACTCTGAATGCGTTCCTCGCGTATCTTTTGAATCATTAAATGTTCGTACGTGGTGTTTGTAAACTGTGTCAAACACTTTCAATATAATTTCAAAAAATATCGACTACTCCCTTTGCCACAAAGATTGCACTAGTTTTATTGTATTCCCCCCCCCCCCCCCAGGAACCCTGATTAGGGAAATTTTAAACTTAAAAGATTCCTCAGTTGTTCGAACAGAAGTCTTAGCAAAAATAACCTTTACATCCATTCTTTTGGTTGAAACATAATACAGCAAAGTTTTCCCTAAAAAATACGAGAAACAGAATAGACTGGTTTACGATTTATTGTTTTGCATTAACTCATTTAATCAGTCAGGTTAATATATAATAAATGCATCAACACAAGTCACATTTACTCGATACCTTGAGGATATAATTTAGTACACATCGGAGTAAAATAAAATCATTTCTGACCTTCAACAGCTTCCAGCGAGGTGATTGGGATTAATATTTCATCAGGTGTAGGTACATCAACTAGCATTTTCGGAGCTTTGATGGTGAGAGTACCATCAGTACTTAGAGTACATTTGACCGCTTTGGAATCCGAATCTGCGGGCAACACATAACGTCGTGCAAATTTTCTCTCTATTGAACCATGTTCATCAGCTCGTTCGTTATGCTTACCTTCAATAACAACGTGGTTGTCACAAATTTTCACCTCCAGTTCGTTGGCTTTGAAGTAGCTCACACTTAGATTGACTAGAAATTTGTCTTTGTCGTTTTGAACTTCCGATTTGCCTGATGATCGGATAGCAGCTCTTGTTCGAGGACGAAGGATAAAACCTTGCTTCAGTACTGGAGGATGCAAGTCACTATCCGATAACACTGTACCAAAATGTTGATCCCAAAGCACAGCAGGATAATCCCATGTATCCCACCACGAGCGATCCAGAAAATAAGGGATAAGAGGGTGCTTAAAAGACATGTTTTAATAATTATCTAATAGCAACAACCTGATATACAGCAACGGAAATGCGATTTTTTATCCAAGCAGACTGAACATTCCGCAACGGTCTTGTATTTATAGTTGTTGCTTGCGGAGGGGAAACCTGAAACCATTATTAAAATTTTCCGTTCGTTGTTATGGTAACAGCGATTTACGTCACTGGTGTTCGTTAATGAGCTCATAAAAATGTTCTCAAAATTAGATAGAAAATTCCCTCTCGAATTTCTAACTTTAAAAACTTTAAAAGGTATAAATTTTAAAGCACCTTCCCCTTTAGAATTCATGTTTTGAAAACATGGATACATGTTTATACTATGAATTTATATATTTCAAGGTTCGTCTAGAAATATCTGATCGGATAAACCGGTTATCTGTTTCTAGTAGAATAATGCAGTTTTGAGGCTTACAGCCAATAAGACAGTTGTACGCAGCATGTCACATCTCAATTCGTGCAAAAGCAAGGTCAAAACGTTTGTAGTTAAACGTAGATTACGAATACTCATGCATACTAGGGCTCGACGTGTAAAACACGTGATATCCATTTTCTCCCCCATCTTTTCGTTTGGTTGCATATGTGACGTTGCATGAAACAACATTTTTCTAGTCCACAGGGATTAGCAACAACAATAGCTTTATAAGGCATGGACACGACTGCAAACGAACAACCTGTGCACCAAAAACTCTAGGAAATCCGTGGCGTTGTTAGGGCCTGTTCACATAGGAGTCCGTTGTGTTGCGTTAAGGAAAAGATGACGTTGAGACGAAAATAAACCAATCATAGGCCTCCAAATGATTAGCAATGAAATTTTTAACGCCTATGATTGGTTTATTTTCGTCTCAACGTCATCTTTTCCTTAACGCAACGCAACGGACTCCTATGTGAACAGGCCCTTATCCTCCACAGAAAATCAGATACAACTTTAGAGTCTTCGATTCGCTTTATCAGACTTTGTTTACTAAACTTAGAAACATGTTGTGTTATTATAATACCATTTATTATTGTGCATTTTTTAAAAAATGTTTGTCTTAGTAGAAATTTTTTCACTTTTCGTGAAATGGACAGAGAATTTAGTGAATACTACTAGCCCAAAGGAGACTTCAAAAACTGCAGGATACAAATGATGCTTTCTTGAAAATAATTAACACCGAACACTCTAGAGCTGTAAGTTATTAAATGGCGTAAATAAGTGCACCAAAAATGTCAATGCATAAAACACTCAAAATTTAAAAATACAAATATTCAAAATAAGCAAATACGGCATTATGAAAATAAATTCACACGCATATGTACAAATTTTTTTTCAAAATATTGAACTGATATCAATATAAATTAAGTTATCAATGGAAATATAATTTACCCCCCTTTTCCTTAACCGAAACAATTATTACAGTTCAAAGCATAATATATTCGTATAAATCAAATATTAATATATAAATCATAAATCCGCAAAAACTATTTTAATTATAGCTCCCTTCGCTCTAGCTTGCCTCAGTCGTGACCTTCGAAACCCAGACCTCACAACTGTACTCTTCCACGGTTGTAACGTCCCCAAACTAGGATATATCCGTGACCTACGCCTCAGTCGTCATATTTGTAAGATTTTTATCTGATTGGCTGTGAAAGAGCATTACGTCAAGGACTTCTTAGAGTTCTTATGGTCCAGTCCTGTGCAACCCGTTCCAGCATCTTGAAGGGGGTAAATGAGTTGGGTGGTAAGAATTTTATTTGTAAAACACTGACTCTTTACCTGGCTTTTCAAACAGCAGCATTTCAAAGCATATCCTGAACAGACTAACAAAATGATTATTTTATTTTTCATTAGTTATTTAATTCAAAACATCAGACTAAATACTAGTTAAACGCCAGACAATTTGAATGCTTTGATTTGCAATTTTAATGCTGATAGAGCTTAAGATATCAAGAAAAGGAAGAAAAAGGTATGAATATCAACTTAAATGGCCTATTGACCAGCTAAGATGTATGTAATTTTTGCTGAAAGGCAGAATCTAGCCGCTTGTTAATTTCCCAATTCATGACGTCAAACATGGTTCTCTTAGCTAAGGCTTCCACTACTTACCTCCCGATCATACTGAGGAAAGATATTAAATTTACTACCACGATGGACCGCTTTTGTGTGATTTGTGTCGTCTGTTTGGATGATATTCATCGTGTTGAATATACTCATCTGCTATTACTCATCTGCAATATACTCATCTGCTATTAGTGATAAGCTAAGCTGGGAAAATATGAAAGTATTGTATTGTTTAAATAACAGTTTTTATAATCTTAAAAATTCTGATTAATAAAGTGGTTAAATCACTTTTGCATTAACCAGGTGCTTTATCCATCTCGTAATGCACATGGATTACCTGCATTCCAGGAGCATTATCCATCAATCTGCATTATCCATCTTGGTCTGCGTTATTGATCAATCGAATAAAAATAATTCTTCTAATTGCGTCATAGAAATATGAACGCAGGTGCCTGTCGTAATGGCCAGAAGTGTCGACAGTGTGATGGAAAGTCTTCTAAAAAGTCGAGAGCTTTAGAGAATGCTGTCAAACACGCAAAAGTTTTGAAAATTATAAAAGAGAGCAGATTAGATAATTACAAGATAAAAAGAACTTTTTATATACCATATTTTTAAATTTTCTGTTGAATCATATAAACTTGACCATTCTATGTCTTAATAAATACTTTTTAAAAATTTTTTGGATGAATTATCCCATCAACTTGAAAGAAAATGAAATTAATTGGAAGTTAACTTGCATTTAACTTTTCGTTCCTGTTCCGGTCAATAGATGGCTGCACCAGTCTACAAAACAAAATCAACTGAAAATAACTGAAAATTAATTTAATTCTGCTTAAAGATGGCTAAAAGTATTAAAAAATGCATTGTCATCGTGTTCTGAGCTATTCTAAAAGTTTCAAATGTCTAGCTAGTTGGGAAGTTAGTTAAAAATCGATTGCAAGATTTGTACTGGACAAACACACACGCAAACAAACACACTAACAAGAAAGCAAGTTAATAAAAACGTGGTAAAAATTTAGAGTGAATCACAATTAAGCGATCAGACTTTTGTAAAAGGGATGACATTCAAGAAGTACGTCATATAAATTACCCCCCCCCCCCAAAAAAAAAAAAAAATAAAAATAAAAATGAATGAAATAAAATAAATAAATAAATAATAAATAAAAAATAATAAATAAAAATAAATAAATAAACAAATAAATGTTGTTATGACATTACTTACTGAAAGATTCCATGTAAACTTTCTGTTCAAATTCTATAGATCAGTACCGAGTGCCAGCAGTAACTGGAATTTACTATTCACAGTCTGGTCAACTGAATATTTTGGATTAAATTAATATTAGACAGAAACTGAGTACAAGAACTGAAGTTTCATTTATTGTACGCAAATAAAGTATTTATTTTAGGTGAAAGAAAATAAACACTTTTTCTTGTTATCTGTATCTACATAAAACATATTGTATATGATCACAAACCGTAAACAACCCTAACAGTAAAAACAGATTAAATATTCGGAAGAATTATGTGTAGAGAGTAAAAGTTTATTAAATACGCGAAACACTTGTTCTGTTTTTGGCATATGTTTCAGCAGGGTGAAGAACAAGCACGTGTAAAGGGATGTAAAAAGGTCACGCCCAACTGAAATACCACTATTTGCAAGAATTGTTTGCAAAAAAGTTATCGATCCAATTACGTATTAACTCCAAAAAAATGTATGTCATGACTATTTTAATCGTGCACTCAGAGCTTGCTTCCGGTCCCAAAATAAACTACTTGTCCTGGGCTACACGAAACATTTTGCAGACCATGATTATAGCTTCCTGTAAAATATTCAATATTTGGGGATTATTTTATCCGGATATTCTCCCCTTTGTTGCCAATATTGTTATAACTTGCGTAATTTCTAACGCGGTTGGCACTTTTGTCTATTGCAACACTCACCCATGATCACCCGGAATTTGTTGGCTTCTTCATTATGGGAGCACCATATAGGTGAACGAAGGTAACTCCCTAATTTCAGCCTTGTCCTCGGACAGACGAGAATCGAACCTACAACCTGGTGGTGGAGACCTCCAGAGAAAGAATTTGGGCCAAACCGCTGCGCCACCCGGGCGGTTGCTTTGATATTGTATGTATTCCAATTTGAAAGTAAGTGGGACTTCTCCCAGAAGATTTTTTGTTTCGTTTTATAAACAGGAATTAAACTATAGTATATATATTTAATAAAAGTAATAATCAGCTCTAAAAAATTTCGAAAGCAGACGTAACAGCAGACATAAAAATCAAATTTGACAGTATATTCCAAAAGTTTAATTCTCGTTCAGAGATGGCAGCACTAAAAATTTAAAGACTGAATTTGAAGTGTTGATAATATTTCATAGATGGCAGCAGCAGATTGAAAGGATATTTACGTAATACGGTTAATAAAATTTAGGTATTCTTAGAGATAAATTCACCTGGAGATTTCGAAGCTGCTTAATACTGTACTACTATTATTTCTTATCACCTTCAATGGAGCAAAGTAGAATATAAGAGAGAACAAAAGAGTGGGATTTTTTTTTAAATCTCCGATTGAAAGGACCTATGCAAAATAATTGAATTATTAATTTTGCAAAAATTTTACTTATTAAGGAAAATGTTATCTACTGCTTAAATTTTGTTTATAACTCATTCAAATTGTGTAAAACAAGTAAAAACTAAAAATTTCTGCTCGCAATTTTAGGACTTATTTTTTTATGAACACAAAACTCTGAACTCTTTTTTAAACCTAAACGCAAAATTCTTAGAGCGATAGAAAAATAACAGTATAAATTGAGAAAACAGAAAAACTACTTTGAAAAGAGCTTGCAAATGATGCGTAAAGACACTAAATTTCAACATGACATGTATGAGAGTCTTCCTTATTATAAAATCCAATATAAATGTTTTAAACACTAATTTACTTTTGTTTGTTTTGATAATGGTTATGACATCAAGGAATGATAATAATTTGCTATCACGACTTTTTACCCCATACTAAATATGGCATTAAATAAATCTCTTTTTTTTCATTATTTTGAGTTTTCTGGTTGAAAAAAGTATAAAATAAATCATTAAAACGAAATATTTGTATCTCTCAAACGGTTGGGCAGATGGCGCCACACTTTAAAATTAAAAGTATATTACCTTGAGAGATTAAATTACCGCATAAAATTCGCTGAAGTATCAAAAGTCAGTACTGAACCTAGGGAAAAAATGCTTACCGGGCTTTTAGGTCTTACTCCTAAAGTGGACCAAGCTCGGACCCCTATAATAGCTCATGGGTTCAGGGTACTCTACCTTCTCTTTCTCCACTCTTCTTCATCAATATCCTACGTGCCATCGGCGCTGCATTTATGTTGTTCTGAACAATGTTAAGAAAGAAGGAATGTTTAAGGTTTACATGGAAACCTGTTCCGTAGACAAAGCTATGGTTCTTTGTTGATTAAACAGGTTTTTCAACTCCATTTTTTAAGCCAAGGTTAATCTGTAAAAATTAGTACAAATACTGTAATAGGCAATCTCACTTAATTTAGGGAACATTATTCCACCCTGTACTCGGATGCATTTAGCTTACGTCCCCTCCCCCTCTAGGTATACATACTTTGCTGGGATTTAAAATTTTATTTTTATTTTTTATTTTATTTTATTTTATTTATTTATTTTTATTTCATTTATTTTATTTATTATTATTATTATTATTTATTATTATTATTATTATTATTATTTTTGCTGCCATGCGTCTTGCGAATCTAAAAATTTGCAAAGAGGAAGAAGAAGAAGAAGAAAAACAAAAAACAAAAACTGGTACAGTCTCTGAGTGGTTCAAAATTTTATTTAAAAAAAGAAACAAACTTACAAGACTGAAAATTCGGTTCCGAGTACCCTGCGAAATCCTCAAGAAACAATGAAATGGGTAAGCTGTGTCGTACATTACTCCAGTATTTTATTTGAACTAATCTAGAGACTGAACGTTCTTCAGGCACAACAAAGAGAACAGGTTTCATCACGTGTGGTTGTGGCAACGATTAGCGCCCGTTACACGTACGCTCTTGGAGTGCTTGGAGCGTACGGGATTGCGCGCGGGAAAACTTGCAGTACGCTCAAAAGCATCTTTCCCTTCCTCTCCGAGACCTTCCCACTTGCACTCAATCACGCGGGATCGTGGTTTCACACTGGAAAGAGCGTACGTGTAAAGGGCGCTATTGACTGTTGCAAACTACTCACTGCCAAGGAAGACCGCGTCGCTTTGTTGTGACCTACGTGAATGGAACACTCTTAGCTGAGCAGCACCGGAATGTCAGCCTGGGAGAAGAAGAAAATTTGTTAAGAAATGTTTTTATGTGTTTTAAAGTCATGAAGAAAGGATGATGTTACCTGCTAAAACAGCTATGAAGTATTGAAATTGCGAAATACTGTAAAATTTTGTTGTAAAAACTTAGGCACCTAGAGATCAAATTATTAATGCTCAAAAGTGACCCTTAAAAGAATTTTATTCTCTGTGTATTGGGGGTCTGGGGTTGCCTTGATAGGATGGCAGATCTGTACCGTCCGTCCGGCGCCCAGATCCATACTAATAACCCGAACAGGTGCATAACCATCGGCTGAGTTTACAGGTATTTCTACGTAGCGGCTGGACTTCAGGTTCATATGGTCGTATAAGCTAAACGCTGTGGTCGACGTAACATTTGTGAATACTCTGTGTATTGAAAGAAAATTCTTGCTCGAGAATTTGACCGTAGAGTGCGAGAAATAAATTTTCTCTGTGCAACAAAAATTTTATTAGAATAAAAAAGTTAATAAACGTTGCGGATAATTGTTGTTTTAACCTCATATTTTGATACGACAGAGAATAAACTGGTCGAAGTCAAATATTTCTCAGCCTCGAGGTCGAAATTGCAACGTGTTTGATGAATGATGCAAAAAAATTCTAACGTAGAAGGCTTCTTTGCACCTACAAAATTAAAGCTGGGTGATCATTTTAATTTTTATAATGCATTTTCAAGGTTATCTCTAATATGGTTCACTATCCGTTTCACTTTCGTTGATCCTAAATACATTAAATATCAAAGATAGATGAAATAGCTCTACTAACTTTATCTTTCAGTTTTAACTCTTTGCAGTCGCATTTAGTTTATACACAAGTGTCTTGCTAGTTGGAATTAATTTTTATTGAACGGACACTATAACGTAAGATGTGCTTTGTACTGGCGGTTAAGGACTTTAGTGCTAAGAGCAGACATACGATCGCAAAGGGGTTAAAACTTCCAATCTGAATATAGAAATTCACCCAGCTTAAAGTCAGGGTGAATTAATACTGTTATTGCTGCTTCCAAAGCAATCGCTCGCACCGACATTCATAATTCCTCTCTGACTGAAATATAAATAGCACCATCCCGAGAGTGTTGTCTGTCCAGACCTCGAAAAGTAAATCATTTCTGGGGCTGTATATAAACCAATCAATCAGTGGCGTAGCGAGGTGGGCGCAAGGGGGTCTATCATGCTCCGGGCAGGGGCGCCAAATGGTCCCCAAGACCATGGGGGGGCGCCAAAAAGGTATCGTGCCCCAGGTGCCAATTATGGTCTCTACGCCTCTGCAACCAATATATCAATTTAGCAATCAATCCAGACTTTATGATCGCAGAAAAGAATGTAAGGGGAAAGTTTATCGTAAAACAGTTATTAAAGAACATACACAGTACAAAAACTTAACATAGTAAGAGCAATCACTGGAGAAAAAATACACAGCTATGAACCCGTGACGTCAAATCGACCTCAGCTTAGCGTATTTCGATATTTCCAAACCTCGGATTATCCAACTCCCTGCATATCGCTGATATGATGTGGTGTAAGTTAGTACGGTCAAACTTTTGTCTGTGTTTTCATTTAGTCCTGAAACGTATGACTCTATTGATTTCAAAATACTTTGTAATAAGGTAAAGATACTCCTTTAAGTGCAAACGTTTAATTTGAGGCAAAGAATGCCAAATCGGACAAAAAAAAAATCCCCTTTTACTTTTGTATGGTTTCGAAGTGAGGAAAAATTTCATTGTAAGGTACTGACATTATCAATATAGTAACCTCACTGTTCTTGAAAAAGTTGTTGAATACCGATCTTACATAGCTTCTGTAATTGAACGACCTCAAAATCATGTAGCTATTGCGTCATTTGTACAAACGTTTAATTTGAGGCAAAGAATTGTTGAATACCGACCTTACATAGCATCCGTAATTGAACGACCTCAAAATCATGGAGCTATTGTGTCATTTATACAAAGGTTTCATTTGAGGCAAAGAATTGTTGAATACCGATCTTACATATTATCCGTAATAGGGCAAACTCTCGCAGCATGTCACACATCTCAACTCTTGCAGATTTTACTTCTTGTTTGGCGAGGAGTGGCAAATCATTGCATAATTTAACATGGCGCTCAATGAGCATTTTTACAGCTTGTTGAATAAAATGCTCTCAGATTACGCAAAGTCTTTAGATACGGTATCTAAACAAAGGTATATCACTAAATTAAACATTCAGGTACAGCCCGGAAAGGTTTATTCAGTATGTGACCCGTATTTATTGACAGAGGAAGACTGGAGTTACGATACAAGACGCTGGCCTGAAGTAACTTATCTATACATATCTCAACATAATAATAATCATTCTCAACGAAAGAATGATTATATTCTCTTAAACCTTGCGAAATATTGAAAAAAAGTGTTAAAATACCTGTTACATACAACTGATATGAGGAATTTTATAAATAAACTTAAATTATTTAACTCAAAATGAAGGTATCGTCCAAAAACACATGCAAGCGCATAGGAACTGCTTCTGTTTTCTGCCACCCGATAATGACGTCATCTATAGCAGACGAAAACTGACGTAGCCAGTGACGTTGCGACTTTTCGCCTTATTGAATGACCTCAAAATCATGGAGCTATTGCGTCATTTATACAAAGGTTTCATTTGAGACAAAGAATTGTTGAATACCGATCTTACATAGCATCCGTAATTGAACGACTTCAAAATCATGGAGCTATTGCGTCATTTAAACAAAATAAAAATTTCGTGTATGACGAGACTCGGGTTTTTGGATTTAGACTTTTTTCTGTCAAGTTGATTTCTGACTTCAGTTACTCGTGCACCAGAAAAAGCAGATCACCTAGGACATTTCATGAAAGAATCCGATGTCTTTTCATTCGAACTCTTAATAATTAATCTTGCAGATGTGATCGGCAAAAGACGTCTCATCACTTGTCAGGGTTTAAGATTCACTTATTTCATATTAATTAAAATGATTCAAAAAGCGGTGAACAGGTAAAAAGACATGGGCAAAATTGTAAAAAAAAAAATCTTTACGGATTATGTAAGTGCATAATGAATGAGACAAAAGAGATGAGACGTTAGAATTCACCTATTTCATAAAATATTGACTCCCTAACTGTCATTTAAAAAGAGCCTAGATAAGAAGCCAAATGATTATTTTCTTTGGTTAGGATTTTTAGCTTAAAATATCAAACGAATTTATTCTTAAATTCTCAAGCAACTAATTAAAAGTTTAAGGCTTTATTGCTGTTTAAGATTCACGATAAGATGTCCAGAAAAGGGGAAAAACATAAATATCTCTTTAATTGGCACTATTCATTGTTCAGTTAGAATTCGAGTAATTTTTGCAGAACGGCAGAATCTAGCCACTTCCAAATTTTCTTTCCGGGACGTCAGCAATCTGTGACTCATAAGTAAAGCAATTTATACTAGAATTTGCAAGTGCGTCACACATTTTTGACTTAAGATTCAAACTTCGAGGTTCTTATAAGTATAGATGAGATTTTAACTAAAACTTTTCAATTATGTACAGTTTAAGATATTAAAAGCATGTTAGAATATTTATCAAATTTTATTACTCATAAATTAATCCAAAATATTACTCGTCACTAGGATATTATTTGTTAGGCCATTTTGGCAACAAGATGTGAGCTTGATATACTTTCATTTGGCTAATTTACTTGTTTAGTGATTTTCCCCTAAAACGTTAGTCGTTGTGTGATATCATTCATTACTGTTATTTTGCTGTCAAATATGAGGGAGTTGCCATCGATTTCTATACAGAGGAATTTCGGACATTGCTTCGTTCGATGGAAAATCACAAATTTTAGTCTTGGGACTTGCCAAGAAAGATTTGTTGCGCGCAGTCCTATATTTAGAATTTATGGGCCTGATTTCACTGAATGGAAAATGGAATTAGAAACGACATCGGGCGAAGATGACATCGTTTTGTTTCACTTGGAAAGGTTAAATCAGGGACCTGACGTAGTTTGGGTTAACTGGAGAATAGTTTTGAAGGATGTCGAAGAGAAATTATGTATTTGTGATTATGAATGTGAGTGCTTCTTTGAAAGACAATACAAATATACAATGGATTTAGAAAGTGTTAAATCTGTTCTCGGAATACTGGATGCCTCAGACATGTTAGTAATCTCATGCCATATGATTGTTAAACATGAATCTATGGTTGAAATACAACCAAACGAAACCATCGATGCTGGATTGATATCTCTGTCTCGAGACCTCAGGCAAATGTTTAGTAGAGGTAAATATTATGATGTTGTAGTGAGGATAGGTAATAAAGACATTCGAGCGCACAAGTCGATATTGGTAAAACGTAACGTCGTTTTTGAGAAATTGATTTCTAGTGCTGAACATAAGATCATAAACCTACCTGAATTAGACGCTGAAGCAACTGAATCCGTCATCGCTTACTTGTACTCTGGCAACTTACGCTATGTTTTTGACAAACCCTCATTAGCGCTTTATCGCTGTATAAAATTCTTTGAAGTAGAAGAACTGAAATCCCTTTTTCACCCAGAAGAGGTCAACATATCATCAAAAATAGCATCTCGGGAAACGTCTTTCAGGTGGTTAATAGCGGCATTTAACGAGAGAAAAGAAATGAATCTGCAGAGTCAAATATTGAAAAGAATTGGTTTGGATTCAACGTGGAGACTACATCTCTATCCTTTTGGTCGGGATCGTTGTTCCCAAATCATGTCTGTATATGCAGAAGTGGTTACGTCCACAGGGTTTCAAAATGTATGCATCGAATTCGCGGTATTAGATATTAATAATGACACCGTTAATAGGGTAAGATTGATAGGACAATTGGTAGCTGGTGAATGGATTGGAGTAGAGGATTTTCTCCACCGATGTTCTTTAGAGGAGGTTTTACGAAAGGGTGATCTGCGTGTTGTGTTCACGATCTGGCTTTCAACGGGGGATCAAAATTCTAAAACTGTCTCAATAAACAACGACGGAGATACCAGTGTCTATACTCTACCCCATTATCTTGGCTTATCCAAGGCGACGAAGGGCATGCTAAAGAGTTCCTCGCACACAGACGTCATTCTAACAGCCCAAGGTGAAGAATTGCGGGTACATAAGTGCATTTTAGCTGCGCGATCGAAGACAATTTCCAAGATTTTGGCTAAAATTAATGACAAAATTGAAATTGACTTTGAATATGAAATTTTAAATATTTTGGTCAGTTACATATACTGTGGCATTCTAGGAGATCACGAGATTAGCGTTATTTTCCATTTGTATAAAATTGCCGAAGACTACTGCATTCCAGTTCTCCAGCGGGATTGCTGCAAGCGCTTGTTATCAAAGCTTGGTATCAGGACCGCGATCAAAATACTCTTATTTGCTGAGGATTGTCAAGAACAAGAATTAAAATCTGCATCGATTAAGTTCATCCGAACCTATAAAAATGATATTCTTAGCAATCCGAAAAGGAAAAGTCGTCTTGAGAAGAAGCCGGCTTTAATGAAAGAAATCGATGAATATTTGACTTTACCGTCTTCACATTGAACTTGCAGACAATTTTACATAAATGCAGATTTTTACTCATTAATTTTTACACAATTTGTAGATATGTTTTTACCTTTTTTGTTAATGTGGTGGGGAAAAACAGATCTTCGATTTGTTACTAATTTATTTTTATCTTAATAAATTAAGTTTTAATCTGTTGAAAAATGAGTTAATCTGATTTGAATTGTATTTTCTTTTTGCCTTGCCTTTTTTTTATCATTGCAGCCAAGAAAATTTATTTTTAAAGAGTAGAATTTCATGCAAGTCTTACTCTATATCAGTGAGCTATAACGATTCATTGTCTTTTTGTCTGAAAATGTAAAATATAAATTTTTAAAGATTCGTTATAGGCTTCATTATTTTTTCATGTTTTTATCATATAAAACTACATGAAGCGAAGCTCAAGTATTACGTGTGCCTGCTTTTGTATATCTTCGCAAACGATCTGAAAAATGCTACTATAAATTTAGGATAGAAATGTAGGAATGGTTTCTTACAGAACATTTTATAATCATTCATATTTTACCTCTAGTTATCGAATACTAGCATAGATCAATAACTTCTTCCTTACAGTTATATAAATTGTGATGGCCTCTCAGCAACTTTATTCAAATCGTCTTCCAAGATAGTAATTCGGAGGAGAAAAATACTTTTTTAGGCGTTGTTGAATGTGTACATTCGGGGTTCCTTCAGGCCCTGATTTTCCGTTAGGCCCGGGCCTAGGGGCCCTCGAATTTTGGGGGCCCCAAAATTTTTATTTTAAAAGAAAAAATTCCAAATTCAATTTTTTTTATTTTACCCTTTTTAATAGCAATTTTTTATATATCCTTTCAAATTTGATTGAATGGTTCCTCATATGTATAGTTATATGTATAGTTCATCATATGTATGTTATAGTGTATATAAGGGATTAAGTTTTTCTGGTCGCATTGTATTGGTGTTTTAATGATGAAGTTAATATGTTGAATTGCTTTTTGTTATTTGATAATGTTCTAGGCTTCTACGCTTCAAATAGCCAATTCTTGGTAAAATGGTACTTTCACAATGATTCAAGATTTTTTTTTGTGTGTGTCAATTTTGGAAATGTTACGCCCACATCAGTGTTAAGGGACCCCCGTCCCGAGTTGTGCCTATAGTCAAGAATTTTCAAAATAGGGCCCTGGGTTCCTTAGCTTCAAACAGCGCTAGAGAATGAAGGCTCCCGAAACCGACAATTCTGCACGAAGTGGAGTAGGCCTAAACGTGTTAAGTGGCATTATAAAAGAATCATATACGGGCGCAAAAATATATTTCTTTTATTTGCACGTATTCCGAAATGATTTTTTACATCAAATGAGTTTTTATGAAGGTATCCAAGAATATATATATAAAAAAATACTGAGCCTTAGAAATTTAATTTGAAAAAATGAAAATTAACGATTCAAACCTTATTTAGTTTTTGATAGGCCTGCCGAGATAAATTTGACTGGAAAAAAAAATCTTTCAATGAACAATTTTTGGTATAGGATAAAGGTATAACTAAAAATCCTAAAAGCAGTTTAAGGAAAATAGAACAGAGGAGCCAGTGGCGTAGTTAGGGGGGTGCGGTGGGTGCGGTCCGCACCGGGCGGCACATATTTTGGGGCGGCATATTTTTATTTAGTATTAGTTGTAAAAAACCACTTGTTCAATTCATAAGTTTAGTATTCGATTTCTACGAATTATGAATTACTATATGATCTCGAATATTTTTTTTCATCGTTAAGTCAATGTAGGGTTAAATATTATCTCTAAAAATTTTGATTGACTTAGAAAGGGCGGCAAATTGGAGACCGCCCCGGGCGGCAAAAGTTCTAGCTACGTCACTGAGAGGAGCACATTGTAGAATTCAGTTGCGAAATATTTTAGATATATCCTTCTAAAGCAAATAATGTCAAATTTCGTACTGAGATTAAATGAAGTACAAATTTACTAGATATATACTGGAAGACAAATATACAGGCATGCATAGACAAGTTGTATCTAGCAATGAAGAAGGGTTTGAAAATTTTTTTACTCAAGTGTAATTAGTATGTTTTAAGCCTAAGAAATAGAAATGTGCTTTTTTTTTTGTCCTGGATCCTGTTAAAATAATATTTTATTTCTTTTATTATGGCATATGAACACGCGATGTTCACTGGTGATTAATTAAGCTAAAATGTTTTCTTTTTAATGCTATTGAACTTTCGTAGCCTCTTGATCATCCAATTAATATGCAAGAAAGGAAATATACAGTAAAATATCGTTTATCCGGACTAACTGGGACCATAGATAATCCGGGTAATATGGGTAATAAGCCAAACAAAATCCTTAACTAAGCAGACTTACAGTTTATTACGATAAAAAACTATGTTTTGTAACAAAATTACATAGTATTGTTTACAAGACATTGAAAAATATAGAAATATTTTTTCATATCAATTCTTAACAGTTTATAAGTCTAGTAAAGCTTTCTTAAACTCAACAAAAGCATTTTATTACCATAATTTATTATACAATCTATGCAGGAACTGTACATTGAATCAAACTAAAAAGCGAATATTTGGCGTACTTGTAGTTATGTTCTTGCTATCATAGTTAAAAATTATTATCTAATGTGGACATTAAATAAAAATGTCTACAAATCTGATCCAGGTCAACGAGGATCAGATTTGTTAATACCTCGTTAATACTATTTAATACCAACGTATTAACGAGGTTTTACTGTAATTTGGGGGAAAAAAAACAAAAAAAACGGATTTTGGGTTTAAAAATCACCATTTTTATCTGTACTAAATTGATAGATAAGTAACATATTTTCTTTGTGAATGATAAAATACTGAGATTCTACCAGGGCCTTTTTATCGCATGGGTAAATCGGGACTCAGGGCCCCCTTATGCCCAGGGCCCCCTTATGCTAGGAGGCCCCAAAACCCCCTTGGTGTATGCACCTAGTACTTCTAATAGTATGTATAGCCCATGGATAGTTCTTAATTTTAAAAATGTTCGTAAGGGGGGGGGGACAAATAGCATCTGCCCAGGGGCCCCCAGCGTTCATAATCGGGCCCTGGATTCTACTCCTACTACAGTCACATATGGGCCATGAACCTGCTACTGCAATCATATCTTTTTTCTGATACACCTTCTGAATCAATTGCTCCTCGTATATTGTTACTTCACTTTTGTGAATAGGAGTGGTTTAAAAATGTACCGGATTTATATAAAGAAAATTATTCACAAAAAAAAATAAGGTATCTGCCTCCGTTGAAATGGCTGGTTAGAGTCAAAATTTCGAATATTTTAAAATTGTTATTGCTCTATTTCAAAGGCCAATCTTTTAAGATTCTAAAACTGTTTTACTTTTAATCGCACCGTCATTGGATGAGAACTTGTGACCAATTTAATAAACCGAAAGCTATATTAAAAGACTGGAAGTAGCATCATTAAATTAATTTTCTAGAAAACTAATTTTTCAGTTACTTTTGAAAACGAGAGAGCTAATAATTTAAAAAGTTTTCAATATATTTCAATGAAATCTTGAAATAGGGTTTTACATATTGCTAACGATGTTTTGAACTAAAAGCTAAACTATATGTGTTAATTTAATCCTTCTACGGGTACCTCTACTTAGAATAAGATAATTCTTTAAAAAAAATCGGTGTTTTTTCACTTTTTTTTATATGAGTGCGCCAACAAAAATGCCATGCAAGCAAAACCATTATACAATTGCCTGATAACTTCATATTAACTGAAAGGAACAATACCAGGAAAACGTTCTGTAGTAGCACAATTGCTCTATTCAAAATATCATACCAGGCTAACACCCCCCTCCCCCTCAACTTCCCTAAAAACAGCCAGTAGCAAGATGAGGAGGGATAAATTTAGTTAAAAATTCCATAGCATTTCAATTTTTGAGGGAGCGGAGCGATATTCCAGTGGAGTTCCATGCTTTCGTATCTAGATGCGAGGAAAACTTAGAACTTAAGCATTTATCAAAATTTCGTTACTGGATCTGCATCTGAGGCTAGCTGCAAGTATATTTCTACTTGAAGCCAGATTCATAGCTAGTGGATTTTGAAAGGAGTTGCAGCTATCAGTAGGGGAAAGTAGGGTGCGAAACAAATTTTCAAATTTACTATAGTTTACTAACTGAATCGGCATCTAAAGCTAGAGCAACTAGTATATTTCTAATTGATGCTGGACTCAGAACTGATGATTCTCATAGGAACTGGAGCTATCTGTAGAGGAATCGCGAAGGCAAGACTTGATAATAAAATTTGCGCTGAAGCATGAAGGCAGTATACAGCCCTTTAATACAATATGAGTGTCATGTGAAAAAATCTCAATTTAACACTGCTTTAACGATGCACTCTGTGTTATAACGATATAATAAGAACGTACCACCAATCTTTCATTTTGTTTACAGGAAGGACGAACTTAATTTAAAAGAAAATTGTTTCATACATGAACCAAATTAAAAATACTGATACTTAATGCATATTCTTTTTTAACTAGACCAATGAGTTCAACTAGCAGTGAAATCGTTTTCAAATCTAAGAAGATTGGAAAATACGTTTAAAGTACAATTTGAGAAATCGATTTTTTTGCAGTCTTCGCAATTGTAGCCGTGTCTCTTAATTACGATGACAAAATGTTAGAATTTTCCCTTCTTCTATACAGCACTAGCAGCCGGCGTTTACGACTCCATTAGATATTTATCGTAGTTTGGTAAATTATATACTAACTCAATGGTATGGTGAAGAATGTTTCGAAAACCACGAAAATTACTTAACACTTTGTGGACCAGTCGTTTCATAGCTTGCTGTACCAACAGACAAGGTACAACAATGAAAACCCGATAATTTTCGTAAACGGCCGAAAGCGTTAGAATCGAAAACACGTGAATTCTCGTGATCAGTGAGCAATGTGTTAAACTAGATTAGTAATAATCGACATTTATTAAAACAAATAAACGTCAAATAACTGACAAATAAACGTCGACATCGGGTGCTCTCCTAAAGATTTTTAAAAGAAATTATAAATCGTGCCTTGACATAAATTGTTGCCACTGCTTTCATTAAGTCAATGCTGTTCTAAAACAGTCGATTTTGCAACACTTTTTTCATTACATTCAGGATTGACACAGGAACATTTACCGCTATCTTGCTAATGTAATCGAAATCAGAAGGGCTTTCTTCGGCTTTTAAAATGGTGAAACACGTTGTCCTCATCTCTATCATTGCTTATCACGTCTTCTACAGTCCGACCACGGAAGCGAGGTCCCTGGAAGCTGTTACGCATGCGCGAGAAAAGCTAGTCTACTTAGAAAATAGGGGAAAACGTCATATTTTCGGATGTGTTTGTTTATGAAATACGGAATGTATTTCAGACTGCTTTTTGTCCGCAATTTTAAAGTTATTTTTAAAACTTTATTTTTGATCGAATATGTGAATAATACTTTCAAAATAATAAAAAGAAAGAAGCAAATCTATTTAAAAAATAGGAGTGTTATAGGAGTGGATATTTTCGGGTGTGTTTGTTTAAGAACTGCGAAAGAATGTTTTCAACCAACTTTCTTTTTCAGAATTTTTCTTTTGATTGAATGTATAAATAAAAACCGAAAAACATATTAAAATGAGGGTTTGAAAAATTCCATTTTTAAGTGATATATTGTAATAACATAAATATATATATATATAATGCAATAAAAATAATATATTTGATTCACAGTTTTACAATTTGCAGAAATAATTAGGATATACAACTCAAAATTTTCAATCTTTTGTGATTAGCAATAAAAAATTTAAAATGAATTTAAGATCTTTCTCATAATTTTATAAATAATCGAAGTGTGAATATGAGATACAAATTTATAATTTCAGTCTTCTATGATAATTAAAAATCTAGATTTAAAAAATGCATTTTATTGTAAATTAAATTAATTTAAAAAATGGTATATTTACATTCACTGTGATATTTATAAGAGCTGCAGAAAAAATACATCAATGATCGGTAAAAAAATTTTTTTTTTATTTTTGTATCAAAAAACTATCAAATAAAATCAATGAAAAATCTAATATTCATCTGATGAAATATCCGAATCACTGTCCGTGTCTGAAATATGTATTTGCAGAGGATCAACCAAATCTTCAATCACACCATCCCTTTTCCAATACATATTTTCTAATGAAACAACATGAGAGCTATTGTTGATACTATTGAATTGTTGGTACTATTTTATGGACAGCATAAAATTCATGATTTGTTCTTCGAATTACATCGCAATCAAAATTATCTAAAGCTACGTTTTCGGTGGTTCTCTTTTCCTTACGTTTCCTCGGAGATTCAAATTTTGGAGTTTCTTCACCCTTTGCTTCTCTGCGTATTTTTTTTTACACTGGACATTGATATCTCGGTCATTTCACATTTCTTTCTAGTGCTTCTTTATCACACAATTTAATTTCATTGTGTATTATACGTTTACAATCACTACGGAACGGCTTATTCCTAGCAGTTGTGTTGGGTAAAGGATCCATTAATTTTAATATAATAATCAAAATAACAGACGAGGAAAAAGCAAGCAAATGCAGTTAGTAACCAATTCTAAAGAATGTCGAGAGAATACGATACTTTTCCACCTCCTTCCTCAGCAGCCTTACCTACAAGGTGAATAGAATCGTCTTGGCACTATGCCAACCGTGGTTCTTCGTTCTGTGGTCGGACAGTACCTTAAATACCGCTTCTAAGATCCGTAAGTTGAGGGATTACTTTAAAGCAGAGCTCCGCAACATTTTATCTTCCACGGTACAACAACGTTTTTTTCTACAATTCCGCTGCACATGACAAGAAAAAGCTTGCAAATATATAAATTACAATAAATACGTAGGGGAGAGTAGTACACAGTGAGACAAATTTTTAAAAAACTTTTAATTAAGAGCTAAATACAATCGACTGAAGAAATTTAGCTATTGGATGTTTAAATTTGTTTTATTGGCAAAATCTTTCACACAAATTAATTAATAAATATAAATAGAAACCAGAAATAATTAACGTTAAAATAATATCAGCATTCGTCTCACTGTGTACCACACCTGTTACACAGTGAGACATTGCTAATTCATTTATTTCAAAAACTAGGGACTTTGACCCTAGGCTCGCTCCTCTGTTATGGCTAATAGCGAGATACATAGGGGTGATTCTCGGGCAATGTAACAGCCATTTACTGTTGTCAGTCACCCTTATGCGAAGGGGAATCACTGTTTCAGCTTTAAAATTCAATTAAAAATCGAAATTTCAAGATAGGGACTTGAAATGAGGTTTATATGAATGAGAAAGCTTTCATCTTCCAGATGATGTAAATATTTTCTTTGTAAGATAAAAACTCGAGGAGCATCGATATTACATCCACATGTGACGATATTTCTCGAAAAAGTGGGTTTAATATTTTGATGAAAATATTAGTCTGTTTTAAATTATTTTTAAACAAATGAGGTCTTGTTTGAAGGAGAAATGTCTGTAGTCTTAGATTGTAAAAAGATCAAAATTCTACGATTAATTTTTGGCGAGTTATCGTAATCTGAACATGAAAAAGTCAATATTTTTCCACAAAACATAAAATAAAAAAATTTTAAAGTCCGACGAAGATGAGACATGTTTTACTTTCTTCCCCGCATTTTTCTGCATCTATTGGTATCGGTCTCGACCCCATACCCCCAGCGGTTTCGGAGGAGATAGAGTGACAAGCTTTTGACAGCGGTGGCGGCACCAGTTACTTTTTTATAGAATAGAGAGATATATTGTCACAATACTAAACACAAACAATGCTTCATTATACACAAGTTTTCATGAAGCAATCAATTGTTAATCTTGGAAAAGTCACTGAACATTTATAAGGTCAAGCCGCACTTCAAAACGAACGTATCCAGACAATCTTTTTTGTTTTCATAGGCATTGGCTGAGGGAGAACCATGACAATATCTAGTTTATTTACAGAGGCCACATCTGGAATGTTTGGCATCCCAAAGGCATTATATTTCTCACTTTTGCGTAGATAAGTGTCTTCAAAATCACTATCCTCGTCCATCTCTGACAAAAGTTTCCCAATGTAGAACACATCATTTGGGAAACGCACAAGAAAATAATCATCAATATGAACATCAGGCACTACTTTGGGAAATTGAAAATTTTCTTCATTCTCTTCATAACTTGAAGAGTCATCCAGCACCATTTCAGTTTCTTCATCAGAAGAACTATCAACATCTTTAATACTACGGCTTGTTGGTTTTTTTTCCGAAGCAAGCTTTTGGAAAACTTATTTTTCCTCTTAATCTGGAGCTGTCTCTTCTTGTCAACTTTCTCAGCTCTGGTTTTCTTATGCTGAGACTGTTACTTCGATGTAGAAAACCCCTTAAACATTCTATACCTTTGAGGCAGACTTTGAAGCCTCCCAGGACTCTGAACATTTTATGTTATTCTTTTTTGCCATTTCATAGGAAAGTTTTAGAACAGTAATTGTTGATAATCCATAGCACATTCTACTGCATGTTTCTATGTATTCTGCGAGATCATGTTCTTCTTCCTCTGTAAATATCTGACGTACACTGTAATGTGGCTGCATTCATATATCAACATCTGGCTTTTCTTTCTTTTTCTTGACAAATCTATACAACGTTTGAAAGGAGACATTTTCCTTTTTAGCTGCTTTTCGAATGGAGTACTTTTCCTGTAGGACTAATTTCACACCTGCAACCATCTGTTCTTCTCCAGTTGTTCCAACTTTCCTTGGCACATTCTTAGGCCGTACCATCATAACTCTGAAAAAAACATATTTTGTATCAGAAAATATTTAAATAACATTATTAATGATAGTCTCGGTTCTGTGTATCTATACAGCAATACAAGCTAAGATGTTATATCACAAGTTACAATGTTAAGATATGAAATTCATTATATTGTATAATAGCAAAATCTTAGTAATTAAAAATTGAGTTGATCGGTGCTGAGGGTGCTCAGATCGAGTCCCAGCGTTGCGCCATGAAAAATGCCTCCGTTCGTGTCGTCCCTTCATAGGGGGTAATGCTGTCCGCCTATATGGTGCCCCCACAATAAAATGGACAGTAAAACTGCGGCGTAGTAAGGGCCAATGTTTGAATACAAGTGCCTCCGCATTGGGAAAAAAAAATAAAATAAAAAATTGAGTTGATAAAAATTGAGAAAATTCGTAATGCTAAATACATTACATTACAGTAACAAATACATCATAGTAACATTTAATGCACATTGCTATTATGGAATAAATATAGTTATCATGATACACAGTGAGAGATTGTTTCACTCTGTACCAGTGTTCCATGTCTCACTGTGTACCATTTCACTTTGTTAAAAAAAATGGCTAAATATCCCGTCCATTTTTTTTCTTTAGTTAAATCCTTGGTATTAAATGGAGAAATAGTGCAGCATATATATAATATTCAATCCAAAGTAATAGATACAATTCAACTGAAGATATATGACATATAACAGAGATAAATAACTTACTTTTAGGTTCAAAAAATCACTTTCGTTTCGTAGCTTCCAACAGAACGAACATCCACGCTTGAAATGTGGCGGCAGTTACTCCAAACAAAACGTCACTGAACAGCCTGATATCTAGCGGCACAAACATAAACTTCATTATAAAAGCTTCTCTGTTTCACTGTGTACCCTGTCTTACCGTGTACTACTCTCCCCTATATGTTTTTATTAGATAAAAAAATACAACAAAACAGCTCTATGTATCAAGATAATTGTAATCATTTAAGTGTTATATAAATCATTTTAAACTGTACACCAACACAAGAACAAAAATATAAAATTATAGTTTACAAGTAAAAAAAATTCTGTTTAAATTTTTATATTAAAATTTGTTTTTTGGTCTTTACTTAAGCCTAATAAATCAAAGTTAATTTAAACATAACTAATTTATTAATGAGATATTTGAGATTGTTTTGATAAATGTGTGTTTTATATTTTCACTTTTTATATTCGGGTCTATAATAGAAAGAGCTACGATTCATGGTCAAGGCCCTTTAAATATGATCGTTTATCATTTTCAGTTAGAACCAGTGTCGAAAAACTTTGTTCGCATAAGTATGTCGTAGAAAATGGGAGCAAAATTACAATGGCTTACAAATTACTTGTCAGAAATTTGTGGATATTCTTTCTTAACTGAAATCCAGAAATATGACGCTCGAGCATACATACAATGTATGGCTAACAACATGTTTTTGTTTTGTGTATAATTTCGATCCAGAAAATTACATATTAACAAAAAGTTAGAGGAATATTTTACTTAGAAAAATTTCTATTTAATGCGGTGGTTAATTTTTTATTATTATCATAATCGATAAAATCACCGCGGCACAGCGGTTGCGGAGCACTGCTTTAAAGTATATCAAAAGTTGTTTATGATAAGTTTGATTTGTTAATATTTTAAAAAATTTTCTTGTATTTAAACGTTAAATCTCTTAGTTAATGAAACTCTTTTGAACTCTCTGACATTATGTGTTAAGTATAACACAGAATTCAACCCAACTTGTGCCTGTACTTTTAGGAAGGAGACACTATGGTGGTGGTGGGGTGACCTTTTATCTTGGAGACCTTATAATGCTGTCCGACTTTATTTAGATACAAGCAGCTCATCACAAGGTGTTCCTATAAAATGAACAAATATGAAATAAATTAAATTCCGTCAAAATAATTTGCACCGTTAAAAAAAAAAAAATGCGCCACTTTCCAGATGGATAAGGGGTAACTGATAACATGGTGTTTGGAAATTTGTGTTTAATTTTTTCTCCCCTAGATGGCACCCCATGTCAATGTAAGGTTGATATTTACTATGCTTTGTTTGACGTCACTTACTCTCGTGGCAGTGTTGCCAACTTGGGGGTTTTGCCCCTAAATTTGGGGGTAAATTAGATGAAAAGGGGTGTTTTTAGGGGCCACATTTTGTTAGGGGGATTTTGAGGGGGAAAAATTTTTTTAGGGGTGTTTTCTAGGGGGTACATTTTTTGGCGCATTTTTTAGAAGTTCCCTTTTTTTAGGGGTATTCTCTATGGATGACTTTTTTTATGGGGGTTTTTGGGAGCGTAGATTTACAGTTCATTAAAAGAATATTAGAAATTAACTCTTCAGTTCAATTTTAATCAGGTTAATTTCAAGTTTACTGCCACTTTCTCTCATTAAAACGAAATAAAATAAACAGTCAAAATACAACCGTAAACAACCGTACTGTGTTTTTCGGTTTTTCTCTTTTGTGGTCTTTCCGGAAATTCTGCATATTTCATTCGAATATAATTATTATAAAGATAAATTCGGTTTTTTTCGGTGAAGAAATGACAAGTGATCACAACCTTCTACAGATTAATTAAAATAATCGATGCTGATGCAAAAACAGTGCACAGTGCCATTAAAGTTCAATTAGAACAAGATGGTTTGAGGGTTGAAAACATGGTTGGGATCGGCGATGGAGCGAATGTCATGGTTGGTAAACATAATTCAGTTACTGCTTTGTTTAAAAGCGAGATAAGCGCCGTGGTCGTCATGAAATGTGTTTGCCATTCGCTTCATTTATGTGCCGAAAAAGCAGCGGAGACATTGCCTCGCCAATTAGAATTTCTAGTACGAAAAAAGCACAATTGGTTTTCTTACAGCCCTAAACGGTTGGAAAAATATAAGTTGCTGTACGAAACCATAAATGGTAACGGAAAGCGAAAAAAAAAAAAATCAATCAAAGGTCTTAGTGGGACTCGTTGGCTTGCACGATCCGAGGCTATTAACACAATACTGGATAAGTGGGAAGAATTAGAACTGCTATTTTCAATTGCTAAATCGGAAGACAGTTGTTATATGGCTGAACAATTCCACGACATTATGAAAAGATTACCATTCAAAGCTTTTTTTTTTTTTTTTTTTTTTAATTTGAACTAAAAAGTATAACCCAACTGAATTTACTTTTCCAAAGCGATCACGTGGAACCTATTAAATTGCTCGAAGACCTATTTCTGATGTTCAAAAGCTTGCTTCAAAAACTCGTTGTGCCATCTAGTCTACAGAAATTGGGTGACAGCGAATTAGCAGATTTCGATTTTCAGTCCCATCTAATGCATACGTCAGCGATATATTTTGGCTTTGAGTTTCATTCTATTGCACAAAATATCAAGGAGAAAGAATTATTAGATTCAAAGAGAGATGTAAGAAATTTCTGTGTACTTTGGCTCAAGAAATTCAAAAACGATTACCAGATAACTTTTCTATTCTGAGAACGATGTCCAATCTTCATCCTAAAGTTGCATTATCTCAAGTGAAACCTAGTCTCAATGACATTTTTATGAAATTCCATCGAACTCACTTATACGGCAATAAAAGTGATGTAGAGTCAGAATGGAATCAATTGCAAAATAAATTGTGGTCAAATGTAGCTAATTCTGTTGAATTTTATTCAGAAGTATTTGAAGATTGTGATTCTGCGGGGAAAAAGCGATTTGAAAATATCGCTAAATTTTCAGTGGCGCTAATAACACTACCAATTTCAACCGCAAGTGTCGAACGTACTTTTTCGACATACAAAGTAATTAAAAATAAATTAAGGAATAAGTTGTCCCTCGAAGTACTTCAAATTATTATGATGGTGAGGTTTACTCTACAAAAGAACTGCGGTTCATGTGTCAAATTCGTTCCTTCCATTCGTATGCTCAAATTGTTCAACGTTAATATATATGACTTTAAAAATGCAGGCAATAGTAAAGCACAAAATGAGAGCCAGGCCCATGTCTTTGATGAAATACTCTATAATTATCCTGACATCGAAGAAATTTAAAATTAGAAAAATCGACAGTAATGTACAATCGAGACGCGCTTTTTTTTTTATTAGATTATAAGTTTCATACATATGTCAAATATAAATAAATCTCCATTTCATTATGTAAGTGTGTATTTTTTATTTATTTCAATTTATCTCTCAAACAGGATGCCTATTTGGAACCAGAATTTCTTTTAGGAAGGTCTAGGGGATCTCAAGTTGGTGTTAGGGGGAAACAGGGGGATTTCGAGATGGCGCTAGGGGGAAACAGGGGGATTTCGAGATGGCGCTAGGGGGAGGCGCTTTGAAAAGGTTGGCAACACTGTCTCGTGGCAGGCTTCGGAAAGGAAAATAGCATTAATGGAAGCTCTCAGCTATTATGATTGTTTAAATGCAATGTATATAAAAATCTGTAAAGTTAAGAAGTATGTGGATTAATTATTCATCTTGTCTACCATTGAACCCCAGATTCTTTACATGGAGTGACAAAGTTCTTAGATTCCGTTGGAAAGCTAAAATTATATGCCTTCTAATTGGATAATGGTGTAGTGCTAAAAGACAATATGATATTCATGCTTTTTCCACTTCTTTTCGGAATATCTTATGCTGAATTTTTATCATGAAAATGCCTTCGATTAGTTTTTAATTGCTCGGTTAATAAGCATTTAGATCGAAATTTTGAACCAACAAATAACGAAAGACAATAACCATTTTACTTATCTGTTTTGAATTTCTTTTGTACAACAAGTCAGAGTGTCAGTGTTTTATGCCACAGGCAGTTTCTAAACATCTATTACTTTGTATCTTCAACTACGCACAGAATACCTGTGAAGCTTGTTTTCGGTTCTGAGTATGCATTATTGGAATCAACTTCAACACACCAACAAAATAGTTTTTAACATAGTACTAATTAAATTGAGGTAAATGGGGAACTTGTTGTGATCTCAAAGCATGGCGTCAAAATTTTCTTCCATGTTTAGTATACAACTGTCTGATCGAATAAGGACAGTTAAAACCGTGACCCAAATTGAATGCCTCTTCTGTGGCATAAAAAGTAAGGTAAGGTTTTTTTTTTTATTTCCAATGGCAAAGGAAAATGACAAACTCTTACAAGTTAACAAGATTAACAAGGAACAAGAAATATAAAAAAAAGGAACAGTAAGAGAAAAAAGTCAATGTCCCATCAGCAGATGTCGTACTCTCCAATATCGCTTTACCTCGGAGTCTCCACGCAGAGCCGAGCATCCCAACAAATGGATCCTGTCCATGATTTCATCTTTCCCACAAAGTGGGCAATTAGGACTCGCAAAAATGCCAATTCGGTGAAGGTGGTTCGCCAGACAGTCATGGCCCACCGTAAGTCTGAATTCCGCAACAGCCTTTTCACGGGGCTTATCTGAAATATTTTGACCCAAGCTATTCCTCCAACTTCTTGAAGAAATGCGAGAAGTGAGCAATGCTTTCCAGTTTTGTCTCATTAGATTTTTGATATAAAGTTTTATGGAATGGAAAGAAGTATTTGGCTGTTGTAATATTTGAGTGCCCTTCTTAGCCAATATATCTGCCTGTTCGTTGCCATAAATATCACAGTGTCCTGGAATCCATTGGACTGTTATTTGTCGTCCCTCTGCCTTCAACTTATCCAGAAGAACCCGACAATCTAGGATATTTTTAGAGATGGGTATTTCCCTAGCTCCGATAGCCTGAATGGCAGCCTTGGAGTCAGATAGGATAACCACCTTTTTATAAAGGTGTCTGGCGACAAGTTGCTCCAGTGCCACATAGATAGCCAAGTAAGGTAAGGTAAGGTAATGGGTTTAAGGAGTACCTAGTGGGACGGAACGTGCCTCACTTCAATTAGATACAAGCAAAAAGAAATGAATCGAAACTGGTAATTTCGGAGCTAAATTTAGCTGAGCCAAAACATAAATTCGAGGCGAACGGCAATTCCCAAAGGAAATGCCTCCGCAGGAGAAATTTAGCCCCTTCAGAGCCGGGGGAAACCCATCTTAATGCTATCAGCCCAAAGGACTAACAGCTGTACTCTAGCTTACCTTCAGTGATTTTACTTTAGAGTAGAGGGTCTTCAACCAGTGACCCGCGGGTCACTGGTGGCCAGCCGACGGTATTTTAGTAACCCGCCGAAACATTTCGATCAGGCTAAACGAAAATTTGATATAAATTTGAAAAAAACCCTTAGAACGGAAAATCCTCTCAGACAAAAAAGATCAAGAGTGCACGCTGAAGAGTAAGGGCCTGTTCACATAGGAGTCCGTTGCGTTGCGTTAAGGAAAAGATGACGTTGAGACGAAAATAAACCAATCATAGGCGTTAAAAATTTCATTGCTAATCGTTTGGAGGCACATGATTGGTTTATTTTCGTCTCAACGTCATCTTTTCCTTAACTCAACGCAACGGACTCCTATGTGAACAGGCCCTTTCTCATGGCATATAGGCTTATCAAAATAATAAACTGGTCATTGTATTCAGAATCTTGAAACGAAATAAACACAAAAAGCAGTAAGCCAAGGCACTTTCTTTCCAGAACCTCACGTGCGTCTCGTCCTTCTGCATTCCATTCTGTTTCATGTAATATAAAGTGCAAAATACAGTGATTCAACTCCCATTTTTTGTTGTTTGTAGAAAATTATAAATAAAAACATTTTTTTAATTAATAATAGGCATAAAGGTACGAAATACTTTTTTGAAACACACCATACACACAAAACTTCAGTAATGTGTTTGAAGGACTTAATCCTTCATCATGTTATAAAAAGCAAATCAAGCAATCATTTCAAAGACGTCGTTTGCAAATAATACATGTTTTCATCTGCCTATACTACTTATTTCACAGATGTGTGGCTCGTGGAACTTTACGAATTTATTGGTGTGGCCCTAAAACGTGAAAGGATTAAAGGTTGTAGGGATCACGTAAGGACTTTAGAGTGTGCACGAGAATGAAGGCATATAAACAAGAGGCGGGCTTGAAAATTCGCCCGATAAGGGGCCATCAGAGATAGCAGTAAACAAAAAAGAAAGTGAAAAAGGAAAGGATAGAGAAACATTTTTTTGGTTAAAAAATAACCTTTTAGAAAATTTTAGGCATAAAAAGTAAGGTACATTAACACATTGCTGACAGGTCACGAATAAACTCGTGTTCTCATGCACAAACGCAGATTACCAGTAACGAGTTAATTCGTGTTTAGCAGAAAGCAAACTTGAGTTCACTCGCGTTAACTCTAAAAGGATTTAACTCGTATAGACATAGACATAGACATAGACATGTTACATTAACGATGCACTAGAGAGCAGGGATCCATATCCTCGGTATGGAAATTTTTTTGTTGCTATATTTCCGTTCTCAGGATTAAAAGAAAAGTGTTGACATTAAATGTTAAAAAAATAATAAATAAATAAATAAATAATAAATATATATATATATATAAATAAAAATAAATAAATGCTAATAATAGTAATAAATAAATAAATAAATATAAATTTGACAACTATTTAATGTGGCAGAATTTTAAAAAAAGGAGACATGGTGGTTGAGGATTAAGCAAAAATCAGTAAAGATAGTCTTCAGGTCAATCGATTAAAATAGGACAGGTCAGAACCAGAAGCGCCGGGTAATTGTAATTTAGAATTTAGAAGAGGTTGGAGGGAAAGTTAAGAATGGGGAAGGAGACCAGGGTGAATAATCTAAGTGGCCTTAGTACGCCTAAGCATTCCCTTGGGTCGTAGTCGGGGAGGTTAGCTATTTCTTCGCTGTCTATTGAATATAATCTATTGTAGAAGTTAGTTGGGAGATCTTTAAAGTGTTGCCGAATTCGTTCGATTCTCCGATCCCTGTGAATAAGTACGTTTCTAAGGAACCAGGACGCCTTCCTAATACCGCGGAGTGTTTTATTTTCAATTGTCTGCAATAGCTGGATATGGGACCATAGGACCATAGGAAGATGTGATGAACTGCGTTTCTTAGGCCACGCCTTCTAACGCAGATATTTCTGTAAGTAACATATGAGAGCGAGTGTTCGTCGATGTGAGAAAACGGAGTGATCTGATTGGTCGGCTCCAGGATCTTTTGGATTGCTTCACCAAAGTGAAACAGCTTCTAGTTCGGTCAGTACTTAGGTAGGTGAAGGCTGTCTGTAAGCTGGATTTCTATTGGCAAGTAAAAGAAGGAGGAAAGAAAGTGATTGGATAGTGAGGAAAGAAAGATTCAAGGTTCCGGATCCGTGAGTTCAAATCACTATAGCTTGGATGTCAGCGTGAAAGCTATCCGTTCGAGGTTGAAGGCAATAGTTTTCCAATGCTAATCGCCAGGTCCCTCGTAAAACCAAGTACCTTGGCCTTGGCCTTGAGCGTGAAAGCTAATGAGCGTGACCGGTCAATAAAAATTCCGGTCAACAATGTGTTAACTTGCATTAGTATATTTTCTCTGTTTTGTGATAGCAAAATTAAAATGAGCTATTCTGTGATCTGGTAGTTTACTTCAATTAAAAGCGCTAAATTAGCTTTAAATTTGAATCATGTTTTGAAATTTTGAAAAGATGCTGCGTCAGTGAAGAGTGAGAATCATTTTAAGGAAACGCTAGAGTAAAATGCAACCACCTTTAAATCTTTTTATTAAAATGGTCTTATCCTAAATACCCTATATAATGTCCTAAAAAAAAATAATTTATTTGGTTTTATGTTTGATATTCTTTCTTCTACTTCTTTTCATTATTCCTTTTAATAAGTCCGCCTGACTTATTCTACCATGTACTCAGAACATTTAATTTGGACTTCAGCCTCAGTAAAAAAAAATTTTGTTGAAGAAATTATTGAATTTCCAAGAATAGTCATTACTATTTCCAGAACTGTATTATTTCAACTTCTATAAGCAGTCCATCCACAGTGCTAATTCCAGAAAGGCGTGGAAAGAGATGCTGGCAAAGAATTTCTGAAACTTATCTATACATACATAAAGCCGGCATTTTGAGGTGGGGGGTTAAAATTTGCATTTGGCATAAAACAAAGGCTCTATAACTGGCTTATCAAACAGTGGTTAAGGCAGACAAAGTGATTATTTTTTATCGTTAGTTTTTAAGTACAACAACATTTTTGCAAAGTCACCAAGCAATTGAGTACAAATTTAATGATTTTATGGGTAAAGTTTTGCACGAAATATTAAAAAAAAGAGAAAAAAATAATCATGAATATCATTTTATATGCTAATACCTATTGTCTAGTTCGGACAAAGTTTTTTATGGAATGATCAACTTGAGTCGATGGAATTTTTGCCTCTCCTTGACGTCAATAACTCAAGCCTTATTGGCTGCTTAAAAGAAGGTCAGGGCAAGCACAAACCGGTTATCTTTGATATGTTCGTTTTTTTATTATTCGTAACATAAAAAAATCGTTTTTAAAATCTTGTAATTAATTTCGAATTTCGTTCTTTTTCACGATAAATATCCATCATAAGGTATCAAGCTACGAGAGAAAAACTGATAACAAAGGATAATGAACAATGAAATCATGAACTGACCATTCACTACACTTTGACCAGTCAGAGTGCAAAGAACACATGTCGAACGATAAAATCCAGTTGTCTGTGAATCTAGCCAACCGACGACATATGCGGCCCATGCTTCTTTGGTTGTTGATGATTTTGATTGTACAACTACAAAGATTCGCTTCATTGTGCTAAAATGCATGCATAGATGTTTTCAAACATCGAATTTTTGTTAATTAAGCCATAATATCACAAGAAAAAAGTCAGTATAACTAGTGTATGAATTAAAAGCGTATTCTTCTTGCTCGCAACTTTTAATTGTTTGTCCTGTTCTTTGTTCGTTCAGTCTTTCCCCCCCCCCCCATGTTTTACCTTTACTTGTACTTTCGAAGCTTTTTGTTTTCCCCACTTTCTATTTTCCTTCCTACTTTCGATTTTTTACTGATCACTGAAGTTTTATGCATTGCTATATCATCCTACAGTGGAGGGCCCCGCCCATGTAATGTAGTTACCACTACTCTTCCTGAAGCTCCTGAAAGCGTATTCTCGAAACAGAGATTGGCAACAACGGATACGGATAAATTGGAAATGCATTTATGAAATGGAACTTCAGAGGTTGTTTACACTTTTTACTCATCCCTCTCTAGGCAGAAGTGGTTCTTAGTTAGCCGTTTTAAGTTGCAGTCTGTTGTCTTTAAGCGTTAATAGTCGTTTCAAGTTAACTTCCTTTTAAGGTAATGGATTTAGAGGCACGCGAAGCTCCTACTTATGAGAGAAACTTTGGTCATTGTATCATTTCGTGGAATATAAAAAATTTCTCTTTAGCAGCCTGCAACGCGGGGGCGGAAATTTTTACAAAGGAGTTCACAGTATCTAGTCCAAGAGTCACACACTGGCAAATAGGTTTTCGTGTTGAATCGGATAGTAGCAAACTCCAATTGTTTTTAAAAAGGCTTGGCGATAAAGCCGACGAATCATTTAAAGTATCTTGGAAGATAAGTATTTTGAATGGCAAAGGGGAAGGAGCTTTCGTTACGGAAAACCGATCTTACATCCATGGAGACTCCAAACATCAAATTGACGTAATATCACCATTAGACATCCTCAAGGCGTTACCTGCTGCAGAATGTGATGAAGTAAGAATCGCGTGGCAAATGATAGTTCACATGAATACTCCCGCGAATATCCCAACTCCACCTGACGATGGAATGGCAGCGCTGATTGAGGACATGGCAGTAGTTGCTAAAGAAGGTCTTCATTCCGACGTACTTGTGTCATTAAATGGCAAGACTATAAAGTCGCATAGAGCAGTACTGTATCCACGTAGCGAGAGGCTGTCTCATTCTGCACTCTATGATAGCAGAAAAATTCAGCTTTATCTCAGTGACAGTGAGGCTGTCAATAGTTTGTTTGGTTATTTATACACTGGAGATTTGAAATACATCTTAGATCCTCCTTCCATTTCTGTTTACGACTACATAGTCCACTTAAACATTCAAGAACTTCGAGATTCTTATCCTCAGGAAAAGGTTTCTTTGGAGAATGTAATTGAAGCAACAAAGTTTGAATTTCGGTGGACGATACCGGACTTCACTAGTTGTGATGCGCCTCGAGATAGTGAGATTTACGAAGCAGACGGCATGGGTTCTACATGGCAGTTGCGCATATACCCTAAAGGACTGGCTGAAGGTACAGAAAGGCAGAAGAAATACGTTTATATCGAAGCTTTAGCTCTGAACAGTGAGGGATCTCAAAACGTATACTTGGATTTTAGAGCCACGAATGATCAAGGTATGATAACGGTTGCTAAGAGAGCGCATGGAAAGATTTCATCAGGCAAGAAGTTAGGAGTCTTATTCATGAGGATTGGAGGTTATTCAATGGCAAAAAGTGTGGTTGGCAATGTGCTTGATATATCTTTCTCGGTTCATAGAGCTACAGGAAAAACTAACTCAACAGTAACAGAAACTCATCCACCGGTGCCATTTAACTTAACCAATTTCGATACTTACCTTCTTTTAACTACTTACATGGGTATCCTGCAAACGAAACACTTTTTTAGTGATGTCAAACTGAGTGTCCAAGAGCACGAGTTTAAAGCTCATAAATTCCTACTAGCTGGGAGGTCAGCCACTTTCTCTCGCATGGTACAAGGAATAAAGGATGACAATACATCATTTGTATTAAATAACATGCATAAACACGTGTTTAGAGTTTTTCTAGATTACTTATACAGGGCTGTTTTAACGGACTATGATATTAGGGTCTTATTGCATTTGTACGATATGGCAGTTCACTTTCTTGTGCAGCCTCTCCAAAAGCTTTGTGAAAGGTACATAACACGGCAATTAACATACGAGAACTCGTGTTATTTACTTCTGTTCGCAGAGGAAAGGAATTCAGTTTCCTTAAAGACTGAAATTTTGCAATATATAGCCGATTCCCGTGAAAAAATAATTGATAATGAGGGTTGGAGAAATATGGAGGCAAAAGATCCTCAACTTTTTTATGATGTTATATACTTTTTGGGAAATAGACCTACCTAACCTCCTGAACAAAGGGTTCAACAGTAAGGGTCATATCTGAGTTTCAACGCCAGATCCTTAGGTAAACTTAACAAACTGGCATATCTGAATTGTCTTGGATATTTTTATCCTCGTTAGTAACTTCTAAAGTTCGTTATTCTTATACTATATCCTTAAAGTATTGGTCAGGCCTTTAAATTCTATAGGAAGATTTTTTTTGTAAAATCTGAAATGGGCTATAAGTCGAGTAAACGGATTAGACCATAATAGCTGATTTCGTTCCGTTGTCACTTATTTGACTGTAAGGGGAAAATTTTAAATTCGCTTATTTAAAAAATGGATGCTTGTTGTCTGATCAGCATATATCCCATTAAAGTAAATTTAAATGAGCTGCTAGAAGAAAATTGATTCCGTAAACAAAACTGATTCTAGATGTCGGATAGCTCTTTTAACTAATCTACTATGAAATACTTGAATCTAAATGATCTAGTACCAGAGCAGCTATTGACGACTCTAGATTTGAATGGTGTTAAATGCCTGAAGTATTTGCGTAAACTTCATTCTCGTCTGAAATTTGAGCATTCGAAACACTAAACTTCAGCAAGATGTCAATCTACGTATAATGAAAAAGTTTTTCAATAGTTAGATATTCAATTCAGTCTTTAGTATTTAAAGAGCTCCTGTTTTAATATACTTGCTGACTAATAAAGCTTATTTCTATGCTCATGTGTTAAATGTGTCTTAGATCATGCACTTTTACTTCGGATTCGTAGCAAGTTTCACATATTTTGAAGTTCAATTAAAACTTTCCTTGAAGGATTCAGTCATTAAGTGTCCCCCTTCCCTCCAGTTGTTAAATTAAAGGGTTTACAAAAACTTGTTAAACATTCTACCAAAAATTTAACTTCGAAAATTCAAACGATCGTGTAATGCGGGTTATGCCGAATCCCTTATGCTCCAGATTTAAATTTTTTGAAACTTGAATCAAAATGTTCCATAGTAGTAACGTTCTGTCCGAATTTTTGAATAACAAACTATGTATGAAGTAGATTTATGCAATGTTACTTATGCAAGTATATGAAAAACTAAATGCAGAAAATTGGTGTCATCTATTTAATATGCACTTGCAGTTTTATTTTAATTTGCAAAGCCGATGTTTCTTAGACCTGCATTTCCTTAACATTTTGTAATATGTGCGTTATGCAACTAGTTTTGTCATTCATTTTTGCAAGAGTTGAGGATGTGACATACTACGCGCACCGACTTACTAGTCTAGTAGGCAGACATAACACTTGCATTTTCCAAGGCAATCTCTGCTGTCGGTCTATAGATTTATCTTGATTCATTACACCGAAAGGCAAGTTTGCTGCGTTTCAAAAACATCGGGTAACAGTTAAAAATAATTGTACACTTGAATGATTAATTCATGTATTTTTATGTTTCTTATGAAGTATTTTCAAAATTAAATGTGGTTTCAAAAAAACACAATGTGTTATGCACATCCGTAATCAAATAAGCTTTGTGAGGTGTATCATTCGGCATACATCTTTAATACCACTGTTAAGCTATTGAAAATTTCTTTCTGAGCAACATCCTTTTCTAATCTAGCATTAACAAATGCTTAGTTGTGAATTCTGTTTTGAAAATAGATTTTTAAATGCAAAATGCGTGGTTATTAAATCTGCCTATATTAACTTGATGTTTTTAAATTAGAACAAAACAAACTTTAAATGTTGTATCATTATATTTTAATTTTAATACCCTGTAAAAAAAATTTATATACTGGCAGAATTAAAAATTGAAAAAAAACCACGTTTTTTTATGAAACTTTCAGCTATCTATACAAAATACAGAACACAAAACAATGCATTTGCTCATCTCATATTAGAAAAATACTGATGTATATTTCTTATAGCTTTTCATGAAGATGTGTGATGTCATCTAATGTGTTATATAATTTTTCTTTTTGAATTTAGCGAGGTTTAAATTCTATATATCGCTGTAAAGGAAAGATCTCTTGTAATAACCGAAGCAACAGAGACATACCTTGCTAGTTTTGTTAAATTTTCAACATTTCACTCTCATATACAAAATGAGAATAACTGATTCCTTTTTTATTACGTTAAAGACACTTAGAATTCACAAATAAGTATTGTGGGGAAGAATAAGACCTTTTTTTTCAAAAAGCTCTTCAAAAATGCTAGCATTTTTCAAAATATTCCATGCGCATTCATTTTCTTCTGATTTCTACCAAATTTCTCAGGATTGTTAATCGAAGTGTTTTCTACAAACCAGTGCATAAATTTTTGACATCACAAATATTTTTCAGATTTATAGACCATGAAATAAAGCAAAAACATGAAAAAAGGGCAAATTAAAAAAATAACTTATAGCTTAAGATTCAGACAATTAAAAAAAATCATGGCACAATCAATACATTAAAAAACATCATTGCACAGTTATGTTTAGATATATACGGTAAACTTATATTTAAAAAATTAGGGTTTTAAAATGATTTGGAATGCACATGGAGCATTTTGAAAATGCTAGAATTTTTGAAATTTTTTTTGTCAGTCATTATTAAAACAGCCATTATTCTGTCAAAACATCCTTGTTTCGAATTCTAGAGGTATTCAATATAGTAAAAGAGAATACAAATTATTTTCATTTTGTATATAGAGTTAAAACTTGAAAATAAAAACTTTCGAGGTTTAAGGTCCCTTGTCCCATTCAGTTTTCCTTAAAAAAAATAGAGCTTTAGTATTCTAGTTAATACAAATCAAATAAAAGATTATTTGGAAGCATAAAATGCTTCCAAATAATCTGGAAATGCAGGTTGCTGTAATGTTGAAGGGGTATATTCCTTATAGCTTTACATGCTCATGTGTTAAATGTGTTTTAGATCATGCATTTTTACTTCGGATTCGTAGCAAGTTTCACATATTTTGAAATTAAATAAAAACTTTCCTTGAAGGATTCAGTCATTAAGTGCCCCCCTTCCCTCCAGCTGTTAAATTAAAGGGCTTACAAAAACTTGTTAAACATTCTACCAAAAATTTAACTTCGAAAATTCGAACGATCGTGTAATGCGGGTGATATCATCTAATGCAGCGGTTCTCAACCTGGGGGGGGGGGGGGCGTAGAAGAATTTCAAGGGAGGCGTGAGTTTTTTTTTTTTTCCAAGATTGAGCGTCCTCCTCGGTGGAAAAAAAATCTTCCATTTCAACAGATAAATGAATTGAAGGAGCTTGTATCAGGGCATTTGGTAGCATTGCAAAATGAATTTTCAGACTATTTTCCAGATATTAGTTCAGAGAACTGGGAATTTAAGTTGGCAAGAGATCCTTTTATAATCCACGTGGATGTACTTCCTGATCATATTCAGCAGGGTGGTCAACCCACGGCACGCGTGCCACAGTGTGGCACGGCGGCGTTTTAACAGTGGCACGCGGAGACTTATTGAAAAATTAAGATTCGAACTTATTGAACTTATATTTGAACTTATTTGACTTATTGATAAATTAAGAAAAATGTCCCGGTATTGTTGTTTGTTTGGATCAGCAAATGTTTGTGAACAAATGTTTTCTATTATGAACATAATAAAATCAAAATATCGATCAAGATTAACTGATATGCACCTAAAACACCTAATTTTGTTAGCATCTTCAAGAACTAATCCTAATATAGATGACTTGGTAAAAAAACTACTAATTCAAAAGCCACATTAATTAAGTACTGACTGTTTAATAATTATTTAGAATTAAATGTTTCAAGTTATTCATTTTATTTTATGCATAACCTAACTGACTGAACCTTTAAAAATGTTTATTAACAATAAAGCCTAAGTCTGTACTTTTGTTTTATTTATTATATTATTTTTTTAAATCTCCACTACTCATATAAAAAAAATGTGCTATTTGTGTAAAAATCCCATAATCAGCCTATAAATAAAATTTTTTCACCTTTTTATATTTTTGTATGTTGGAAAAGTTTGAAGTGGCACGCATAATATTTTTTTTTCAGATAGTGGCACTCTTCCCAAAAAGGTTGGCCACCCCTGATATTCAGGAATAGGCAATCGACCTACAATGTGATTTTCCAGCAAGCGCGGAATTCGAAAACATGGATGTTGAAAATCTTTGGTTACGCTATTTTCCTGTCTTCCCAGAAGTTGCTTTGGAAGCTTTGAGGTTGTTAGCAGGGGCGTTCCAACCCGGGGGGCACATCAAGGGGGGCGGCAAGTCAGCCGCCCGGATAAAAAAAAATTTAAAACTAATTTATTAGAAAAATAATTAATATAAAAATATCACCATTATGTTAGGTAACTACTTAGAGTTAAAAAATGCATTTTACAAGTATAACTGGAAATAAACAGTAAGGTTTGGACTCAGAAGGGGAAGTGACGCGCCCAGGCGACAGTCGCGACCTATAGCCACAACTGTAGCTCTGTATAATAAGGCCCTTAGATTTATCGCTTTTGCGAAGCCAGTGTGTCTACAGGACATTGCTGATCTAGTGTGATTTTTGTTTATTCGGCACATGCCGGATGTGATGAGGTTTGCCCGCGAAAAATGTTAAAAGAAGGTTATTTTGGGAGATTTTGTCTTAGGCTGAGGTCGTGTCAGATCATTTGTTCTCCCGGTATGTTATTTTTATTGTGATTTCGTTTTGTAACTCTGTGTGTCTCTATATATAATGTTTATAAGATGATGTTTATAAGGATCCTAGCTGTTGGCCTTCCGTACTATCTGACAAAATTAAATTAACTTTAGTAGAGTTAGGCCCTACCCAACTTACAGAAGCGGATCTAAACTTTCATGTAAATAAAGATAACAGAGGTTTCTCATCTATTTATTATTAAAAAAAAATTAAGTAATGGGGAAATAATTCCAAGAGTTTGGCTAGTGTATTCTAAGTTAAAAGATTGTGTATTTTGTTTTCCTTGCAAATTATTTAAAACTTTTTCTAGAGCCTTTGTTGAGGGATATAGCGATTGGAGACATTTAACTCAGGTTATTGAACGTCATGAAAAATCAAAAAGTCACATTTGTAATACAAAATCTTGGATTGATTTAAATAAATCAATTTCTTCTGAAACAACTACTGATTCTCTAAATGAGAAATTAATAAATATGGAAAAAGATAGATGGGTTTCCGTGTTAAAAATTATAATTTATAACGTTAAATTCTTAGCCGGTCAAAATTTGACTTTTAGAGGCAAAAATAATAAGTTATACGAGCAACGAAATGGAAACTTTTTAAAATTAATTGAAGCAATTGCAAAGTTTAATGATACCATATCAGACCACCTCACTAGAATTAGCAGAAATCTATCAAGTATGCCTCATTATTTAGGTGTTCACATTCAAAATGAACTTATTTCCCTTTTGGGTCAAAAAATAAGACATGAAATAATTTCGCTCTTAAAAGTTAGTAAATATTATTCTATTATTTTAGATTCCACCTCTGATCTAAGTCACCAAGACCAACTTACTGTTGTAGTAAGATTTGTTCTATTAAATAATAAATCAAAGCAAATAGAAATTAGGGAGCATTTTTCGGGATTTATTTCAATACCAGATTCGACAGGACAGGGTTTAACTGATATTTTATTAGATTTTTTGGAGACTCACAACATTTGTTTGGGGGATTTAAGGGGGCAGGTTTATGATAATGGTGCGAATATGAAGGGTCGCAATAATGGTTTACAAAAAAAGTTCTTCACTTAAACCCTAGAGCTTTTTATGTGCCTCGTGCGGCCCATAGTTTAAATTTAGTTGTTAATGACGCTGCAAAAGCGTCTTTAGAAATTACAAGCTTTTTTGTAATTGTACAGGAGCTATACGTTTTCTTCTCCGCATCCACTAAACGTTGGAAGGTCTTAAAAAATGAAACCCCAACTTTAACGCTTAAACCCCTTTCAGATACTAGATGGGAAAGCAGAATAGATGCGCTAAAAGTTCTTAGATACAATCTAACAAAAATATATGATGCTTTATATACCCTCTATTCTGATAATACTAGAGACTCTGAAACTAGAAACATGGCAAATTCATTACTTTTGAAAATTAAGTCGTTTAAATTTATTTGTTCCATTATTACATGGTATAATGTGTTAACAAAAATTAATATCTTAAGTAAAGCTATGCAGGAATCGGATGCTATACTACCAAATATTATTTTAATGTTAGAGCAAACCAAAACATATTTATATAATATTAGGTCAGATAAAGGTTTTAGTGATATTTTAGAAGAGGCAAAAAATATTGAAGAAGATATCGATTGCGACCCTTCATTTCCTCTGGTTAATATTGTTGGACCCCGAACAAAAAAACGTTTATTTGACTGCGAATATAAAGAATACAAACTGCGAATACAAACTCGTCGGACGAGTTTGTAACCAGTTGCGCCGTGTGCGTGGCTCCATTCAATTACATTGGTTACGACTCATCACGGACTGGTTTGTGACTGGAGTCAGTTATCAGTTTCTTTTGAGTTGCTCCGTGTGCAGACGGCCTTAATCTTACTTTCACCACCCGTGCGATTTAGAAATTCTTCCTGTACGTTGGAATTGGGACAGTTGTTCTTTTGTCAAACTGCTGAATCGCGTTTTTTTATTTCTGTTTTGAAGGTATTTAAAAAAAAAATACTCGTTTAAGATCGTTCCAATTTTTGAATTAAAAATTTTCTGTTTTAATTCAGTTATCATTTCAAAACGAGGCTCAATACAAGGCAATGGGGTAATATCAGGGCCCGATTTAGAGCATTCTTGACTATAGGCACAACTCGGGATGGGGCTCCTCCTAACACTGAGGTGAGCATAAAATTTTCAAATTTAACACACACACACACAAAAATAATCATGAATCATTGTGAAAGTACCATTTTACCAAGAGTTGGCTATTTGAAGCGTAGAAGCCTAGAACATTATCAAATAACAAAAAGCAATACAGCATATTAACTTCATCATTAAAACACCAATACAATGCAACCAGAAAAACTTATTAATCCCTTATATAGTAGACTATAACATACATATGATGAACTATACATGTAATTATACATATGATGAACCAATCAATCAATCAAATTTGAAAGGATATATAAAAAAATTGCTATTGAAAAAGGTAAAATTAAAAAAAAATTAAAATTGGGAATTTTTTTTTTCCTTTAAATTTTTTTTTCTTTTTTTCCTTTTAAAATTAAAATTTTGGGGGGCCCTAGGCCCGGGCCTACAGGGCCAAATGGAAAATCAGGGCCTGGATAATATAGCAATTTACAGTTAAAATAGCTATCATGAGTCTTTCAACTGCCATCCTTTTCCACTTCCAAGTAAGAGCTTGTAAAACTTTTGCCCCTAGTCCTTAGAAACTTTGTAAGCCATCCTCTATGATAATACTATTAAAATTGTGTTTTCTGAATTGATTTTGACAAAATGTGCCGTTTAAATTCAAAATGAAATCTTTAAAATTCTTTCACCGTGGGTTAACCCACTGTGATGTAACCCACTGCTAACCCAGTGTTTGTCAACATTGTGGGTAAGCCACAGGTTTGAAAAATATGTGTGCCAGTACAAATTTTCGTTTGGGCTTTTTACTTTCTAAATTGTTGATGAGGGAAAAGTTTATAAATATACGCACAGTTGAACGCGTATGGTTTTCTGTTTTGTTATTTTTCTGCTCGAAATGGGTGTTCTTAAATATGGTCCAAGAAACTGTGCAACCGGTTCACCAAGTTTCAGTTTGTACAATTTTGCTTAGGTTATTGATGCTTTCAAAAGCTTCTCAGTTTCCATTGACAGAGATATGACGATCTATGCTGCTCCGCTGTGGGGATCAGCAGCAGACCCTCATATTCAAAGACTGCAGACAATGCAAAATAAAACTCTACGTGGGAATAGGAAAGCCCCTTGCTACCTGCGTAATGAAGTAATACATAGAGATATGACAATAGAACCTATTCGGTACCACATTAAGGAGCTAGCTATAAACTTTTATGAAAACATCTATTCAGTTAATAATGAAGACCTTGCAAACCTCCCGGACTATGACCCTAGAGAGTTTCCTAGGCAGTGACGTAGCGAGCATAACTAGCACCCGGGGCACAATACCTTTTTTGGTCCCCCCCCCCCCCCCGAAAAACATATAGTAATATTAGGTAATATAGAATTAGTGAAAAGGACCATTTAGAGCCCCTCTGCGAGTAGCGCCCGGGGCATGATAGACCCCCTTGCCCCCCTCTCGCTACGCCACTGTTCCTAGGCGTCCTAAGGCCACCATGGTTATTAAGGGCCTGTTCACATAGGAGTCCGTTGCGTAGCGTTAAGGAAAAGATGACGTTGAGACGAAAATAAACCAATCATAGGCGTTAAAAATTTCACTGTTCATCGTTTGGAAGCCTATGATTGGTTTATTTTCGTCTCAACGTCATCTTTTCCTTAACGCAACGCAACGGACTCCTATGTGAGCAGGCCCTTACTCTGGCCTCATTCCTGTGCGTAATAGTTAAATTTTTCTCCTTTTATTCTAAATTCCAAATTTCAATAGCCCAGCTACTTCTGGTTTCTGTCCTGCCACTCCTGATTAATCGACCATCGGGCTATCTTAATAATTTCTCTTGACCTAATTATAGCGTAATTTAAGCTAACTTAAAAAAATATATATATTTATTTATTTCATTTTTAAAAAAATTATTATTCATTCACATTAGTCTACTATAATCTTGCGAACGGTAACCTTGAAACATCCCACTGTTGATACCGAAGATAAGGGGCTAATGCTCTAAGGGCCTGTTCACATAGGAGTCCGTTGCGTTGCGTTGCGTTAAGGAAAAGATGACGTTGAGACGAAAATAAACCAATCATATGCCTCCAAACGATTAGCAATGAAATTTTTAACGCCTATGATTGGTTTATTTTCATCTCAACGTCATCTTTTCCTTAACACAACGCAACGGACTCCTATGTGAACAGGCCCTAAGGCGCCTCGAAAGCTTTTCCTACGACGACGACGACGAGATATGACGTCACTTACGTCGCTTAATAGCTTCATTTTACTCTGAAAGTTACCCATAACATTGATTACTCGTACTCGTTCTAGTTAATTAGTTGATTTTTCAACTAATTAATTTATTTTTTCTCCCTTAATCATTGTTAACACTATTTGTAAACTTGAGAACGGTTAATCTTATGTCACATACTAACCTTGATACTGGGGATAAGGAGCTCTTGCTCCCTGGTGCCTCTATAGTGTTTTATGTCAATGTCAATGGCACATGGATGAGTTGACGCATTGAAACTTTAGCGATCGATGATTCGCGTACGGCATTTCAAGTGAAACTTCGTAATAAATAAATGCATTGAAAGTCCTTTATTACAGGAAAATTATATAAATGTAGGATTTTTGTGAATAATGATCAATATTTTTGTCAAATTACAATTTTGGGGGAATGGTTAAAAATCTGGCAATAGGTAGTATGTATACCATATTTGAGACTTGTTTTTCTTTGTGCTTTTAGTTGCATCTTTTTTACTGCTGAGTGGATCAGTAGATCTGTATGTGTGTGTGTTAGGGGGTAGCTAGTTAAAAAAATTCTTTGGCCTAATGGAAAATTCAAAAGAAACCGAGCGTATTGAAAGGGAGTTTGGACATTGCATCGTTGATTGGGAAATAGAAAATTATGGATTTGCTGCTCACGGAATGCAGTATGAAATTAAATCTTCTTCATTTTCTGTAAGGCCTCATATGACTACTTGGAGAATGGCTTTAAAATCAGAATTGGGGTTATGCGATGACACTGACATTCAGTTCTGTTTGGAGAGAATGACCGATTCAGGACCTGATACTGTTTGGGTTAACATGGATATATCATTTTTTGATCAAGATGGCAAGGAATGGAATACTCCTCGTGGCCAATACCGCTTCCAACGAAATGATAGAAAAGTTCTTTACGTGCCGAATATTTACTTTGGTAGAGTTAACGTAGGTCTGTATAATTTTAACTCGATGTCGCTTCGATGCCAGATGATCGTTCATGAGAAAAAAAGCCGTTGTCGGCGTGATGACTGTATAGATTATGGATTAATGTGTTTATCCATAGACATGGAACAGCTTTATACATTCACAAACTTCAGCGACGTGACTCTGAAGCTTGACAATGGTGCTCAGCAGACAGAAGTACACAGAGCTATCCTATCTGCACGCAGTGAGATCTTAAAAGATGTGTTTAGCCGAGATGCATTGCCAGTTTCGAAGTGTTTGTCTCTTCAGTATGATGAAGCGCGCCAAGTTTTGAAATACTTGTATACAGGTGATGTAGGAAATATCCTTGACAAACCCTCTGTTTCTGCAGCTGATTGTATAACTGCCTTTTCAGTTCATGAACTAGATGATCATTATAGGGCTGATGAACAAAAACTTAAAAGCAGTATTGATGTCCATCAAACAGGACTTATGTGGAACATTGAGGATTTCAGTAAAAGGGATGAGGAATGCATCTCAAGTCGTGTGATTTTTGGTGATATACCAGAATTGGCATGGCAACTCTTTCTATATCCAAGAGGCATTGGAGGAAAAGAGGATCATCTAACTATAATTGCTGAAAATACAGATGGGAAAATTGATGGTGATGTCTGGGCTAAAATTGAGGTATTTCATGATCCTTATGATAGAATATGGAAAACAATGCAGGTTGTTAAAGAAGGTGAACTATTTGAATTGCATAATTTTGAAACTAGGAAATCTGTCTTTGAGAAGTTAGAGAATGATACACTTAAAATATGTTTTAAAGTATGTGTTTCAACTGGTGAGACTCATTCATCAAATGTTCAGAAGGTTTACCCTGTACCAAATTTCCCATGTGATTATTATTACAAAAAACTGTCTAAAGATATTTCTTCTCTTCGTGAAGATACCAGGTTTACAGATGTTGTTGTTTATGCTGAAGGGAAGCAATTCCAAGCTCATAAATGCATTTTGTCTGTACGTTCAGCTAGGCTGCGTTACCTGTCAAATGATTTAAATAAGGATAAAGTCATTTGTTTTCATAATGTTCGACCTGACATTGTTGAAATAGTTTTAGACTACATGTATAGTGGTGTTTTGAAAAAGTTTGACTTTAATATTATGCTTGAAGTTTATGAAGCAGCATGTAAGATGGGAGTAAATTATCTTGTTTATGAAAGTTCACAGTTTTTGAAAAAGAGCCTTAATGAGGATAATGTATTTAAGGTATTGATGAGTGCAAATGGTCAGAGAGATGAGTGTTTGAAAGATGGTATTTTGAAATTCTTAACCCTCAATGTCAACATCTATGAAAAAACTTTAAAAAAGTTAGAATCTGAAAACTCTGATTTAAGCACTGAGGTGGAAAAAGCTTTTGAAAAATTGCAATTAAATTCATGCTGATGCAATGAATTTGAAATGCAGTTGTGCCTAAACTGAATAAACAACTTCTGTAGCTGTGTTTGAACTTTTGAAATATTTCTTTGCTATGTTAATTTTTCTTCACTGTATGTCACTGTAACTGAAAAATAATTTTGTTAGATTTGAAGATAAGCAGTGAATCATTTCTAATTAATTTTAAGTGTTGGGCTTAATTTCATCAATGAGATATATTTAAGAATAAATATATGGTTTAATGTTAAAGAATATTAAATGGTATCCATTGTTAAGAAGTTATATATATATATATATATATATATATATATATATATATATATATATATATATATATATATATATATATATATATATATATATATATATATATATATATATATATAATATGACGGTTTCATTCATTTGAAAATATTTAGTTAAGTTTTTCTTGAAAGTGATATTTCTCTTAATTTACTGTTTGTTACATTTTAAGAAATATACTTTCCATATCATTATTATTATATGATTCTGTTGTACTTCTAATGTTATTTAGCTGATAAATTGATAGGAATGAGTTAATTAGAAATTATAATTCATTTTGATAAGGATATGAATTTACCAATCATAAAGTTCAAATCTCTGGTCTGTAGATTTTGTTTATTTTGAACTTACCTAATATTTAATATTAGATTAATAATTTTAATATTTAACTTCACTAACAAGTGCTGATGATGGATAAAATAATTTTAAAATTTCTGAAGTTTGATTCTGAAACTAACTTGTTAACTAGGCTATGGTAATCAGGAGGATAAAATGATTGGAACAAGAATTGGAAGAAATTTCTGGCATAAGTAATGAGGTTTGTCATAAATTCTATAAGTATAATTTTTAATTTCAATGTCTTTAGTCTTTAAAAAATGTATTGAATCTTGTAAAAATGGACTTCACAATCTAATTTTTTGAAATATTAGGAATTGTGAAGAAGAGCTTGGATTTTATAAAAATGAAACTCTAAAAATATTTTTAAGGCAATTGATTCTAGTGTCCTTATATCATGCAGCAATTCTATCACTGTACTTAAGCTATAAGACTAAATAATTTTAAGTCTATCAGAATATAAAAAGAAGGTGGTTTTGTTTGGTTTTACTTAATGCAGATAAATACTTATTGCCATTTTTCATGGTCTTTTTCAAAACCTGAATCTTGGAGTGTGAGAGAGTTTATGGGGGTAGGGTAGTTAATAAGAATATCTTTAAGAATTATTAGACAAATGTTTTGTATTTTTTTAAAGATTTTAATAAATGAATATTGATATAATAAATATTAAAATAAATTTTCTGCCATCATATTTTCTGAAGCAACTTATCCCCTTTCAAAGAATTGGCGACAATGAGGTAGATCTTGCATAACCAGAAGATAAAGGGTCTATTATCAAGATAACCTCCTAGTAAAAAATTTATGCTTCTAATTGCTCCTATTTCTATTAAAGTATTGAAACTGTCCAAAGGTTTAAGCTGACATAATATAAAAAAATATAATATGCAAATCTATGAAATAAACTTACAAAAGAGAAATTGTATATTAAATAACAAAGCATAACTGAATTAGTTAAAAAAAAACCCAGCAAATTTTGTGTATTGTTGCTTAAACCATCAGTAAGATTTAAGGTATATTGTCATACTATTTAAGAAATCACGATAATTAACATAATATAGCTTCATGTGTGTGTTATTCTTAAAAAAGGAAATTTGGATATCGTAGGGTAAGATTTTGTCTTTGAGCCAGGTATTTTTCTTGGCACCCAAGTCAAAAAAGGAAAAATTTTTTAAGAAATATGATTGCAAACTCTTTTTCCCCTCTAATTTGTAGGAATATTCTTTCTTTTTTAAAAAATTTATATGGAAGACACTAAACCATAATTAAATTTATATTGGCGTCTAATTCTTGTTTATAATTTAAAACTTATAAACGCAAGATTTAGATGTTAATATAAATTGTATGAAACATTTAAAACCTGACATTACCAGAATGATTTAAGACATAATTTAAATCTTGATGTATAAAATGAAGTTTAGATATTTTCTATGACTGTTAAGATCTTGATATTTGAAAAATTTTAAGTAGTGGCCACTATAAACTGTAATAGTTATATAAGTGGTTATTTAATTCAGAAGTTGTCTACAGCTTGTAGCACTTTTTGAGTGGTGGCAAGGTTGTTATGAACTTGCTTTCATAATCTGTGTTCTTTTAAAACTAATTTAATTGGATTTATCAATTTATGTCCCTTTAGAGAGCCAAAAGTTATTCATGTAAATATTTTGTAAATGGCCATTCCAAGGTAATATATTGAACAAATGGATCAGAATAGCTTCTAGAGATGAAATAAGAGGTCACTTGGAGTACTGCAGAAATGATATGAAAGCAAAATGTCAAGATTTGAAAAACCACATTCAATGTAAGGAGCTTATTAAAGCAGTACTTTTTAAGAACTATACTCTTGACAACTGCAGTCATGCTAACTAAACAGGAATTAACTAAACTTTAAGGATTAATTGCTTTGAACTTTGGTTACTATTTAGCAGTTTAGAACTTGGGCCACCTTTGGCCCATATTTACTATCTTCAATAATATTTCTGCAAACTTAAAAAAACATTATACAAAGTATGTCAGTATTTTAAGAAATTTTTTTTGGAAAGAAGTTGAAAAAAATTTATGATGGGTTTGGGGTTATTTCATAAGATAAAGTTTGTGAATGTGCTGTGTTACATAACTATGCCGTTGGGAATATATATTTTTTCACCGCCAGATAGCGCTGTACGGGTCAATGCCCTGGGGGTGTCTGTCGCGGTTTAGCACTTCTTGTTGTTTTGGCCGTGCGTGATGACTCTGAAGATTTTTACTCTTGAATCTTGAACCTAAAACCCTGGCCCAACTTTGTTGGGAAATAAAATGTTGTTATTGTTACTAATTCGGTGTTTTTAGTTAACTTTAACTATTTTACATTTTACTTCATGGCGCCCAACGTGGGGCACAATCGTAGTATTAAAATTGTGCCAATTTAAACTGGATCATGGAAAATCAAACATGGATCTTGAAGACGTCTGAATAAGGTAGGGCATTATATTTTTTAAATATGGAAGAAGATATATTGAAACTAAAATCAAAAAGAAAAATAATAAGGACCGCTGTGTCAAAAATTTTAAATAAACTACAATCAGAAATCGAAAGTCAGGATTGTGATTGTGAAGTTTTAGAACAAAAATTTGTTATCAACAAAATCAGAAAATTTAAAAGAATTAGATAAAGCAATAGAGTTGAATTTAAATGTTACTGAAAAGGAATTTGAAGAACTAATTTGTGTACAAGAGTACGAAGAGAAAATAACGATCTGGTCATTTAGAGCAAAAAAGAAGCTCAATAGTGAAAACAAAAGTAAAATCGTTGAGAACTCTCAGACCTCGGTTGCTTCAACTTCCGGAAATACATTTAAACAAAGCATCCAACTTCCTAAATTAACTATAGGAAAATTCTTTGGGGATCCTAGCAATTGGTTAGATTTTTGGAACCAGTATTTAATAACTATACATAATAATGATGACATAACTAAAATTGAAAAATTTAGTTATTTAAAAATGTATTTGGGAGAGTCCGGCTTTGGCGGCTGTTTCTGGGTTCTCATTGTCAAATGAAAATTATGATTCTTCTATTGAATTGTTAAAAACGCGTTTTGGCAGAAATGACATTGTAATAAGTTCACATATTAAAAACATATCGGTAGATCCTGTAAAAAATGTTCGTAATGTAAAAGCCCTCGGAACTTTTTATGATAATTGTGAAATTTAGATTAGGAGTCTACAGTCTTTAAATGTGACGTCGGGCTCTTACGGTAACTTGTTATGCCCAATAATACTGCAAAAATTACCAGAGGAGTTAAGTTTAGAGTATAACAGAAAACGAAAGTCTAATTCAGATTTTGATATTTCAGAGTTAATAGATTTCGTACGAAAAGAAGTTGAATGCAGGGAAGCGTCGTATTTATTTAGTAAAGACTAATGCGAAAGATAATTCCGATTTCCATCAGAAAAACAAAACGGGATTCTTAAACAAAAATAGTTATTTAAAGGGTAAAAATATCCCAACTGCGTCTACTTTTACTACAGTAATTAAACCATACTGTTTTTTCTTTAAAGTAAATTCCCATAGTGTTGTAGATTGCGAGAAATCGGACGAGGATAAAAGAACACTTTTGAAAATTCAGGGTCGGTGTTATAAATGTTTTGGAAAAACACACATGTCTCCAAATTGTAGAAGCAAAATTTCTCCCTGCCAAAATTGTAATAGTTCAAGTCATAACAAATTATTCTGTAGGAAAGTTAGTCTTGATATACCAACGGAGGATAAAGAGTCTGTTATTGCATCTTTGTCTTTAAATTCCGAAAATACTTGTAAGGGTGTATATTTACAGACTTGTTCAGTTTTAGCAGCAAATGTTGACACTAACAAAAATAGAACCGTTAAGATTTTAATGGATGGAGGATCCCAGAAATCATTTATTAGAGCCGATCTAGCTAAACAATTAAATTTAAGGTGTTTGAGAAAAGAAAACTGTATATTTATTCATTTGAGTTTAGTGAAGGTCGTGAACAGGATTTTGAAGTCGTTCAAATAAATCTTAAAAATGTTAAGTTCCCCCAAAAATCCATGATACTTGAAGCCCTCGTTACAGATACTATAACAGGAGCCTTTGTAAAAGTACCAACTGAAAACATTCGTGAAATCTTAGAATCAAAGGGTTTACAGCTAGCCGACAGCGGAGAAGCGTCGGAGATGAGAATTCTGGTGGGTTCGGATTACTACTGGAATGTCCTGGCTGAGGGAAAAGAGAAACTACGCAATAAACTGTTTGCAACTGAGACCTTGTTTGGGTGGACTATTCAGGGTGGAGGCTACGACAAGCTCTTGGAGAACGCAGCTGTGATGAATATCGGTGTACAGTATTTTGCCGACGCGTCGAAGAATGTTGAGATTAATGACATCGTAAAGCGGTTCTGGTCTCTGGACACACTGGGGTTGACAGAAAACAAACAGGAGGTTTCCGACGAATCGGTTATTCAGCAATTTCAGAGGGAATTGCATTTTGATAATGGGCGATATGTTTCTCGCTTGAGTTGGAAACAAAATCATGAATCCTTAAGTAATTTTGAAAACGCGAAAAGTCGTTTAATGTCTTTAGGAAATAAATTAAGGAAAACTTTTTGGCTTCGTAAACATTATAATAAAATAATACGCGATCAGTTAGATAACCAAATTATTGAAGAATGTAGTTTTGAAAGTAGCAGTGACAAAGTTTATTACATGCCACATTCCCCAGTTGTAAGAAAAAATTCTACGACAACTAAAGTAAGAATAGTTTGCCTCTTCAAAATGATGATGCCTCTTCAAAACAAAACAATGCCGCATCCCTTAATGATTGTTTAGTTCCTGGGCCGAATTTAAATCCTTCAGTGTTAGATATGATACTGCGTTTCAGATATGCCTTTTCCGCAGATATTGAGAAAGCATTCCATCAAATTGGAATAGCAGAAGTTGACAGAGATGCTTTGAGATTTTTGTATTTTGATAAGGATTTTAATTTGAAACCATATAGGATGACTAGAGTACCATTTGGCGTTTCATGCAGTCCCTTCATTTTGGCTAGTACAATTAAGTATCATATATCTAAGATAGCCCCAGAGAAACCCGATGTTTATGAGATGCTAAATACTTCGGTGTATGTAGATGATCTTTTTTATGGGGGTGATACTCTTGAGCAAACCTTCAAGCTTAGTTCTGAAACATGTAAAGTATTTAGGGATGCAGGGATGAATTTACGTAAATTTAGTTCTAATTCAGAGGCTTTAAAAAGTCGGTGGATAAATAATGGGATAATAAACGGAGAAGATTCAGAGAATTCATTAAAGGTGCTACGGCTTCACTGGTGTACTCGTAAAGACCAAATTTTCTTAAACTTTGAAGCTTTGTGTGAAACATTAAATAATTGTGAGAATATTACTAAAAGAAACATATTAAAGGTGACTGCTACAGTCTTTGATCCTGTAGGTTTTATTTCGCCTTTTGTAATACGTGCAAAATTGTTAATTCAAAATCTTTGGCAATTAGGAATAGATTTTGATGAAGTTCCGAAAGAATGTAAGCAATTGTGGTCTGAGTGGTATCACAAAATAGAGAATTTGAAGAAACTGAAATTAACACGCGAATATTTTCCTGGGGAAACTCAGAAATTTCAATGATTTGGAACTACACATTTTTGGTGACGCATCAATAAAAGCGTATGGAGCTGTCGCATACTTTAAGTGTCCCAAAGAATTCACCACGTCATTTGTTACATCCAAAACTAGAGTTGCCCCGGCAAGTAAAGAGCTGACGTTGCCTAGATTGGAATTACTAGGCGCGTTAATTGCCTCCAGACTTGCAAAATATTTGAAGGAATTGTTTAAGATTCCAGACGAAAGAACATTTATGTGGTCTGACAGTACAATAGTTTTACATTGGATCAATGGGTCACCACATAGGTGGAAACAATTTGTAAGAAATCGGGTAACTGAAATACAGTCCCTAACAGATCCGACTTGTTGGAAGCACTGTGATGGAATTTCAAATGCTGCTGACATTCTTTCACGTGGTTGTTCCGCAGAATATTTGCTGTCGTCAAAGGTTTGGTGGTCAGGGCCACATTGGTTGAGTGAACCAGACTGTATGTGGCAAAGAAGTGCACGAAATATAACGCAGAATTCCGAATCCATGTTAGAGAGGAAAAAGGATGTAAAAGACATTACAATTTTGCAAGTTAGTGTCGACGATCACAAACCCCTTTTAGATCTTGAAAATTACAGCAAATTAAGTCGAACTGTTAAAATTATCGCATGGGGAATGCGATTTATTCATAATGCAAGAAAACATTTACCGAAAAGAAATGGCACCTTGACAGCTGAAATATTCTCTGGGGAAATTTGAGTAATTAGAGAAATGCAAGCCGAACATTTTGCAGAGGAAATTCATAATCTAAAATTGGGACAACCAGTTGCTAAAAAATCTAACATTTTCGAGCTTAATCCCTTCTTAAATGAAGATAACGTCTTATTAGTGGGAGGCAGACTCCAAAAATCATCATTGAGCTACTATGAAAAGCACCCAATAATCATGCCTCCTAAAAACAAATTAGCTGATCTTATTGTTCTTGATGCACATGAAAAGGTGTATCATTCCGGAGTATCAAGTACTCTCATTTACATTAGAGAACGATACTGGATGATAAAAGGTAGACAGTATGTAAAAAAACATACTAAAAATTGTGTTATTTGCAGACGCACAAATGCTCGACCTGTAAATCAAGTTGTGGCTCCACTACCTGCTGCAAGAATTGAACAGTCACAACCGTTTGATGTCGTTGGGCTAGACTTTGCTGGCCCACTTTATGTGAAAATTGAGCATACCAAGTTCTACATTTTGTTGTGCACATGTGCAGTTAAAAGAGCTGTGCACTTAGAACTAACGAGAGATTTAACAACTAACTCATTTCACTTAGCTTTTCGCAGGTTCGTCTCGAGAAGAGGAATGTGCTCAGTTGTGTATTCAGACAACGATCTTACCTTCAAGGCTGCAGATGCAGAACTTAAAAAGTTGTGGAAGGTAATAAGTCATCCAGACGTTAAAACTCATTATGCTTCCTCGGGTATCCAGTGGAGATATATTGCCGAGAAAGCGGCCTGGTGGGGCGGCTTCTATGAGCGACTAGTTCGTTCCGTGAAAGTGCCACTACGAAAAACCCTTGGACGAACATCCTTAGGTGTGGACGAACTTCACACTTTGCTAACTGAAATTGAAGCGGTGGTCAATAGAAGACCACTGATATATGTCCCTAATAATCTCAATGATCTACTTTCACCCGCTCATTTTCTAATAGGTAATAAAGTGTCCAATTTACCTCCAGTTAAATTCAATAACATTGTGGGTCAAAGCCGTAAAGAAACTTTGCTAAAAGCCTATTTGTATCGCGAAAGACTGCTAAATCAGTTTTGGTGTAAGTGGACTAAAGACTATTTATTGAACTTGAAATCTGCAAACTGTAATAAAAATCAGCAGTCTAAAGGTGATTTGAAAGAAAATGACATTGTGATCATTCATGATGAACATTTACCACGAAATATGTGGAGATTGGGGAGGATTGTAAAAACCTTTCCAGGTAGAGATGGTCGTATTCGTAGTTGTGACATTAAAACTGAAAGAGGAATAATTAGACGACCAGTTCAACTACTTGTAAATTTAGAGTGTTAAATGTAATCATTTTCTTACAACTGTATTTCAAATGTTTCATGTATATAAAATGTATATAATATTTATTGTATGTTTATTTGTAGTGAATTTTCAAGAATGATTCCATATGTAAACGTGTAGTTATGTGTAAAAATGTAGTATTTAGGTAAGTGTTTAAGATCTCCAATGAAGTGAGAATAGTAAGTTCCTGACTGATTGTATATTGTTAATTCTTGTATAGTTTGTGTTGCATTTATTATAGATTGTTAGTCTTTGGATATAATTAACTTATTAACTGTTGGAAAATACTTCATTCAAAATTGAATTTTATACTTATATATTTTGAATTATAAGGTATACTTGAATTTCGGCATTTAATATGTATATTTGATTGTATAATTTTGGAATCATGAACATTAATTGGAAACTTGATTTTCTGAATTTAATATGAATATTTTGATGGTAGATATGGAAACATGAACATTAATTGGAAGATTTGAATGCTTTGGTCTCAACTCAAATGTTGAGAAATTGTAACTGAAATGTGAACTCTTGAACCTAAAAAATTTTTTGAAATGATGTAATAAGTATTGTTCTGAACATTGCTGTTCAGCTCGGCCCAGTTTGTTGGGAATATGTTTTCACCGCCAGATAGCGCTGTACGAGTCAATGCCCTGGGGGTGTCTGTCGCGGTTTGGCACTTCTTGTTGTTTTGGCCGAGCGTGATGACTCGGAAGATTTTTACTCTTGAATCTTGAACCTAAAACCCTGGCCCAACTTCGTTGGGTAATAAAATGTTGTTATTGTTACTAATTCGGTGTTTTTAGTTAACTTTAACCTATTTACATTTTACTTATTTTCATATGCTGTTATTAAATGCAGAAAAACTATTTGGCTTGAAGAATTATGCAAAACAAAACTCAAATATGAAATTAAAACTTCTGAATATTATTATTCTTTGGAATGGAGTCATAAATTCTAAGATGCATATGGATTTACTGCAAGGAAATTTGTAAATTTGCTGTGTATCATTTAATACTTTATTTAAATACAAAAAGTGTTTTCCTCCAATAATTTTGCAAAATTGAAACTCTGATATTAAACTTAAAATTTCTGAATACTATAAGTTGATAGACAAATTTTTTTTTTTTGTGATTAAGAAAATGTTGCAGCATTTGTTTTCAGTGTCGAGTATTATATTATACTGAAAAAAGTGGCAGCAAATACTATCCTTTACAGTGTTTCTTCCCAACCAGACCTAAAGTAAATATTATTTTTTGTACTACTCAGAAGCTTAAAAAAAAATTCTGCTGTCAATTTTTTTCTTTACTTTCACCGATTATAAAGATTTAAGCTTATAGATACCAATTTCAACAAGTATGGTAGATAAAATTATGTTGAATAATGAAATTTGTTATGAAAAGAGATGTGTACATTGTACACGTGAACACTATCGTATGTGTGATCATATGTTTGTTCTATTATCCTATGTGTGTCATTTCTTTGGAACTGATACATAAAAAGAATTATTGTACTTGTATCTAATTTGGCAACATTTTTCTTAGGTAAACATTCTATGTTATTTTCTATATTTAAAACTTTGTAATATTTTATATACCTTAGTACATTTATGTTAATGGAAAATGTTAGAAGTTGTATGTCTGTTTTAAATGTAAGTTTTCAAGCTGAAAATTCTATTTCAAATTGTCTCTACAAAATGGATTGCATTTTATTTTTGTAGTATTGAAATGTTATCAATAAAATGTTAAGCATATCTTTGGAAAAATCATGTAGTATTTTATAACAGGTTTCTTAACATAATCAGAGAAATATGTGAGTTAGTATTTAAACAAGTCTCTGTTTGCACTGAAACACTTGGAAGGAATATATAACAGTGTGGGGAAACCTTAGTTTTTTTTTATGTGAAAATTACAAGTGTAAAGTTAGTTCCGAATCCTTGCATTGTTTTCATTTTTTCTATTAGTTGATATGAAATCTTTATTGTAATATTTTATCTCTGATAGTTTTAAGGAAGTTTTGAAGAAAAAAATATTCTAGCTGTCTTATATATGAGAGGATTGCATAATGATACACAGGAAATCTTACATATTTATTTTTATCACTGTAAAGTTTACAAAACCATAATTTAGTTTCTGCCTGCATGAGAGAAATTTAAAAATAGTTGGTAAAATGCCCAGGTTCCTGTATTAAAACCTATATCATCAGGGATAGTCCATCTGTGTATTGGTAAATATTTGTATGTAATAATCTAATAGCTGTTTCTATATTTGATCTGTAAAAATTTAAATTACTGTGATTTCTATCCCAATTTTTAAACAAATTTACTGAATAGTTGTAACTAATAATTTCAATAGACATAGGCTTACTATATGTCCAGATTAACTCGGACAGTCCTGATTTTTTATTGCTGTCTGGGGTTTGAGAATTTTATGACTGGAGAGGATTTTTAAAAATTTTAGACCTATATGTTTGACATTGCACTTTTAAACATTCTCTTATGGCTGTGCATCTCCAGTTTTGATAAAGTTAGTAAGTTTCAGTGGGTAAATTTATGAACTGAAATTGCCTAGTCTTATTTAGAAGAGAGTGCACTTGTTATTGAAATTATAAGAGATTCCATAAATATTGATGACCTATTTGATGAACGTAAATTGTTGACTAGGTGATTCAAAACCAAAGGGTAGGTTGTGGTTTAAGTTCTGAAAAAGTGCCAGATACTATTGAAGAGAAGTGGAATGCAATTTTTAAGGTGTTTCAAAAGACTGATATTTCATGTTGAAATATTTCTAAAATGGTTGCGTTTGCAATATGTTTGTCTGGAACATCTGCTCCAGTTGAGTTTTTTTCAATTATGGGGAACATTTGGTCTGCAGAAAGGGGTAGACTTTCAGTATCTATTGTTACACATCTGCTAAATGTTAAAATTAATTCAGAACTTTCTTGTGAATTTTGATGTAATGAAAACAAACACACCATTTCTGAAAAAAGTCATGTCTAGTGAAAAATACAATTGAAGAAAGTTTAATGTTTCAGTAAACTGTTAAATCTTAAGTTATTTCAAAAATATGTCCTGGATTGAACCAAAAAAGTTATGGTAAGCCTATATAGACAGCAGAATGAGTGTTTTGAACACTACCAATTAAGTATTTCCCTAAATTTAATTTACAGTTTAGGACTGTAGATGGCAGCATCGTACGGAACGGGATTTTCCATGGCCAGTTTCCCAGAAATTGAAAGATGGCCTCATATCAGTTGCAAAGAATTAACCCTTCTGGACAGAGAGTATAGATAATGCATGTTGATCATCACTTTACTCTTTACGCATAATTTATTTTGAACCTGCTATTGAAGTATTTAGTTTTAAATGTTGTTACTTACACTTCATCTTAACATTACGATGCATGGCTTTCCCTTAAGGCAACAACAACAACAAAAAATTTTAAATATTTAATTCATAAATGGAACCAAATAATCATTTATAAATACAATAAGACCATTTTGTTTATATTTACTTTTGTATTTGACGGTTATTGATCTTAATTTGTTCAATATTTTCTTCATGTTAATATGATTTAAAAAACAAACAAAAAACTTGAATGCATGCCATTTACTTCATTTACAAAAAGCGGCCTGAGTAGGGATTTTCTCCGTGTTTTCTGACATGGCTGCATTAAATTACAGATGCCAAACTACACTGACACATTCGTGTTGCCTTCTATTTCAACTATAATTTCGGATCTCGCTAAATCGGTTTTATATATAGTATTGCTGGTAAGATTTTTGTAGTATTGGTACTTAATTTTCGACTCTGTTTTTTTAATTAATTTGCATTTCATCAAGGATTTTGGATAGTCGATTCAGTACCGCTACTATTTTAATCTTACGTATTCATTACTGATCTGTTTCACTTATCTCTCTAAATTCTTCAAGTGAGCAGAATCCATCGTTAGTCTCTAGAATACAAATTTCTCCGACTGAATTCAGTAGTGAAAACTAGAGCTAATCTATTACCAGCCGAAGTGAAAAATATATTTGCTTCCATTTCTAATTAATTTTTTTTTTTTTGAACAGATCAAAATTTACGTTCCAGGTGAACCTGCGCTTTTTCGATGTTTAGCTCTGATAGTAAATTCTTGAGAAAAAAGAACAAAAACTATTAACTGTCAAATTTACTTATTTACTGTTTGACTCCTAACCAGGGTTGCCAAACGTCCCGATTTTAAGGGACAGTCCCTTATTTGTAAATTTTGCCCCGCGTCCCGGGGAACTTTGATACGAGACGGCAAATGTCCCGTTTTTCGCCGAAATGAGAAATTTATTGTATACGAGTTGGGCGCGTACAAGGACCTGTTCACATCCGGTCCGGAAGTGTAAAAGGAAAGATGGCGCTGAGACGGAAATAAACCAATCATAGGCGTTAAAAATTCCTTTGCTAATCGTTTGGAGGTTTGTCGTTGGTTAAATATATTTCAATAATTTAACGCTTCCGCTACCACTCGTATGTGAATAGGCTCTTGACTAGAAGGTTACATGAATGCGTTGGGATCCGTAAGTCACGACGACAACAGTCTCAGTCTAGTCAGTCGAATGCAGGTTAGTGTGTGATCATGTTGATAGATAGTGGCGTTTTAATTAAGTACACTGCTGGCCACCCAAATTGCAACACCAAGAAAGACAAGAGATATCACAACAAAATTTATTTTGTAGATAACATGTTGACCAAGTTTTAAATGATTAAATTTATAGACTTCTGTAAAGTGTGTTTCCTGCCAAAATCAGTAGCCAGAGTAGCCGCCATTGTTGGAGATCACCGCTGCCACACGCCTCGACATTGATTCAAAGAGGCTTTGGATGAGTTCTTGGGGTACAGCAGACCAAGCAGCTTCCACACGTTGCCAAAGTTGATCTGCTGTGGCAGCTGGGGATGGAATCTGGGTCAATCGTAGAGCAACCATGGACCACATGTTTTCTATCGGTGAAAGATCCGGAGAGCGAGGCGGCCAGGGAAGCAATTCAATCTGGCGATTGACGAAGAACCGTTGGACATTGCGTGCCACGTGTGGTCGCGCATTATCCTGTCGAAATATGGTTGTGGGAAAGCCCTGAAGGTAAGGAAGGACAACTGGCTCCAACACCTCGGAGATGTAGCGCTGGCTGTTTAAAATACCGGCAATGCGTACTAGAGGTGTGCGAGAGTGATATCCAATACCGCCCCATACCATAATACCCGGTGCAGGACCAGTGTGGCGGTGCATAACGCAGCTGTTCAGCATCCTCTCTGCACGGTGTCTCCAGACTCGAATGCGACCATCGTGGTGTTGCAGACAGAAGCGTGACTCGTCAGTAAAGGCAATTTCATTCAGTTCTGCCTTCCACATCCTTTATGTCATCGTACCATTGGCGGCGGAGACGTCTGTGGTTCTGCGTCAAGGGTAGACAAAGCAATGGACGTCTTGCGGACAGACCACTCTGCTGTAAACGGCGTCGAATGGTACGCGCAGACACTGGATGATGCGTTACAGACTGCATGTGCTGTACTATGGTTCGTGATGTGACTGAGCGATCCGTCACTGCCATGCGCACAATTTGCCTGTCATCACGTGAAGTGGTGCGCTGAGGTGGATGCGATCGAGCACGCCGGTCCGTCGTACCGTCCTGCATCTAACGATCACATATCCTCATTACAGTTGTTTGGTTTCGTCCAACACGACTACCGATTTCCCTGAAAGATAATCCACAATCTCGGTAGGCCACTATCCTTCCTCTGTCGAACTCGGATACTTGATCCAAAGATGATTGCTGTTTTCGACGAGGCATAATTGATCGTTTTTTTGAAAAACCACAATAAAAACACAATTGCCGAACTTTAAATCGTCGAAATCTCCAAGCCTTAAATAGAGCTTTGAAGTGGCGCCACAGCCGCGCGTGATGTGCGTCTGTGCTGAAATTCTAATCATTTGCATATCTCACCTCCGCTAATGCATGTTATAAATTTCATGTTATTTGCATGTTTCCTTCAGGGTGTTGCATTTACAGTGGCCAGCAGTGTATTTGTAATAAAACTAATCCCTAAATATGAACAGTGGTAACGGCAAACGTTCGAAATTCAAGAGTGATGGGCCGAAAAAAATGTTATGTGTTTTTAGGGATGAATGAATGAACGAAGACTGGGTCAGGCCTAGTCCTAACAACGCCAATAAGGCACACTATAGCTATTGTAATAAGGATTTTTCGATTGTCCATGGAGGTCGGAGTGATGTAACTCAACATGCTCAGGGTGCCGAGCACAATAAAAACAAAATAACTGTTTCATCTAGCAGCAACCTGTCAAAGTTTTTCACCACTAAAGTTTCCTCTGAAAGTGAAAATCTCGCTCTAGTAGAGTTAGCTACTGTATTTCAGACTGTAAAACACAGTTTGTCATACAATTCTATGGACTGTGGGAGCAAACTCGTTCAAAAGTTTTTTGATGACTCAAAAGTCGCCCCTAAGATTTCCTATGGAAGAACAAAGGCCGAAGCTATAACTACCACCGTTTTGTTCCCAATGTTTTAAGAAACCCTAACAGATGACCTAAAGGTAAATACTAAATATTTTTCTGTTAGTACTGACTCCTCTAACAAATGGAACAGGAAATTCTACCCAGTGTGTGTTCAGTATTTTACGAAAGAAAAGGGAGTTTGCAGCAAATTGTTAAACTTTGTTGAAGAAGGCTCAGAAACGTCTGATTCCATAGTCAACTGCATAACCAATTCTTTGAATGAGTCAGGCTTAGATTTACAATCAGTTTCAGCATTTTCTTCTGATAATTCTAACGCTAATGTCGGACAAAAGAGTTCAGCATACACTCTTCTCAAAGAGCAAAACAAAAACTTGCTGAAGACTGGCTATTTAGCTCATGTTGTTAACAACGCATTTCTCCATGCTGTTGATACTTTAGACACCGATGTAGAAAGTGTAGTTTTAAAAATATATTCACACTTTTCTCGGTCATCTGTGAGACGTAACGAGTTGAAGGATTTTTTTGACAGAGTTCAAAGAACTGCTAAAACACATCCCTACACGGTGGCTGAGCCTAGTTCCTGCCATTGATAGACTAGTTAAGTCTTGGCCCGCTCTGATGTCTTGCTTTTTAAATAAGGGAGAAGATATTCCTAAGTCTCTAAGAAAATTGTTGCTTTTAAATGACGAAAGTACAGTCGAGACATGTGAAACTAATGACATTGCAATCGTTTTTTATTTTTTAAGTAACGTGTCTCCCGTTTTTGAAGTCGTCAGTAAAAAACTTCAAAATGATAACACAACTGCACCTGAGATTTATGACGTTTTGTTTAAGATGGTAAAGCAGTTGGAGAGCAGATTTGAAGACAAGTTTTACGGATCTTTTGTTACAAAAGCAATGAAGCAGTTAGATGATAGCAAAAGGGAAGCTCTTACTGAAGGATTCCAGAAGTTTTTAGAAACAGAAGTAAAATACTTGAAAAAGTGGTTTGACTTCACAGACAGAAATCCCCTTTATGTTTTAAGACCAATGGCTTTAAATCACAAGCTCCAGTTTACCAACTTGTTGGCTGTTGTGGAGCAGTTGAATCTTGAAAACAAGGTATCCGTAGACAATCTATACGATGAGTTTTCTTCAATAAAAGACTGTCTTGATATTTTGGTTGCAGAAAAGGAAATGAGTGTAGGCAGTAAATGGCAAATGCTGTTTCAGAAAAGCTCTGAGTTGCCAAATTTATTTAAGGTAGTCTCTTTTTGTCTGAGCATTCCACCATCTAATTCGTTTGTTGAAAGAGTTTTTTCACACATGAACTTGAAATGGACTGATGCAAGAAATAGGTTCTCTGCCCAGTTAATAAAAGCAGAACTGATTGTTGCAATCAACTCTACATCTTTAAGCTGCAATGAGTTTTTCGACAACCTCAAGAAAAATCGAAACTTGGAAAAAAATTTAGTGCAGTGAAGTCAAGTAGCAAGTACTATTTCTTTAAAAAATAAACTGTTCAATTTCACTAAGAAACTTATAATAACTGAGTGTTAATTCATTATTTTTTAACGTGATTTAATTTTTTCCGTTTGAAAAACTATAAAAAAAATTCTAAAATAAGTTTAATTACTCTTTTTATTTTGGTGCCTGACTCATACCATAAAATGGCCTATAGTACTATGTCAAATTTTTTCACCTCTAAAGTTCCCTCTGAAAATGACAAAATTGCTGTAGTAGAGTTAGCTACTGTATTTAACACAGTAAAACACAATATATCATACAATTCAATGGACTGTGGGAACACGCTCATTCAAAAACTTTTTTTATGACTCAAAAGTGGCCCCAAAGATTTCATGCGCACATTATATTATGTACATTGTACAATAATAAAATTACAAATTTTACATACACGTCCCTAGCACTTTATAAGGGCACTTCCTTAGTTGTAGTAAACTAATAAAATAAAAATTAGTTTTGTACTATATGCCTAAACCAACTTTAAATTGTTTTTCATTTGTAAATTTTCTAGGTAATTACATTATTGTTTACTTGACCTGACCTAAATTCGGTGTAAATTGCAAAACTGAGCGAAAAATGCAATGAAAATGGCTGTTGGAAAGGTTAAATTTTGAAAAACTTCCAGAAGAGTAACCCCGGACCCCCCCCCCTTTTCTTGGAAGTATTCCATACTCCCCAGTAGTATACTTATCAAAAACCGTCCCTTATTTTCGGTGTTTTTATTTAACCCGTCCCTAATTTTCGGTGTTTTTATTTAACTCGCCTCTTATTTTCGGTATTTTTATTTGGCAACCCTGCTCCTAACTGACTATGCTCAGAGTTTAACATGGGAATACAGTGTTACAGTTGTTGAACTTTTGATGTAACAACTGTAACAACTTTTGATGTTCTTCTGATCTCTTATCTCATGTATGATTTTAAATCCGTTTTTCTATTTCGGAATCATTTGCATATTCTCAAATTCACTCTTTATTTCCAAGATTTGTAACTCTTAAGATCTTCCTTGGGTATCTCGAAGCTATAGTGATTGTTCTAGAAATTTCAAACAATTTAGTAAAATTCGGTAGTTTTTGCAAAATAGAACTGTAGTCTATAACTTCCGAAAACAGTCACCTGAAAGGACGCAAAAATTATGGAAGATCAAGAAGTACGTTTCTAAGAGGGTCTTCTTGTTTGAGACACTTTTTATGATGTCTTTAGAGTAAGCAACAAATGGGGACAGTTATAGACATGCATCCACATAGCAATATAGTATCAAGTTTCGCTGAATTTTGACATCAGCGAAGTTTTTCCTTCTGGTAAATAAGTCATCATTGTCATATTGGAGTATTAGTATTTATAATGTAACTTTTCGAAAGGATCCCATCTAGTAATACCTCTCTTTAACCTTTTTATAACCGATGCATAAATGTCTGCTTGAAAGTTATAAAAACATAATACTGAATGTACGGGAAATATTCCGTTTTATTTTATAAATATTATATTTGATTGCAAGACCAACAAAACTATCATACTGAACTTCTTTAAATGTTGCCAATCACGGTATAATAAGATAACTAGATCACTAGCTTAGTTAATCCTTTTTAATTCTGATCTCCCTGAAATACCCGAAATAGCCTACTTTCCGCTAGTTGTAAATCAAAATGTAGAAAAAGCAAAAGAAAAGCGGTCCAAAGTTAGCCGTATTAAACAACGTGTTTCATGCCGCTTTCTGCGAGCCGAGATGATAGGAAAGTTCATGTGTTATTAACTCGGGCAGATAATAACGTTGTTGTTGTTGTTGATGATGATGTTGCTTATGCCACTTGACCAACAGCAACATCAGGTCGAGTCCCGAAGGCTACGGGCGATGAAGGTGATGTGATGTTTTGACTGGCACCACAAGGGTCGGAGTCTGACTTCGCCGGAGGACCAGTCCCGTAATTTTAAACCGAGTCAACTGACGAGACCAGAACACTTGACCCCGCACCTGCAGAGGTAATTTTGAGAACATGGAGGACATTGCAGCCACGACAGATTTTACGTGCACTAGCCGCCATTAGTGTACACGGCAGTGGATTTGTCAGCGACGAGCATTGAACCAGTGACTTTCAGATCACTAACCCGCTGCTCTTGCCAACTGGGCCACTGCGCCCTTAGATAATAATATCTTGCAGGCTTCGACAGAAATTGGCTGATGTAAACTTAGGAGGCTAATCTTCCCAAGTTTATTGATGAGTCTTAACGGCCTAGTTATATCGAACGCTTTAGATATTTTTATGAAAATGGTATCGTCAGTTTTTCACGCATGGAAAAAATAGAGTTTAAGTGCTACAATCCTACTCTATGATGCAGAGTTAATCATTTTTGTCGCGAATATCAATTAAAGAGACTGGAAAACTACATAATCGCAGAACTTATGAAAGCGTCTGAGAGTCCTGTATAACAAGCGGTTAGCACGTCGGGATTCGGTACTGAGATCAATCCAGAAATTGATCCGAGGGTGCTTAGATCGAATTCTGCTAAGCGTCACTGATTGTCCCCGTGTCTACGCCAAATAAAGGCATGTTAAATCTAAGCCAGAAAGTACGTGGGGTTTTTAGGAATGACAGTCGGGGACGAACCTATCCTGATGCCCCTGGGGGTGCTCGGTCTAAATTGAGGTAGCATCACAAGGTGATGTTGGTTCACCTATACGGTGCTTAACCTATTCCTTACGGGGTGGAATAGCACGTATCCCATGAATACGGGCCCAAGAATGAATGTACAGGGTGGTCATAAAACAACTTTGCTGATATATGGACCTCTAGCGGCCGTTCCGTTCATTCGATCGAGATGAGATTTCAGATATAGTTATTCAGAGCTATGAGCTTGGGATTTTGTGAACGGCAACAAAGTGGCGCTGACGGTTACGTTATAGGTACAGAAACTTGAAATTTTCGAATGGCAACACCCACCTTTTTGCCGTCGCAAAATGCTCAGCACGTGCGAAAACCCTAGATAGCGTTGGAACGATATGTGTATGACAAAAAACGGACGCGATATGAACGCACAAAAAACAGCTCTGTGAACTGTGAACAAAAACACGATGATGGCACCCATGTGGAAAATGTGTAATCCAAATCAAAGTTTTCTTTTGTCCGATCTGGGATGTCATCAGTAATTGGTGTCTTACCTCTGTCATATACAAATTGACATTGTGATACACGTACCATTCCAACGCTCTTTAGGGTTTTCGCATGCTCTAAGCATTTTGCGATGGGAAAAAGTGGGCGTTGCCATTCGAAAATTTCGAGTTTCTTTACCTATAACCGTAACCGTGATCTCCACTCTGTTGCCGTTTACAGAATCCCGAGCTCATTGCTCTGAATAACTATATCTGAAATCTCATCTCGATCGGTTGAAAGGAACAGCCGCTAGAGGTCCATATATCGGCAAAGTTTTTTTATTACCACCCTGTATATATATATATATATATATATATATATATATATATATATATATATATATATATATATATATCTGTGTGTGTGTGTGTGTGTAAAAGTAAGTGTATGTAAGTAAGTAAGTAACCCCCTTAATGGCCGTTCTTACGAAGGGGGTATGAAATTTCCGTTCTAAAGAGGGAATTGGAAAAATGGGCTCCGTAAATTTCGAGAAACCAACAATTCTCGCGGTTTATTGAGTAAAAGTCGAAAGAGAAAGGGCCAATCGCATTGGAAATGAAGAAAAAATATTGGAAGTGTCTGATCAGATCACAGTCAAATATTTTAGTAAATAAAGCTGTTACTATGACACGAATCTCAAAGAAAAAGCTTAAAATATATATATTTACGCATCTCTCCACTTTTCAAAAATATTCGTTTAACCGATTTCACTTTATATTTTCACTAACTGAGAGTCTTGTTTTCAGGTTCTCAGCTGATAGCCAACGAAAATAAGAGCGGTTTGTAATGAGATCAATACATTACGGTTACAACCAGTGCGATATACTCTCATGTCTACCGTCGACTGTAATTTACGGGAAGTATGATATCATCTCGTGCGATTTCTCCAAACACTACTATTGGATCCGGCTCTAAATAGAATCCCGCTATTCTGAGATTTGAATCTGGCAAGAAAGGGCCAACAAAGGAAATGTTTGAGTAGAATTAGAAGGTAATAAACATGCTTTGAACGCGCAACTTTGTGAGTTTTACCCTTAGCGAATATGTGAATAGTGCTTTTTTTTTTAAAGTTTTCTGTAATTGTAAATATGGAAGACGGATATGAAGTTAAACATTTCCATAAAGCTTTTGGGAATTGCGTAGTTTATTGGAAGATAGAAGACTTTTGCCTTGCCACTTGTGAGGATAATTATAAGATTCAGAGTTCAGAATTTTGTGTACGTGGCCCCGCACCGACCAAGTGGAAATTTACTTTAATTCCGAAGCCGTCAAGCACGTGTTGTATGCAACTGCACTTAGAGAGGCTGGTTGATTCTGGGCCTATTACTGTTCATGTAAACTGGTCACTGACAATAGGAACATTAAATGAAGATTGTTATTATTCTGAATATAATCATCAGTTTGAAAAACTGAAAACGATAAGAACTGATGTGTATAATCTTTCTAATCTACTATCAATTTTTCAGCCTTTTGGTACGGACACGTTAATAATCTGCTGCAATTTTATCGTTCAGCACAGGGATATAACTGCAAGACTGTATAAACCTGACAATTCAGGATTAGGGTGGCTGTCCGAAGATTTAGGATTGATGTACCAATCGGACAAGGATAAAGACGTAATAATTAAAGTTGGCAAAAGAGAGATCTTAGCCCACAAAGCTATCCTGAGCCGCAGTGCTGTCCTTGAACAGTTCATTCGCAACACAAGTACTAATACTGTAGAGTTCCCCGATTTGAATTTCACAGCTGTAACGAAATATATTGATTTTTTATACACAGGTGACTTGGATAAAATTCTTCAAAACTTTTCCATACCGATGTATAGGTGTTTAGATGTAATGGATAAGGATTTACTGAAGTGTTACTTCGTTTTAGAAGAAGTGAAGCTGCATACGAAAATAAAAGTAGACGAGTTCGAACACTTGTGGAAGATATCAAATTTTAGTGATCGAAAAGAAGAATGTATACTAAGCCCCTTTCTCGAGAAACCGAACCTAGATACAGCTTGGCAACTGCGGCTTTATCTAAATGGGATTGATAATATTAACTATTTGTCCGTATATGTAGATATTGTAGAAGGCAGAAAACCAGTAAACGTATGCCTTGAATTTGCTGTAGAGGATAGGGAAGGGGAAACTTATTATCCAAGCAGAATATTGAGCTCTAACGGAAACTATGATCTGGGCGTTAAAGAATTTGTGAAACTAGTTTACTTAAGCAATACTTCTCTGGTAGTAGACGATACTTTAAACATGGTCTCCAGAGTTCGAGTATGGAATGGCGGCCATTGCTCTACAATTGGAAGTCGCATCACATCTTTAACTACTGACATAGAAGAATCACCGTATGGGCGTCTATCCAAAAGCATGCTAAATATCTTCGGGTTGGGTATTTATAGTGATATTTTTGTACAGACTGAAGGTACCATCTTTAATGCACATAAATGTATCTTGTCAGCTCGCTCACCTGTTTTGGGTCGTATGATTAAGAAGCAAAAAGACAAGACTTTTCTGACTTTGAGAGATATCACTCCTAGTGTCTTATATCTACTGCTTGAGTATATATACAGTGGTGTTTTGCCCGGACTTGAGCATCAGACATTAGTTATGCTGCGTAAAGCTGCAGAAACTTACTGCATTTCTAGTTTAGAAGACGAATGTCAGGAAGCATTACAAAAAAATGCTGAAAAAATATCTTTCAGATTGCCAGAAGAGTCTAAAAAAAGGGATTATTAACTTCTTTGTATGCCAGAGGATTTTTTTTTAGAAAAAATGTAAGAAATTTTTTTAAAATTAGATCGAAAGTCTATGCATATCTCGATAGATCTTAGCCTTAATCTTGGGAGGTCTTAACCTTTCTCGCAATGTAATTTAGTCGAAATCAGAAGTTTGATTTTGAACAATTCAGGATCATTACTTTTGAGTGGATACCTTCAGAGCATTCGAATTTAGTGTTATTTGAGAAACTTCTCAAAGGCCCCCTTTTTTGTGAGAATTTGCAACTATTAAGATTGCAGCGTTTTAATCTTATATTATATGAAGATTGTTTTTATTCCGAATATAATCATCAGTTTGAAAAACTGAAAACGATAAGAACTGATGTGTATAATCATTCTAATCTACTATCAATTTTTCAGCCTTTTGGTACGGACACGTTAATAATCTGCTGCAATTTTATCGTTCAGCACAGGGATAGAGCTGCAAGACTGTATAAACCTGACAATTCAGGATTAGGGTGGCTGTCCGAAGATTTAGGATTGATGTACCAATCGGACAAGGATAAAGACGTAATACTTAAAGTTGGCAAAAGAGAGATCTTAGCCCACAAAGCTATCCTGAGCCGCAGTGCTGTCCTTGAACAGTTCATTCGCATAGTCTTTAAATTCGTATAGTCTTTAAATGGTTTGTAACGGTAGCAATAGTATATATATGTAAGTATTTTTAATGAATTGTTTATATTGTTCTTGCGTGTTTATTACAAATGAATAATCGCCACGGAACAAATGTAGTCTTTCATAGATTTTCATTCAAGTTAAATTCGGTAACCCTTCACCAACTAGTTCTCTTGAAACAAAGATTAATATTTGTATACCCAAATAAATAGAACTGTATTTTAACGTACTTGAAAATAAGTACTCGCTGATAAAGGTTCAGTGAAGAAATTCTAAAATTTCCGACGACCACAGCGATAAGCTTATACGGCTAATTTCATTGAAGCCAAGTCGACCCGGGAGCAATCCGCTCATCAGGGACCCATTGGCTCGAAGGAGAACGACTTTCTCAGACACCACCAAGCCGGATTTTATCCCCCTTTACAAATTAGCAAACCTAATCTATCTATTTAACTAATTTGTAATGGCAATCCCGCTTAAATTCCCCACCAGTTCCCTGTAAAGCTTACTTTAAAAAACACTGGCGTCAAATTTTCACAAAATCTCAAAAATTAATCATCAGAAAAAATAGGAAAGAGATCGTGAAAAATCAGATTATTTCAAAAGTTTTATTAGATGGACGACATTTGTAACTTATTCTCTGTATTTGACGGATCAAATGGTATCGTCACTCCAGATCTCCTAAATTGGGGGATTTTTGGGTTGTATATACAGAAGGTCGTTCGCACTTTATGGAAACGATTTTGTAATTTATTTTTGTCGTTTGTATTTTGAGGTAAAAAGTTGGCAACTTCAGAATAAATCTTCTGCTACTGTTTTCTTTTGATTGGAATGTAAAATAAGTTTTATTTTGAAAATGGCTGCTAAAATTGGTAGATGGCTCGAAGGTTACGTAACTGCGCTTTCCGAGGAGAAATATTCGTATCAACAAATTATAAAGCTGTGTAAAAATCGCGAATATAGCGTTTCAAAAAAAGGTATTTATAATATATTAAATTTGAAAGAGAAAAAGCGTCTAACTGAAAGAAAAAATGAAAACATGACCGCGAAAACTCATCTTAAGACTGTTCGAACGCAGGTAAATATCAAGAATGTGAAGTCTCTGATCCTAAAAGAAAATTTGCCGACTCAAAGATCTATTGCATCGAAACTAGGAATGTCTTCTGGCACTGTAAGCAAAATCATTCATAAAGATTTGAAGTTATAAAGTTGTTTAAACCTATAGTTCATCTGCTTTTGCCAAAGCATATTGCTCAAAGAAAAATAAATTGTAGAAAATTATATGAAAAACACCTAGCTGCTCAAAAATGGAAATTTGTGGTAACACTTGATGAGGCATGGGTGTATTTAAGTGACTTTAATAAAAAAAGATCAATTTTCAATTGTACAACTGAAGGGAATGGCCGTACGAAATAGCTTCGTCAGTGTACGGAAAAGTTTCCAAAGGTATTTATGATAATTGCAGGATTTGGTTACAACGGCAAGTTAAAAATCAAAGTCTCAAGTAAAGCCAAAATTAAATCACTCTACTATCAACAGAAAATTTTAGAACCAATTTTTGAAAAAGAAATTCCAGCCTTATATGGTTAGGGCATTGGTAAAGTTGAACTTCATATGGATAAAGTCTCTAGTCACACGTTTAATTTACTGCCGCTTATTTAGCAAAGAAAGAATCAGAAACAGGAATAAAGTGTATCCCATTTAATGAAATATCTGTAAAATCAACTGTCGCGTCTCCAATGGACTTTTGCGTTTTCGGTTTATTTAAACGAGCCTTAGGAAAACGGCATCCAAGAACACTGAACCGACTTTGGAAAACGGTCCAAGAGGAATGGGGTAAAATTGACATGACAATACAAAGGAAAAATTCACTGTCATGGAAAATTCAAGCTAGAGCTATTGTCAAGAAGTATGGCTATCAAATAGAAGCAAATCGCCTTATAAAATACGGCATTTATACATAAAACTTAACGTTCAAAATCGTTTCCATAAAGTGCGAACGACCTTCTGCATATGAGTCGGTATACTATTCAGAGAGGCTTAAAATCACTAAAATAAGATTTTTCCAAAATGTTTTTCTGGTGCAATGGGGATTTGCAACTTTTTTTGGGGGTGTATGGCAGCCAATGGCATGGGACGTCTGGTATTTATAGAATCTACAATGGATCATATGACATATTTGAACATTTTAAAAGAAAATTTAAAAGTAAGTGCTCAAATCCTGGGCCTTGGAAACGACTTTTGGTTCCAGCAGGACAATGATCCAAGGCACACTGCCCACAATGTGAAGCTCTAGTTGTTGTACAACATCAAAAATCAGTTACATGCTCCTCCACAATCACCTGACTTCAATCCCATCGAACATTTGTAGGATGCACTAGAGCGCAGGATTCGTCAACATTCCATAACATCGAAAGAGATTTTGAAAAAAGTTATCATTATGGAATGGAATAATATATCTCCTAATGAAACATTCAAACTGGTTCAATCTATGCAAAAACGATTGATGGAGGTCCTTAGACGTAAGGACTATCCGACCAGTTACTAAACTTTCAGTAACAATGACTATTATATTTTTTCAGGTTTTTTTTAATTTGTACGCAAACTTTTCTAGTGTATTTCCTGTTATTGTTTTGTTTAATTTGATTTCTAAACAAAATTATGTGTTTTGTATTTCTAAAACCATTGTTAAAAGATAATAAAGGATTCGACCAGTACAAGAAAAGAAAAGAAAGTTGATAAATTTAGTGTAATATTATATTTTTTTATGCTTGAAAGTTTTGTTTTCGCTTGTATGCAGACTTTTTCTGGCAAGTGTAGTTCCCTGTTGCTTTATTTTCACTTTACTTATTTATTCATTTATTTATCTTTTACATATCCTGCAAACTAATTGTGCTTTACAATTACAATTTACATTATATAATTGCCATTTTACATTCAAAATGGAATTTCAATTGCATTTTCTTACATTTAACAATCGCATTGCAAATATTACAATTTACATTTACAACTTACAATATATACTTACAAATTTAAATTTAAGGTGTAATTTCAAATACTATTACTCTTACTATTACATTTAACATTACCAACATATTACGATTCTCATTATATACTCACAATTTACATGTAAGGTGCAATTTCAATATAATTACATTACTCTTACAATTTTACATTTAAAGATGCAATTTCAAACATAATTGCACTTAGGCCAGGGGCCCACTGGCAACTTTTAATTTGGGCGATTAAACAGTTTAGTCACTTGAAGTTGCCGAATACCTTCGGCAAGCGCACACTGGCGACTAAATAATTGCTTTGCACTGTCTGAAAATGGATTTCGTGGAAGCTGCACGTGTTTGTGCCCTCGCTCTAAGGCGAAAACGTAAACAAAACCACAGATTTTGGGTCCATCCAATAATAAGGAGGAGATTATTTGATGGGCAATTTTATAAATTATTTGAAGAGTATATCCAACAAAATTTTTTAACTACTTGAAAATGAGCGTTGAAAGTTTCGACAACCTGTTGTTATTAGTGGGGCCCAGTATTTCTTACCAAAATACAAGATTACGTTTGGCTATACCGCCGCAGGAAAGATAAGCTGTGACTTTAAGGTAGGTAATAATATTTTCTTGAAAATTTTGCAAGTTTATTGAAATAAAATACATATTACAAAATTTTTTTTTGTAAATAATTTTAAGTAAATTTGTTTTAAACTAATATACATATATTTTATTACAAATTTAAAAAGGATGAAGCTTCTGACTCGTTATCCCAAGCCTCTTGTGTGTCTGAGTTCCAGGTTGAAAGGGGTTTTCAATTTGCCCCGGAGAAAATCTCTAATAATAATATTGCCCAGGATAATGCAAAGTTCTGCAATATGAGGCGGTGAAAGGCAAAGTGGTGTAAGTTAGTAAGTCAAGTGGTGTAAGTCAAAAGCGTTTTACTGCAAAAACTACAAAAAAAATTCCACTACTAATTGAACAAATTATAATTCATAATAATTATTATAATATTGCAAATAATAATTATTTGGAATTCCACTATAAATTGAACATGGAGATTACATTTTTGTCCTCAAATAAAAAAAAGTTGAAAAAGTGACTTACACCACTTTGCCTTTCATCGCCTCATATAATGAATTGTTATTCCACCCGTTTTGCTCCCGAAACAATGGGTTTCCAAAAGGAGTTTCATCGTGGTGACTCCCCGACAAACGAACACGGCTCATAACGTTCATTACCTCGGTTCGAGCAGCGAGTTTTTGATCTTCGTTAAATTTCATGAACGTAGGGAGCAAAGATAAAAGAAAATATATGTTGTCAACTCCTCGTGAATCGGACTAGCCACTAGCCAAACACGTCCTCTATGATTTACCTCGATCAGATCTATTGCAAGCAACTAAATAATCACCAGTGAGCGCGGTCCTATCTAAACCAACATGATCTATTTTCACCGGCAACAGTTTCATCACCCATAGAATCGAACATGTTGGAATTTTTTAGTTGCCGCAACTGAAAACTCGCCAATGGGCGCTTTACCAAAAGAATCAATGTGTTTCATATTTGCGATTAAAAAGTTGCTTTGAAATAATCGCCAGTGGGCGCCTAGCCTTACTATTGCATTAAACAATTAGATTACATACACAATACAATTATATTACTAACCAATTGCAAACAGGTTTACTGGTAAACATTTTGTACAATAATTAGTTCTTCTAAAAATAATTGCAATCATTCTTTTTTTAAAAATTAATTTCAAGCATTATTTTGCTCACATGTCTCCAATGCACTTACGTACAGTGAAGAAAATCGAATTTGTGGAATTACATTTTAACATTGCGAGATTGGAATTTTAAGCATGTAATTTAAATTTCTAAAACACGCTGTAAAGATGCAAATGAGCCACTCCCTTACCAAATTTGTTAAGTCTATAAAATAGAAAGTGGAGAAAAGTGATAAAATAATAGGCACTGTTTTTTGAAATTGCCCTGGAAATATAAATTCAAAGAAACATTGTAGAGTGTATTATTGCAGATGTGGCTTTTATCTGACGACATATAAAAATCTTTAAGACAGAATAGTCATGGATTAATCTTTGTTATTTTTTATAAATTTTGCGTGACCAAGGGACTTAATCGATCTGGCAAGTGGAAAAAAAAAGTAATAACATTTAATTCAGTGTTCAAATTATTTTTTTTTACTACAGAAAAAATTGTAATGTTGAATAATTCACAAGTATTTACTTCTGCAACAGTTAGACTAGTTAGAGCATAGATCGCCAAACCGTCAATCGCGAGCTGCTAGTAGCTCGCGGTCACGCTCAGGTTGGCTAACCTACCATTGGCTAACCAGGTTGCACTACTGAGCTCAGGCCGACTTACGAAAAGAACTGAACTTTCCACGCAACTGTCACTCAGTGTTATAGTTGTTTGAGCGAGAGTCAGGTTATATCTGTCATGTGTTTCACGCGTACATCAGACTGAGGTTATGTCTTTATTATTTTCGTGTGTATATCAGACATTTGTTGTTAATGCGGAAAAAAATTGTTGATGACAAAAAAAAAAAGAATGCCACCCTTCTCATTAAACTTAATTAGTCAAATGAAAAAAATTGTGTTCTTACACTTATTAACTTCATCAGTGTTCTTACACTTATGAAATTCTTTTCAATATAAACAATTTTATTCAGTTGGATGTAACATTTACTAGAAATGTACAGGGTCTGTCCAGAAAGTAATGATTCTGATTCTATAAAAATTCGTTTATTTGAAGATAATTTTACAGACACTTAATAGTCTTCAAAATAGTCTCCTCCTGCATTAATACACCTTTGTTAATGACTCTGCAACCCATTGATGCCCGCCTGGAAGTCTTCAAGTGGAATGTTGTTCAGAACGCGCGTTACGTCTTTCTGCAAGTTCTCCAGATAGTCAAAACGATGACCGTTGTGTCGAGCAGCGATATGCCATAAAGTTTTGTGTAAAACTAGACAAATCAGCTACTGAGACGCTTGCTATGTTACATGAAGCCTACGGGAAGGATCTTTGTCCAAGTGTTTAGATGGCACAAAGCCTTCAAAGACTGAAGAGAGGACGATGACGAATAACTCGCTGGTCTTCCATCAAGTTCTCGATCTTCAGACAATGTGGCAAAAATTAAAGCGCTTTTGGACTGTGATCGGATGAGTGTCCAAATGATGTCCTCCGGAGAGACAGTTAATGCAGATTTCTACAAGGAAGTGCTTAAAAGGCTGAGGAATCGAATTGCGCGCGTCCGGCCGGAGCTCACAAACCATTGGATTCTGCATCCTGATAATACGCCGGTCCACCGTACAGCCCGATCTGTCACCGCCGGCCTTTTTTCGATGCTCTCGTTTAAAATCTAGCTTAAAAGGTCGTGGTTAGTCTGGAGAACTTGCAGAAAAACGAAACGCGCGTTCTGAACAGCATTACAGTTGAAGACTTCCAGGCGGGCATCGATGAGTGGCAGAGCCGTTGGCAACGGTCTGTTAATGCAGGAGGAGGCTAATTTGAAGACTATTAAGTCTCTGTGAAATGATCTTCAAATTAACGAATTTTATGGAATCAGACTCATTACTTTTTGGACAGACCCTGTATGTTCATAGGTAATAAATAAATGTGTGATTTAGAGAAAAAAATTATTTTTTTCCTGGTTTCTTTTGGTAGCTCACAGTAAGATTTACGAACAGTGCGGTTGCTCAATACCTTCAAAGTTTGGCAACCACTGAGTTAGAGTAACTGATTTATTTTACTTTTTTGTAAGATGAAACTACACTAAACGATTTACCGTTATCATCAAGTACTACTTGCTTCTGCATTTGAATTTCATTATCGCAACAGTTTGCATTAGAGTATGGACTTAACTTGGTTGGCGTCTGAAAAAATGTTACTTATTATTCGATGGCTCAAAAAATTTTTGTCATTCAGTGATGTTAATCCTTATTATTTTGGAAATTTATTATGAATGTAAAAAATTAGGAATCAGTCAAGTGCTTTGACACTAAAATTTCAAAAAGTGGACTTAACCGATTTGGCTTGTAAATGGCTCAAATAACTGGATGTTCGGAGCGCTTTAATTTTTAACGTAGGATTACATTCCTCAATAACAGTCCTTCGGAGAAAAAAAAATTGTCTGGCGTCGTGAGTTATAATTTTGGCAGTGCGCCGAATCCAGTAGCAGTAAACAGTTAAACAGAAAAGTACCAAAATGCGTTAAAAAAAAGTAAGTAATCCTACGTTAATAACCGGCGGTAGTTTCGTTAGAAGAGACTATCTGAAATATTTTTTTTAACCGCTTTAAACGTAACCCTTTCGTCTGACAAAATATCTGTGGTTTACTATACTGAAATCGCTTTTCAATTATTGTGATAGTGATTTATAAGTAAATTAGTTTATCAATTTAAGATGCCACCATTATTTTACTCTACTAAAGTTCTGAATAACACAGCTTCATATTAAAGTTTAGGGGCTACTTTTTCGGTAAAATTGTAATTCGTTAATTATATATTCGGTATTCTTGAAAGAAAGTGTAATGTGACTTATTAGAAGTATTTCTTTGTTTGCATCAGCACTTTTAATTTTTTACATTTAATACATAAACAGTAATTTTGAATGACTTGCATATATTTTTAATGACTTGCACGAAGAGGGGAGAAAAAGTAAAATCTTGTGACAATGAATTTCGGTGTGGGCCAAACAAATATATTTGTTCTGAGACTTCATGCAATAAATGTATAAATGCAAGGTAGGTAGATTATCAAATATTTTAGTAAAAGGAATTTCCATCAAATGAAAGTTTAGTCTAGTAAAATATACTGCCATATTTTTAAAGTAAGTTCTTTTTAACTCGTTTAAAAAATTTTATAACATCTTTAAAATCAAGTTTCGCTGTTATGGCTCTTTCAGCACAGAATAAAATTAATCAGTACTTTTAAAGATGTTGTTTCCAATCATCTTGGTGTAGGAATACCAAGTCCAAACGACCTTGGTCCTTGGCGAAGGGTAGTGAGCAGCTTCACTTAAGGCGAGGTACCACTAGGGCTGAAGTCTGACTTGACCTCTAAGAACATCGGTCCCTTAATTTTAAACTGAGTCAAGTGACGAGACCGAAAACTTGACCCCACACCTCCAGAAGTATTTTGAGAACTTGGAGGACATTGCAGCTACGACAGATTTTTGCCGTGCAACAGTCGCCATTAGTGTACACATCGGTGGTTTTTGTCAGCGACAGGCATCGAACCAGCAACGTAAAAAAGATAATTATAAGAAAAAAATAACGGTAATTATAAGATACAACTTTAGGGTGATTTTTGGGATTCCCAAAATTTGAGACCTAGCTGGTGATCAGGTCCTAACCCTCTGTTGCGCAACTATCAGAGCACAGTCTAATATTTAATTTTATCTGCTAACAAAATCTATCTTGAACCAAGGGAGCATGAATCATGTCCTGGGCATCTCAAATTACGATAAATTAATATTCACAGCTAATATAAATATATAAATACGGAATTTATAAACACATGTCTGAAGAGTTGCTTACACCAACGCATCGTTATATTATCTAGGCTACTGAAAATTCATTACGATAACGATATCATTTCCATGACATGTGCAATAAATTTCCCATTTTATAAAGGAAACTGATAGTATTTTTGATTTAAATGCAAAGAGCTTGTGTAATAACTGTCTTGGTGTTTCATCTTTAATGCAAAGAAAACAGAGTATGTGTTTCGAAACCCAAACAAAAAAGTGATTAGTGTCAAGACATCTGTCATACGGTCTCATAATTTAGCTGTTCTACTAAAAGAAACTAAAGCAATAAAAAAAACAGGATGTTTGAACAATCTATGATAAACAGTCAAGACCGTTTCTTGGAAAAAGCTGTAAGTTTTGCAATGTAATTTAGTTGAAATCCCAAGAGTCATTTGGGGTTTGAGCAATGCAGGCGTAATCCCTTTTTGAGAGTATACCTCCAGAGCATTTCAGGTTAGTTGAGAGAGTGCTTTCGTATGTAGTCTGTGCTAAGAACAACTGCTTGTTCGTTTGATCCATTTTGTTTAGATACTTCATATTGGTGTCATATTTTAGCAGAATTGCACCGACTGGATTTCATTATCTCTTGTGTCTGATGCAGACTTTGTGAATTGTAGTCATATCTACAATTTAAAGAGTTTTGGTGGAATATTTTACCCTTTTTTCCTCGAACTTCTATACGTGGTTCCCAAAGATACCGAGGACTAAAACCGCCCTGTCTATGGAGTCGAAATCAAGAAAACTTTATCCCTGGGTGAGGAAATTTGGATATTATAACATTTTCTGGAAAGTGGAAAATTTCTCTTTCTCAAGCTGCGGTGATGATGGCGGGGCACTGGAAACTCCCCAGTTTTACATATCAGGACCTCAGCTGACGAAATGGATGCTGATTCTTAGCCCCAAGATGGTCGGAGGTGAAAAGTGCATCGTGTTTAGTTTAAAGAGAGTAAGGTCCGACAATGGTCCCGATGTTGTGTGGGTGCAGTGGAGATCGTGGATCAAATGGCTCGAAAACGACGGAGAAAAGCATCATTTCCTAAGTGAACATGAACATAGATTTAAAAAAAATCGGATTTTCGACAGCGATAAAATACAAATGAACTATTTTCTGCAAAATCTGCAAAGTATGGAACACGATAGATTTGAAGTTAAATGTCAGATGGTTTTTTACCTCGAACACGACTCTTATGTTAGCTCTAATGCTTGCACAGATGCGAGTTTGAAATCGCTGTCTAGAGCATTATCAAACTTATTCAGAACTGGGAAAGGCCACGACATGGCAGTTGCCACCGACGGCCAAATTATTAAAGCGCACAAAGCCATTTTGCACTACAGGAACAAAGTTTTAGCAGAAATGATCGAAACGAAGAACGAAAAGGGTATCGTCGATCTCCCTGACGTGAAATACGAAGGAGTACGTTCTGCTGTTCGCTACCTGTACTCTGGAAATGTGGACGCTTTTCTTCGGAGACCTACATTTGCTAAAAATGCGTTGACTTCATTGCTCAATATATGGGAGGCAAACGGATGTTATATTTTGGATAACTTAACTATAGAGTCAAAATATAGCATTGACAAATGTTCAACTGACTGGCTCATTAAGCATTATAGCACTGGAAATAAAGTTGTTCGTACAAGTCGGGTGATAGAACGTGGATTGAATTTCCGCTGCGTATTACATTTATGTCCTTATGGTATAGAATTAAATTCTGACTACGCAACCCTTTATTTTGAAGTTATATCAGGAGAAACACCTCGAATTTTAAGCCTCGAAATTTCGATTTTGAATCATAAAATGGAAAGTATAAAAACTAAGAAGTTTTGGGCAAAATTAAGTATGGTAGGTATAATTATGCAGAATTTCGCAAGCAGAAGAGCTATATTATCCGCTCTCGTGAATGACACTTTGCGAATAAGAATCAAGATCTTAGCATCTACTCCTTGTAACTGGGTTACACATCTATCTTACGACAACGATCTACACGAAAGGGATGTAGTAGATTGCTATAGAAAGTTATCACTTGATATGGCATCCATGTTTGAAGAGGGAAAATATGCTGATATTACACTCAAAGCAGAAAATACTACCTACAAGGCCCATAAATTCGTGCTGTTTGCCAGGTCAACCGTTTTAGCAACTATGATGGACCAAGATTCTATAACTATACCACACATGAAACCCCATATACTTCGTATTCTTTTGTATTACATCTACACTGGTGATCTAATAGACTATGAATTTTCAGATTTAATTGAGATTTACGAGTATGCTGATGTGTTTGGGATAGACAATCTACGAATGTCTTGTTCTAATCTACTAAAAGACAGAATTAATTTGCAGTTTGTGTTTGATATCCTTAAATGTTCAAAAGATCGACAGGATAAACGCTTGAAGCATATAGCACTGAATTTTATATCCGAAAACATAGAGCAAATATCTCAAGGACCAAGATGGGAACAAATAATGAAAGACGAAACTTCTTTATGGAGAGAAATTATGAAGTTTTGTGAAAAAGAAGACGAAGAGTAGAAAGAAAGAAGTGTTATGATTTATGTTAAAATTTTGAGGTTTATTTTTTTTTATCGGATTGGTGGAAAATCCCTTTTATTAGCAGGTACATCATAGCTGGTAGCACTCCCAAGTTTAGACATTTTAAATCTTTATATCATTTCTGCGTACATCAAGGAGTTTTTGCTCGATGCTTCATTTAAATCAAATTACTAGTATCCAACATGGAGCAAAAGGTAAGGATTTTTACCGACTAAAATTCCGAAATATGTTCTCTCTTTTTTAATTAAGAGAACGTTTATATGGAAATATACCTTAACGTACTAAATCCAGTTAAGGGGGAAAAGTCTACATGCTCTATTGTTCTTCAAAGACATTAAATGTTGTCTTCAAAGACATTATTTCTGTGCACTAACCCAATTGGATTCGCTTCCCTCAATGTTAACCTATGGAGAAAATATGTCTACTATTTACAGCTACATAAATGTTGATAATCAAATGAAAATGGTATTTTCAGATAGCTTGACCATTTCAGCACCTTGCAACAGGATTTATTTTATAATTTTCGTAAAATCCAAAGGAATTGATGAGCGTTAAAAACACACTATACCAGATTTTCCCCCCGAATAATATAAATTTTAAAATATTATTTGCAGTTTTTAAAAATCGAAAAAGTGTCCCAAGGTGAAAAATTTCTTTCTCTATTACGGAGTACAATAAAAAAAAAACACTTTAAATCCAAGTCGGCAATCCTTGGACACATTTTCTTCATAGATTAACATTGAGGTGAGCGAATCCAATAGGGTTAGCACACAACAGCCTTAAATCACTGGCAATATTTAGAAAATTTCACAGTCTGATTTCCAAAAGTTTTTGGAAGATCACTTTTATACAGAACTTTTTATTATGTTTGCAGCCTTTTTTTAGAACAGTATTTTTTCAATGTTCATCCTGATATTTTAATGGAAGTATGTTGAGACAGTTTCCTCAAATGATATGGAAAAGAGTACAAATTTTATTATTTTATGAACAATAATGAACATATATTTGTATTCAAATATTTATGTGGAATTCACTAGAATATCATGTAATGAATGATTTTAGTTAATAAATTAATTTTAAATGTTTACAAATTAGTTTCCAAAGGCAAATTGAAGCAACAATTTTGCTTGTTTTAATGTTTGATGGTCAGTCTTTTGCATTATTCACAACTATATTCGTTTCTGCATATTTTTTTTTTTTTGGCGAGCTAAATTGCAGCGTCTCAGGGTCTGATTTCCGTCCATGGTTGCTTTATTGTTTCATTGAGTACAAGAAGATTCGAGCCAGTTTTCGCCAAAGCGTCTTAAATATACACCAGGTAGGGTTACACTCAGAGAGACAGAATTGTGTGACGACTATTTCCACGGGTGGAAGTGATGCCTCGTGTTGTCTGAGCCATTCAATTCTATTTTATCCTAGAAAATAATCATGTCCAGAGCTAACAGAGAACAACAAATTTATTACTGAATCATCTCTCTATCCCGTTACTTTCAGGTACTTAGATGACGTCTTTTTTATTGCTACATTATATTATTGAGTTCAGACAGAAACAACCCCAGATCACATAATAAACCATGAAGTTTGTATAGTAAATTTTGTGCGACTTCATTAGCTTGCTTAATTATTTAAGATACTAGAAGGTAACCCGTCATTTTGACGTCATAATACTAATAATGACGTCATAATGGAAAAAAGTATATGAAAGTTAAAAAATATCCCGAATTATCTAACAATATTGCATTTAATCCACACCTTGTAAAAGCAAACCCTTTCATTATTTTTTATTTATTTAGTTTTTCATGCGATTGGAGTAGTAGACTGCCATCCAGTTTTTTACAGCTCACTACGCGATATGAATACTTGAGCTACTTGATTCATTCGCATTCAAGTTTGTGTACTTTCAGAATTCATCGCAAAAGTAAACAGATTTTTAAAAACTGTTAAATATACAGCTAAAATCATCCATTTTTTTAGATCTGAATGTTTTATAGAAAAATAGGCTGAACAAACGTTATTTGATGGAGAAGACAGTTTTTAGGTAAGAAAAAATTCTGATCGACATCTGAAATTGAAATTAAGCCTAACCTGCTGTTTGTTTACTGAGGGCTTCAATTGAAAGATGAGTACAGCCCGGAAGTGTTATACAGAGACAACGGCTATTATATATATAATTTTTAACCCCTTTTACTCAAAAGCTGGTGGAGCGAAGTGTGCCCGGAATGGCTATCGATTCAGGGTTTGGGATTCGTATCTCACGCTAGGTTTCGGGTGTTGGTAGTCATTCGGGATCATGTCTCCACGGATTTCTTTACTTGATACAAGCCATTAACTTCAATCATTCGAGGCTCAGTGATATCTTTTCACTGCCACGGATAAGTCCTCTGGTATGATTGTTTAAGAAAAGATGAGCTACACGCTGAACCATTAGTCTTCGTATTATCTGCAGAAGTAGGCAATAAATTGTATTAAGCCAACCTTTGGCTTCTCATTATTGACAAGTTGAAAACCATATCCGTAGATTATGGTAAAATAAAAATTTATACTTCTATTTTATAATTATTTATTTTTAAAATGTCACAACTAATCTGTTACGCGTATTATTCATAATTTGCTGGTAGATAAGTAGATAGCTGAAATGGCATGACGGATTATTATCTTTAAATTTAATGGAGATATCCTAAGTCACACAGCCGGACAACAATGATAGCGAAAATATCACTTGATTTTTTCCTAGAGGTTTCTGTGAATTACTGTCGAACAACAACAAGGAAGGAGATATACAGCCTGTTAAAGTGATAGACTTGGTGGACTCTATAACAGCGGCAGGTTCATAGTCGCATGCACAACCAGCAAAAAATAGAGAGGCAATGTACATAAAAAAGAGAGATTTTTAAGTACAGTAAAACTTCTCTAGCAGGCCACCCCTCTAAACGGCCAAAGTTTATTCAGAACCGATTCAAGACTCCATATAGCCAATGTTATGGAATAAACCTCTTTTCGACGACCACCCCTCAAAACGGCCACTTTTTTTGGAACCATGACTGGCCGCCATAAAGAAGTTTCACTATATATGAATTTCTTGTTTATGTATCTTACAGTAAAATGAGAGAAAATCATGTGTCAAAAAATAAAGACGATGATGAAAATAATCTGCTGATGTAAATAAAAAAACAACGAGTAGAACGACCATTAATAACAGTATTATGTATGTATCTAGCACTGTACATAACATATTACAGAGGTAACTGTCCTAAAAAAATCTACATGTTACTGAAACACTAGATTAAAAAAAAAGAGTTTTAGATGTAGGATTTCGTACTTAACGGGCCAAAAAGAAATTGCTTTACAAGGTTCATAAATCCTAAACATTTATAAAATTAATTTATATTATGTACTTACTTTAGGAAAAAATCTTAAAACAATTTTTCATAACGAAATGTTCTTTAATATCACATCTCTTAAGGAAATTTATAAAATGATTTATCTATATAAGCATATACAAAAAATTACACGAATATCCACTTGCAATACATATATTTTCTCTATTTTTTTAAATTTGTAATTTTTTTTTAAAGCATGAGATTTTAATGCAACTATTCCAAATTGGTGTCAAGTAGTTTCTTATTTTGGTACCAAATTTGTTTTTTAAGAAAGTTGAAAACATTCAATTATTCCATCAACTCTTTGTAAATTCGAAGTATGACATCGTTATTTTAACACAACTCGTTACAAATTGTTGTATATTGGACATTGATTTTCTTTTCGCAACAAAATTAAAATACTAAATGACACAAGCCCCAATAATGGCGTAATTTTTGTTAAATTACAGTGATTAGTTTTTTAACTAATGATCCGAAATATTTGCATCCAACAACTTACGCTATTAGAATAAAATAAGTGAGGTAAGCTAATGAGATATTGTGGTGTCGTGGCCACAACTACACTTAAGTACTCGAGAGTGGTTGTTTCAGAGAGAGGACAAGGACCTTAACTCTAATGAACAAAGCTGTTCATTAGAGTTAAGGTCTTTTATTATTTTCGATGGTTTAAAATATTTGCAAGTTACATACAACGCAGTTACATGCAGCATTGAGCCGGCTCCACTAGACGATCAACATAAAGCATCGTCACGTAGAATAGTGGGTCTGTCGATCCTTCCTCTAGCGATACCCCCTGGCACTCTCTCTCCCATCAGTAGTTCCTCTGTCCGCCTCTCTGTCGTTCCAAAAACCTCTGCCCCACCAACACGTGCTCGACACTTTTTAAACATCCTTTGAATATTCTAGAACAATCTAGATTCCTATTCAGAAATTCCAGAGGGTTCCAAAAGAGACATTCTCTCGGTACTTGACGTCTGGTTCTTACTGATCAGGCGGCACGGGAGCGTTGGCTGCTAATGACAACCTTTCTGCTAATGGAAAAAATAACGGTAACCACATTCCACTGCTGCTTCCAAGAATCGGACTAATGGGGAAAAAATAACTTTAAACACTTTTAACTGCCGATTCCGAGAATAGGCCAAGTGGTCAAGAGGAGGCTATGTTGCTACAATATGTTATATAAGTCCATTTCAACGTTAACATCAAATCAAACTCATTTTCATTCTTGTAACATTGTATTTTCCTTTCATGACGACAGCAAATAAACTAAAAACGATTCCAGATTGCACCTAAACATTAACATAAGTTTTACATAAAGCTAGAAACATCAAAATTTTGTTCAAAGTTTCATTTTTTTCTTATTGTATTATTCTACAAATTACAAATTATTTTTGAAAATTTTGAAAATATAGTCAATATTTCTTGTCGTGCTGCCATCTATGAACGAAAAATTAAAACTACTTCTGAAAACTATTTTTACAATTGTAATTTTACGCCCGTGTTTGTAATTTACTCTTCCATCTATAGATTTTATTTAAAAGCTTTCATCGGAACTATTGAATAATGTTGTTTTATAAAACATCTTTTTGTATTTAAACAAAATTGTGCAAAAAACTGAAATTGTTACACGATTTTAACAAACAAGATGCTACTTAACTGAGCAACACAGGAAACAGTTTCCAAACAAAGTAACAATTTGTTACTGGAGAATATTTCACAAAGAACATCGACTGCTTTTCGTGACCAAAAAAATTAAAGATCATATTTTTAATGATTTCTGTTTAGTGCGATAGACTGTTTAAATGACTGCTTTAGAAATATTTTAGTATTTTATGTCAAATGTTTTAATGGAAACTGGTTTCATCATTTTGAGTCTGAATTCAGGAATTTATACGAAATACAAATTGTGGAATTTAAGTATTTTCGAAGTGACATATTTTCTGATACGAACATGGTACTTACACAATACATAAAATTAATATTTACATATGGTGCAGTTCAATACTCAAACTTCAAAGAATCACAAAAAGAGGTCTCAAAAGTGCTCTCATAATTAGTTTAAATTGTTTAATTAATTTTTCCTCAATTGAAGTAACAAACTGGACTCTGTTTAGCTAACTATGAATATTTTCTTAGAACTCCATAGTGGTATCTAAAAAATGGATTAGATACAATTTGTATATACTTTATGTCTTTTAATTGTGAAAATTAGACGATAAATTGTCATTTAAACAGAAGCTAATGGAAATGAAAGAGTCATATTTAATAGGGAATCAATTTATAAAGGAGAGAAGATTTGAAAATTAATCACATTCAGATTTAGATGTATTTGACCTTATGTGAATTTTTCCATTTCCTCAACCCCCTGTTACTACGATATCTTGTTCAACAAAACTGTCTGAAAATAATAAGCTTACTTCTTTTCTTGTGATGCTCTTCAATACATTCATACGAAGTTAAAAAGGAAAGTTTTTAAATAAAAAAAATGTAATATACGAGGTAGGATTCAAAAGTTCCCGGACTGAGCCTATAACTAAAATTTTTTTCAGTAGAGCGACTACGATAACGTTTCTGTGTTACTACGTTCTCCCCCTCTTCTAAAAGTGGTTTGACCCAAATCTCGTGGTCGGTGGCTCACCACGGCGTCGTATTTTGTAGGTGGGTGCACCTAGTAACCGGCGATTGAAAGAAATGGCGTTTGTTGAGCAGAGAATTAATATCAAATTTTGTGTTCGCTTGGGAAAGTGTCATACGGAGACATACAAAATGTTGAAGCATGTTTACGGCAGTGATACATTATCGCGAACGCAAGCTTTTGAGTGGCATCGACGTTTCAGAGAAGGCAGGGAAAGTGCCGTCGACGAACGCGTTGGCCGTCCGCAGTCTTGCCGCACCGCTGAAAACATCGAAAAAGTGTTCTTCAATATCCAGGGCATTGTCCATCTGGAATTTATCCCTGAAGGACGCACTGTGAACAAAGAACTCTTAGTAGACACCCTGCGTCGTTTGCGTAAGTCGATCCGGAAGAAGAGACCAAAATTGTGTGCTGAGCAGTCATGGGTGCTTTTGCGTGACAACGCTCCTGCACACCGATCCTTCCTCGTCGCTGACATTCTTGCGAAAACGAAAACAACTGTTTTGCCACATCCTCCTTACCCCTCTGATCTCGCCCCCCTGCGACTTCAGCCTATTTCCTGAACTGGCAAGTCGCTTGCACGGTCGTCGATTTCAATCTGCAGATGAAGTTAAAAGTGCATCGCAGGCTGAAGGAAAGGACGTGGCTAAAAATGGATTCCAGAAATGTTTCAATGACCTTTACAAGTGATGGCAAAAGTGTGTTGTTGCGCAAGGGTCTTATTTCAAAGGAGGATGTGTTTCAGCAATCTTATTGATAATACTTTTTAAGTTTTTAGACTCAGTCCGGGGACTTTTGAATCCTACTACGTATTATATATATATACATGCACATATATACACACACACACACACACACATACACACACACACACACACATACACACACACACACACACACACATATATATATATATATATATATATATATATATATATATATATATATATATATATATACATATATATATGGTCTCATAAAATTTTAATGTAAGTCATTCAGTCGATTACTCTTTATCGATTATTGCGATCCACAGGATGACAGATGGTCTAGTTATAAATTAAGATGCATTGAAGAATAGCTGATTTATTTATACTAAAATTAACACTGTAATGCAGGGGTGTCAAACTCAAAGGTTACCTTGGGCCAAACAAACAAGGTTTAACTATAAGTGGGCAGCAAAAAAATCAATATTAATAGAAACGTAGGTTTATTTACCTAATTACAGTATATTCAACATAAATATATGCATTTTGTTTAATAATAGCAAAAAATAGTATCATTAAAAAAACATTTAGCTAATTCTTCCTATCTTATTATAATTCTGCGTCGGTTATTTTATTATATATTATTGAATGCCAATATATTGGCTGGGCCGCAAAAATGTTAGTCGCTTGCCGCGAGTTTGACATCCCTGCTGTAATAATACAGTGAACAGTACTGGGAACATATTACACATTCAGACATTTTGTATATATAGAGGGTGTTGCCGAATTCGACCGACAAATTCAGAGGGGTGATAGTAAGCATCAAGATGAGCAATAATCACATAGGAATGTATGACCGGAAACGCAGTGCAGAAACAAAGTTGCAGAAATGAAAAGACAACATTTCTGCATCTTTGTTTATCCTCTAGTCGACCAGATTTGCGTTTCCGGTCATACATTCCTGTGTGATTCTGTTTCGTTTTTGAGTTTTCTACCTCCTCCAGAAAAATGCGATATTTCCGGCCATCCAGTGGGGTTGGTAAGAGGTACGGCCCGATTAAGTAAACAGCGCCCCCCAGCGTCATGTTTACGTTTCCGATCATACATTCCTGTGTGGTTATTGCTCGTCTTGATGCCTATTATCACCCCTCTGAATTTGTCGGTCGAATTCGGCAACACCCTGTGTATATATATATATATATATATATATATATATATATACAAGCCTAAACACAATTCTTTAAAACATGAAACCAGAGAACTCTTTTATCACGATTATAAAAGGAAAAAGTCATTTTCAGTCGATACATTTTGGATACGTCCCAACTAACTTAATTCATTTCCTTTAAAAAAATCTTTTTATGCCTGAGAATGCTTATTGCTGTTAAAAATAGCCTCGATATAACACGTATATTTTTTTAAGTTTTCGATTCCATATGAAGTATCCTTTCTGTGTGCCCCTGCAGATCATTGAATGATACAGACAGATTCCAAAATTACACCTTACAGATCTCTAATTTTCTTCCTCAGAATAACCTGTTAAGTAAATCTTAAACTGAATGCCTGTCATATTTTGTCACACAAATTTGTCATTTGCCCTTGAATGAGTTTAATTTAATTATCGTTCTCCGAGAAAAATTAGATCGTAGAGTTCCTAGTGCAGCTCTACTTGCTAAAAACTTTTAAATTTCTCATCTCCGCATAAGCCGGCTATTGTGAAGCAGATTATTTTAAGACGCTCTTACGTGATTGTACATTATGGCTGATTATTCAATTAATATTTCGAAATAGTTGACACTAAGTTAATTAAAAGGTTGCGTAATCTCATCCAACTACTAATCTAAAAAGGAAGTTAAAAATTCGATTAAGAGCGACATGCGAAAAACTTATTACATTATCTCCCCTGAAGTTTCCGAAAATGTTACAAGAAATTTAATCAAACAATTGCGTAAGGGAGAACTTAAAAGTTTCTAGATGCTTTTAATGTAGATAATGCAAAGTGATTACCATTTTCCCTTTTAGTTAGAGTTGTGTGTACCTCTGAGACAGGCACCGAAGTTTCGTCAAGTTGATACTTTTATGATGAGAAAAATTATCAAGAATCTTTCATCCAACTTTAAAGATCGTTCTTCAGGATAGTTATGCTTAAAAAAATCAATTGCTTGAAGAATTAACTTATCTAGTTTTGTTTTGACCATTATCATTCCTCAAATTACCTTTGAAGGAAAACTTACTTCTCACTTATTACAATACATCTGAGTGTGTACATCTGAGTTTGGTACCGAGGTCTCGCCAGGTTGATACTTTTATGACGAGAAACATTATCAAGAATCTTTCATCCAACTTTAAAGATCATTCTTCAGGATAGTTATGCTTAATAAAAATCAATTGCCTGAAAAATTATCTAGTTTATGTTTTGAGCATTATCATTCCTGAAAGTACCTCTGAAGGTAAACTTAATTCTCATTTATTACGATACATCCGAGTGCGTACATCTGAGTTTGGTACCGAGGTCTCTCCAGCTTGATACTTTGTATGACGAGAAACATTATCAAGAATCTTTTATCCAACTTTAAAGATCGTTCTTCAGGATAATTATGCCTTAACAAAAATCAATTCTCTGAAAAATTATCTAGTTTTGTTTTGACCATTATCATTCCTGAAATTACCTCTGAAGGTAAACTTACTTATTACGATACATCCGAGTGTATACATCTGAGTTTGGTACCGAGGTCTTGCCAGGTTGATACTTTTATGACGAGAAACATTATCAAGAATCTTTCATCCAACTTTAAAGATCATTCTTCAGGAAAATTATGCCTTAATAAAAATCAATTGCCTGAAAAATTATCTAGTTTTGTTTTGACCATTATCATTCCTCAAATTACCTCTGAAGGTAAACTTCTCACTTATTACACTACATCTGAGTTTGTACATCTGAGTTAGGTACCGAGGTTTCACCAGGTTTATACTTTTATGACGAGAAACATTAACAAGAATCTTTCATCCAACTTTAAAGATCATTCTTCAGGATAATTATGCCTTAATAAAAATCAATTGCCTGAAAAATTATCTAGTTTTGTTTTGACCATTATCATTCCTCAAATTACCTCTGAAGGTAAACTTACTTCTCACTTATTATAATATAAAAGTTACCAGGATTTCAGGGATAAAGTCTACCTCGGGCATTTTAGTATAGATGGTACTATAATGCCGTGTCTGCAATTAGGGTCAAGTAGAGTAATATGGGTTAAAAAATCCTTAACTTTTAGGTTTAAGTTAACATTTTTCTTGCAAACCTTTAAGAATTCAATCCTATTACGATTTTTTAAGAGCATTTTTCATTTTGAGGAGAAAAGACAGTTTGAGTTATCAGGCTGAATAAGTATGCGTATGTGACATTGTTTGCTTTACCCATTTCAAGCATATAGGTGCACATTGATATAGAGAAAGATAACAGGTTTGCGTTTCGTAGTAAATTTTATATTGTTTTAAAAAGGGTCCTAAAAAGTGACTATACAAAATTATGATCGATCGAAGGTTTGGGGAGTGAACAGTTAAGGAAATGGCGGATAGAATTTCAATACTGCATTACGTTTCCTATTGTGTAGTGACTACTGATGACAATATAAGCGTAAATGCAACGTTATTTTAGGTTTTCGCATTGTCGCGCAATCTGTTTCCCCTCTTTATATTTACCTCTAGGTATGTTATATTCTTTATCGATCTAGGTTTATCTCTTTATTCTACTACTGTGCACTAATATATTCTTTTTTACCTTTGTTAATATAAACTTTAGTGTTTGACGGTAATCTGGATGGGGAAACCCCATACATAGGTTTTTTGTTTTTACCTTCAATGTTTTTATCTCCTTCGCACTTAACTTTTACTATATTTGCAAAAACCTGTTTTTATCACGCTTATATTTCAGTGCTTTTATCTCTTTTGTAGAGGGAACCCGGGTTGTCCCAATTGGTCGACAGATCAGTACTGTCCGTCCGGCGCCCAGGCCCATATGAAACATCACCGAATATGGGAAATCAAAAGTCGTCTCAGTATGCACGAATTGCTAAGCAGCGCCGGTCTTCGGTGAATCCACGGCCGATACGCGAAAGCGAAGGGGGCCGAGGTGTCAAATGCATTATTACCTTTGTATGTGATTCGTTAAAATCACTTAATATTTACAACTTTTATCACCTTAACCTTTAGCTTACGGGGCCCATTTTTCCGATTCTCTCTTTAAAACGGGAAATTTCACACTCCCTTTGTAAGAACGGCCATTAAGGGGTATATATAAATAAATAAATAAATGAATATATATATATATATGTATATATATATATATATATATATATATATATATATATATATATATATATATATATATATATATATATATATACACACAGGTGGTTATCAAAATAATGAAAACACTAAGAAACATCATGAAAACCTTTATTAATACGGCGCAAGAACACTTTTGTTACGTAATACCACCTGATTCACCTTGGAATTGGATTATGCAAGAGTCATAAATAGTGGTGGAGATTATATTATACCATTCTTCAGGGAAAAATCCTGAAAGTTACTGTAGAGATGCTGTGGTGGATATCGATACCTGGCTCTATCCGCTTAGACAGATCACGCTGATTGGATGATATATAGTCGGGGGGGGGTTGTACAGATCAAGATAAGATATTTTACTTCTTTTTCATGCTCTTCAAACCAATACTTGATAGATTTAGCTATATGTATAGGAGGATTATCATCCTGGAGAACATCATCTCCTTCAAGAAACAATGTTTGCACCATAGGATGGACAAAAATGGAGCTAAAATTTCGACATAGTCCTTCCCATTCAATCGCCCTTTTAGGGTTACAATAGGGCCTGAAGAAAACCATGAGATGCCATCCTAAACCCTGATAGATCTACCTCCATGATTGACAGTTCAGATGAGACAGACAGAATCTTACGCTTGTGCAGGTGTTCTCCAGACATACGCGTGTCCTGTTGCAAGGAACAATGTCAACAATGATTTGTCGGACCAAATGCCGTTTTTCGACATATTTTTCGACCAGGATTTGCTCTCGTGGCACCATTGTGGACGATATTTTGTATTGGCATCTATTACAAGTGGCTTGGGAATAGCTACTCTTCCGTAAATGCTTTGTTTGTGAAATCTCCCTTCTATCTCTAATGGTTAATACCGGAACATGCAGATGCAGATTGAGCTCTTCGGTCATTTTGGTTGGAGTTGTTTTCTTTCTTCGTGTCACAGTCCACTTCAATACTTCGTCCGTCTCTTTCACTCAGCTCTCCCTTTCGTCCAGTATTCTGATTGGCAAAGGATGTTTTTCCGTGCACTCTGTATGCTATCATGACTTTCGATACCATGGCTCGAAAATCCCCTATAAGTCTGGGGGTTGCAGTAACGGATACTCCAATTTAAACGCGCTCCAACAATATTCCCCTTTCTCAAGGTCTGCAAGATTTGATATTTTACGATGTTTCCCCCAAAAGCACGATGCCCTTTGCTTCATTCCTGCTACCTGATAGTAGAGTAATACGTACACTATATTATATAAAAAAATACGGGTGGCCAGACTCATTTTTTAAGGAATACGTAGCACATTCATAAACACCACTAATATTGATAGGTGTTTCCATTATTTTGATAACCACCCGTATATATATATATATATATATTCATTCTTGGGCCTGTATTCTTGGGATACATGCTATCCCACCCCATAAGGAAAAGGTTAATTTATCTTTGTTAATATCACTTTTATATATCATTGCCTTTATCTCTTTATATCTCGTAGCTTTTATCACCTTTACGCGTTTTTATAATCACAGTTGCATTTTACACCTTTTCATATAGATATCTGTTCAGCTGTTGTCTTGTGTGTGGCGAATCTTGTCCTCTCTGGACCTTTCGGCGATAAATCTCAACCTACTACCCTACATGTATCAGTATTTATTACATACAGGCTACAATTTTAATAATTTTTCGGCATTTACTTTCTAGGGTGGTGAATGTAATCAGATATTGATTAGTACTATATTTGTACTGAAGATACGTATTGCATTTATTATGTCAAATGCTTCGTTCCTCGCACTCAAAAGTTCAGAGCAAGCTTTCAAAATTGATTAATGACTTTGAACTTTGTTGAGTAATCGTGGATATGGTTACGGCATTTTCCCTATAATCCTTTTCCGTATCGCTGGCTTTCTATGCAAATATTTCCTGGAACTTGAATACTTCGAAAGATGTGTGTAGTATCCATCGCTGTTCCTTGCAGTTTCGAATGAAGTTTCAGATTTCTGTAGATTTTATAGATTCTATATAGTAATCATTCAGATTAAAAGTAGTTTTGTGTTAGTAGTAAATTTTATAGATGAACTCAGATTAAGCTTCTAAAGTCATTTTATAATTTGATTTAAGCGAACTCTGTACTAAGTAATTTTGAAGTTTTAACCCTATCAGTTTAACTAACACACACACACACACACACACACACATATATATATATATATATATATATGTCGAACTCGTTTCTTCACGACCATAATGTAAAACGTTATATTCCGAACATCACGTAGAGTCAATTGGCAGTCGGTGGTCCGGTGGCTAGGAAATGTAGAATTATTCCAGTAATGCAGTTAATGAAGTTCACACGATAAAGAGATAACTCCATTCTTAATACACTGATCTTTATTAATAAACCTTTAGACGTTCCCAGATCCAATTATTAACAATTGCACCCAACCCAGTTTAAATTCTGTGCGAACAAGGGCGACACGTCCATTCCCTTTCAAAATCACCATGGCTCTGAAGATTAAACCCCTTTGTTCCCAAGCTTTTAATTAACTACGCATGCTCAACTTACGCGTTAGGAAGCTCATTACTTATGCGTGACATCACATAGACCTTCTATCGTGTTCCATTGATGACGGTGCATGATTGTTGGCGCTAAGCTGTCAAGACTATAACTCTATTTTAAGATTCCCCACGTGGATCTTCTAAAATCGAATCTAGTCCAAACCGTAAAACTATTTTCACCGCGATGCATTTACTCCCATTATTTCCCAATCTTAAATTGCTAATTCATATTTCTTCCTAAACAAAAACCCCGTTTAAAGTTCACGCGATCGCCCCCCCCCATATTTAAGCATTACACACACACACACACACACACACACATATATATATATATATATATATATATATATATATATATATACATTAAAACCTCGTTTATCCGGACTAACTGGACCACAGGCAATCCGGACAATCGAAAATCCGGATAATCCGGGTAATAAGGGTAATAAGCTAAACAAAATCCTTAACTAAGCAGACTTACCGTTTATTACGATAAAACAACTATGTTTTGTAACAAAATTATATAGTATTGTTTAGAAGACATTAAAAATACACTGGTGTAAGAAATTAAGAGAATTTGCAGACTTGGTTGATTATCTCTAGAACTTCTGTACCGATTTTAATGAAATTTGATATGTACATAGATTGATACAATACAAAACAAATAACCATTCAATAATTGTAATGCACACCCATGATCGTGCGTAACACTCGTTGGAGTCGGACGGTATGAAACAGCGGTTGCAGAATAAACAAAAAAATGGGTTAATTCTTGGTGTTATTTTGCAGCAATCGGTTAATTTCAAATTGTAACAGTAAAAATGAGTAACCACCAACTTTTAGATGATGGAATGAGGTGGCGAATTGTGGGGAGGCTAGAAGCAGGCCAATCTCAAGTCCAAATTTGTAGAGAGTTCAATTTAACGCCCAGCGTCGTGTGTAACTTATGGAAACAGTTTCAGGATACCGGATCCATCGAGAGAAAGCCTGGGCAAGGTCGTCCAAGAGCCACGACGGCCAGAGAAGATCGCCATTTGTCGATTATAGCGAGGCGTAACAGGAGTTCTACAGCTTCTCAGCTCTCTCGTGACTTGTATGCAGCCACAGGAACCCGTGTATCAAGGGTGACTGTTTCCAAAAGACATCATGAGAGTGGGTTGTTTGTATGAAGACCTGCTGTTTGCGTCCCGTTCACTTCTACGAACAAGAGAATCCGTTTATCATGGTGCAGAGAGCATAGAGATTGAAGCATGGATCAATGGGCGACCGTTCTCTTCACTGATGAGTCCCTGTTCAGCCTAAACATCGATTCTCGCTGTACGTTCATATGGAGAGAACCAGGGACCCGCTACCTACTCTCCAATGCCCGCGAAATCGACCATTATGGCGGAGGAGGTTTAATGGTCTGGTCAGGCATCATATTGGATGGCCGCATACCTATCCATGTCTTTGAAAGAGGCACTGTGACTGGTGTGAGGTATAGGGATGAGGTCTTGGAGCCCTATGTTCGCTTTTTCAAGGGAGCAGTTGGCCCTGAGTTCATTTTAATGGACGATAACGCGAGGCCACATAGAGCTCTTCTGGTCGACAAATTTCTAGAGAGTGAGGATATTCGCCGGATGGATGGATTGGCCAGCCAGATCTCCAGACCTTAACCTTATAGAGCATGTCTGGGACGCTCTGGGGAGGGCAATTGCAACTCGCAACTCCCCTCCGAGAACCATCCAGGGAATGAAAACAGCGTTGCTGAACGAGTGGGACCAATTGCCACAGGAAATGATAAACTGCCTTATTTGAAGTATGAAATCACGCTGCGAGACCTGTATATCTGTAAGAGGGGACCATACCCCTATTAACCCATCTTTACCCATTTTTGTTTATTCTGCAACCGCTGTTTCATACCTTCCAACTCCAACGAGTGTTACGCACTGATCATGCGTGTGTATTACAATTATTGAATAGTTATTTGTTTTGTAATGTATCAATGTATGTACATATCAAATTTCATTAAAATCAGTACAGTAGTTCTAGAGATAATCGACCAAGTCTGCAAATTCTCTTAATTTCTTACACCAGTGTATAAAAATAACTCTAATGAGTCTATCCACGTCAACGTCCTGTGACACTCTAGTATAGCTTTCTTAAACTCAACAAAAAGTATTTTATTACCATAACTTATTGTACAGTCTATGCAGCAACTGTACATTGAATCAAACTAAAAAGCGAATTTTTGGCGTACTTATAGTTACGTTCTTACTATCATAGTTAAAAATTATTATCTAATGTGAACATTAAATTAAAAAAAAGAAGTATGCAAATCTGATCCGGATCAACGAGGGCAGGATAATCGAGGTTTTTCTGTACATATATATATATATATATATATATTTTTTTTTTACCAATGAGGAGGCACTTGTAATCAAACATTCGACCTTACTACGCCGCAGTTTTACTGTCCATTTTATTATGGGGGCACCATATAGGCGGACAGCATTACCCCCTATGGAGGGACGACACGAACGGAAGCATTTTTCGTGGCGCTACGCCGGGATTCGATCTGAGCACCCTCAGCACCGAAAACCAGCGTGCTGTACCACTGGGCCGCCACAAGTCCCCCCCCCTCTCTCTCTCTCTCTCTCTCTCTCTCTCTCTATATATATATATATATATATATATATATATATATATATATATATATATATATATATATATATATATATATATATATATATATATATATATATATATATATATATATATATATATATATATATATATAAATATTTAATAAAATGGGTTTGTTTTGTACGATGGAGACGTAGTCATTAGAAGAATGATTGTTTCTGAAACATGATATGTTTAAGATAAATACAGGAGTGTTTACCGTTGGTGATTAATACGCTTCATGTTTAATCCCTGTTTGTTCCATGTTTTTGAATGTTGCTGTACCTTTGTTCTGTGCTTTGTCATAGACCCTGAAGCGCTTTATTTTGCTAATCTCAGACTTTTTCTTCCAATTTTTGAGGGATTGCCCTGTGTCGATCTTAAAAACGTGCATATTTCAGTAAAAATTACTTTATTTAATGATAATATAAACAATGTTTAAAAAAGATATGTCATCCTTAAATTTAATTTTCTGCTTTCAGTTTTCTGTCACGTTTTGCATAAGCACTGCAACTTTTTTTTCTATTTATTTTCTCTCATAAAATAGGCATTTGAGACTTACTGTGGAAGTGTTAATATTAAATTCGAATGCTAACGACTTTGTACATCGTAGTTTAGTCAATTGTAGCCCTTATTTACCCGTAGTTAAGTTTATTTAATTTGCTCAAAATAGTTATATTTTTATATCTAGCTTATTGGGGAAGAGTCAAAGTTGAAATACAAGTTTATACACGTAAATTCATATGAAATTACCTTTAACAGTTATTGATAACAACATTATACGTACTTACAAGCATCTGCGTACATATCTATATGCAGATACTTCAATCATTTTATATTTTGTGACAAATACTTGATAACCTTCATTTGGTTTATCTTGAATATTTACCTTTTTTACTAAGCTGGGTAACATTATTACAGAGGCTGTTCGCACATTTTTTAGACGATTTTGGTAAGCGGTAATAAAAAATCGTTTGCTGCAAAAGAAATAATTGCAATTGTACTATGTTTTTAAAAGTCAAAATTATCGTCTGCGGCTTGAAAGTTTTGTTTTTATTCAAAATGGCGTTTTTAACAAAGCAGTGGTTCGAAGGCTACATTTATGCTCTTTCCGAAGAGAAATATGCATACTCCGTTATCCAAAAACGATGTGAGAGTCATGGTTTTGTGATATCTAAAGCCGTCGATAAGTAATATCGTCAACAAGAAAGGAAAAAACGTCAAATTGGAGCCTCAAGTGGGACAAAAATTCCAAACAAGTATCCAAGAAAAAAAACGGACATCTTCGACTATTGCAAAGGTACGTTGTTTAATGTTAAAAGAAAATCACCCTAGTCAAAGGACAGTTGCAAAATCATTAAAATGCTCGGTGTCCACTGTAAACAAAATGATAAACGTTGATTTAAATCATAAGAAAGCGAAAAAACGCAATGTGCATCGTCTTCTTCCAAATCATACCGCTGAACGAAGGACACGCTGCAGAATTCTATATGAGAAACACTTATCCAAAGAAAAATGGAAAACAGTTGTCACAATAGATGAATCATGGATGTATTTAAATGATTGCAACAAAAAAAGAGCCATTTATTATCATAAAAGGGGAGAAAAAAATTTAAGTACATGGTACAAAGAATCGAAAGAAAGTTTTTCTAAGGGATTCATGATTGTTGCTGGTTTTTCTTATAATGGCAAGTTAAAGATAAAGAGAGTGGAAAAGAATGTCAAGATTAACTCCAAATACTATCAGGAACATATTTTATTGCCAATTTTTCTGAATGAAATACCATCGCTTTACCCACAGTGCCATCAATATGTGAGACTCCATCAGGACAAAGCTAGCAGTCACACATCAAAATCCACTGTAAATTTCCTAAAATAAATGGAACAAAAAACTGGTATCAAGGCCATACCCTTCAGTGATATCCCTACTAAATCTCCCGATGTATCACATATGGATTTTTGTGCTTTCGGACTTTTAAAATCTGCATTATCTAAACGTCGTTCCAAAACCCTTACAGGACTCTGGAAAGCTGTTCAGGAGGAATGGGATAGAATACCTCTTCTGACACTTCAAAAAGCATTATTATTCTGGAAATTGCGGTGTCGAAAGATAGTTCAGAATAAGGGATGTCAAATAGAACATTTAAAACACAAGAATTTTATGTAATTTAGTTTTGTGACTACAATATACATCGTCTAAAAATGTGTGAACAGCCTCTGTAATACATGCTCCTAAGTAAGCGAGAAAACATTATCAGGTAATGATTACTAGATCTAAAAGGCTGAAAATGTCTAATACATAAAAGTGCATTCATTTCATGGCTTTTATATGAGCGAATTTCGAGTCTCAATAACAAAATAAACAATATTACAACCTTTAAACAATATAATAACATTGTGTATTAGGCGATATTCGACAGCAATACTGAGATCTTTTGTTGAAAAGCTCTAAGGGAGTTTGAACTCAAAGAACGCCGAATCTCGCCTAATCGTATTTTATTACCGCATAAACAAGTCCTCTCTTTTAACTCACGATACTTGTGCCCCAATCTTTTTCAGATGAAAAGTGTTGGATTGTGACGCATTGCTTTTATTACTTTCAACAAAATCTTTGAACACGAGAACAAGAGTCGCTTTTTTCTTAATGTTTGAAAAATACGATAAGAAACTAATGACGTACCCTTTGAAGTATTGCTCCATGATGTTCTAATTAAGTTAATATTTCTTCGGAACTTCGACGTTTATGATGACACGCGTTTTGGGTAAATAAGGACGACTTTGTTCAATTGTCTCTGTGTGACCAGTAATTTCTCAGTGGAAATGGAAATGCTCATTTGAATTAAGTATCTTTTCCGTTGTAAAAAACAAACAAACAAATACGGGAACGTGAAAAATGATCTTTGAAAGCTTGTTTATGTGTTCTATGTCATGAAATCCGACTGCGCTTGAATTCATCTGTAATTACATCATTAGACAGGCGTGATTTATATGTGTGTGATGCGAACAATAGCGATTTCTTTTGACAGGGAATAATGACAGAAAACCCCAGGGCTAAATTTACCAGGACGTACTTCTGATCCCGCAATCTCTGATTCAGAATATTAGACCCTAGACATGCAGCCATCGTCCGATAAATACTGGGAAGGAAAAAAAATAAAACGTAAGCTTTAATTGTTAGTAATCCATCTGCTACCCCTTACAATTTGCACGAAGAGACATAAGTTGCACAAGTCATAAGTTGCAGAAGTGAACAGTTAACAAATAAATTTTCCCTCAAAATATCCAAGTAAAAACAAGATTAGAAACTATCATAAGAGCAGTTATCAGCAAATTTATCTTTGTTTTTCAAGATATCAGATATATTTTAGATACTAAAATTCATGAGGTAGTATTACAGAACAAATAAGGTGACGATAAATGTGTCCTACATCGTAAGAACTATTAACGACAGCAATTATTTTTGGACTAGCATGCCAAACTAGTAAAACCTTCATTTCTTTAAAACGTCAGATGAGATTCTCTCACCCAAAGGAATCATAAAGGAGACGAATAGTTTTCAGTTTCATCCTCTATCGGAGCACGGAAATGTGCGAACAAGTTTCACGAGCAAAAGAAGTTCTATCTTACATCGAGAAAAAATTAATTCGTTAACTTTGTGATTCTGCCCTCCTAAGCATAAAAGACGTATCTCAATTTTCCCCCATTTTTATGGTTTTTCTTGTTTATGAGCTACCTGACATTATTCCTAAGCCAGAAGGCCGTATCTTATTTAGAAATAGTAGAAAATCATTATAGAAATAAGATGTATCTAAAAAAACTGTTGAAGTCCTAATGGAACTGGCCATATTTCAGTCTTTTTATTTTTCTCAGAAAGAAAAAAAAAATTGAGATACGTCTTTTATGCTTAGGTGGGCAGGATTTGTCTTATGATACTCGGGACTCGAACGTTCCAAATTCCCGAAGAAGAATTACAGCAGGTGAATTGTAACTAGTTGCTATTTCTTATCGATACAATGGATTTAAGTAACCTTCACATACGACAAGGTTACTTTTAAGTAACATTGGTAATTCATTGGTAATTCATTGGTAAGGTTATCCCACATCTCGAAAAAGAATTACACTAGTTCGCTTGTAACTAGTTGCTATTTCTAATCTTTACAATGGATTTAAGTAACCTTTACATAGGACATATTTTAGGTAAATTTTAACCAACAAAACTGAAGAAATTTTTTGTTACGGTTTTAAGTGCAAATTGTTTATTGCTATGTAGTTTTCAAAACTTATAAAAGGAAAAATAGGTTAATGAAAATTAAATACATTTCGTCAGTAGTAATTTTTTTATTTTTGTTTATATACACGTGTTTTCACGCATAAAACAGTTTATACATGGTTTATTGTTTACCCAACTTAGAACATTATCGTTGGTTGATCAAGGATAAATTAATTGTACATTATTTATAGTTATAAATATTTTTTCTCTTGCTTTATCAGCAGCGTAAAAAAGATAATTTATTTTAGTTGAAATTCTTAAAAGATCGAGATTAAAAACATTGTAAGATATATTTGGCATTCGTTTTTAAGTTGGAGTACAGAAGTGTTTTCATGTTAGAAAATAATTTTACATTTTATTTTATGTCTTGAAACGGATAATTCCTTATCATATCGTCATCATACATATTTTTTGCTTAGTTAAAAATTATTTAAAAAACTAATTTTAAAAATAAATTTTTCTAATTATTTTTTTTTCATGCTAAAGTTTTCAAATATTTTTTTTCTTCCGTGAGAGTTTTCCCCATTTAGTGACAGTTTTTTTATCATCTAAAATTCCAGCATTGTTACACCATGGTGAAAATTACAACAAATTAAGGAAAAATTAATTAGTTACTTATATTAAAAAGAGTCAACTTATGTGCGGTAAGAAATATGATAAATTAAAAACACGAAGTTAATTAACTTTGTAAAATTAAAGCTTGCGGGATAAAAAAGAATTACGTGATAGTGAAGTAAAAAGATGTATGATATAAAACATAAAAATAAAATAAATTGAGATGAGAAGCATTGCTACTCTTGAGGTTTTTCAAAGTTAAAAGTTAAACACACGTTATTTATTATAAAAGATCGGATGAAATTTTACCTTTAATTTTTGATTTTGCAGAATTTTGCTTATTGGACGATGCATCGGTTGATCTTTCTCCAAGTTAAGCTGCAAGAAAGTTAAGCTCCAAGTTAAGCTTTCTTTTTGTATTTTTCAAAACACAAATGGGCAAATACATACTTTTAATTTTGCCTTTTTTGCATGTATGAAAATATACATTTAAATTAAAATCGTATACATTTTCAAATTTTGAAATGTTTATTTGTTCCTTTTTTTAACAGGACATAAAACAACTGATGTTTACCGCAAGAAAATTAAATAATTTCTAGAAATTAAATTAGAGAAAAAAAGTTTTCTTTTGAAAACTTGCATACTTAATTAAAAGATCTATTTTCAGATGAAAAAATCCGGACAAAATATGCATTAGAAAAATATCAGAATGAAAATCTCCCTTAACTCATCTGAGGGACTGAAAATAATATGTGATATCAATTGATACTCCTGTTGGGGTTGTTTCTAATGCCCCCTGGCTGGAAGTTCCAGAATAGGTCCATATAGGCTTCGGACCATAGGACCATAGGAAGATGTGATGAACTGCGTTTCCTAGGCCAACGCCTTCTAACGCAGAGATTTCTGATGATAACAACGGAGAGCGAGTGTTCGTCGATGTGAGAAAAACGGAGTGATCTGATTGGTCGGATCCAGGATATTCTGATTGCTTCACAAAAATGAAGCACAGTGAGGAAAAAGAGATTCAAGGCTCAGGATCCGTGTGTGCGGCTCCGGTTTATATAGAACCACAAGAGGCGGAGTCCGTCTTAGCTAGTTACCACCTCAGTTTTGATCGAGCAACTCAAGGGGCGACATCTGGGGGGGGGGGGATCGTACCCTCTCCCACCATCTCTGACCTCACGGAGGGACTTTCCAGTCTACGGATTTAACGTGCCTATATCCAGCCTAGACACGGAGGTATTTAATGACGCGCTTCGGGATTCGATCCGAGCACCCTCAGCAACGAAAGCCAGCGCGCACTGATGCCCCCCGAACGATGTAAAAAAGATTATAAGACTGCATTCTACATAGTCTTGGTTATATGCTTCTAGAAAAATAAATCATTGTTCAGATTTATGTTTAAATTCTTCGTTTATAAAGGACTATGGGCACGGATTATTCTTAACTCAGATCGCTCGATGTTAACCTTTTTTATTATTATTATTATTAGTTTCTACAGATGCATTCACTCCCAAGTGTCCTATTTATGTTATTCTCAGCTATCCCTTTTCTATTTGCAATTTGATTATGATATTTTAATTGTATCATTCATTTCGAGTTTTGCCTAGCGTATATAATTTCATTATTTTTACTCATTTGGTTTACACTCTTTGCTACAGATGTGAAATAAGCAACAGCTTCCTATTTGGTCGAAATCGGAAATTTTGATTTTAATCCAAAGAAAATTACGATATTATTCAACTTTTCGAAAACAAAACAGTATTTATTATTTAAATCTATTTAGCATAATCATACAAACATCGTTTAGAAATTATTTGGGCTTTGACCAGTCTAAATAAAGTACTACGACTTCCAAAAGTTTTAGAACTAAAGTGTTCCTAATTGAAACTAGGCATCCACATTTCAGGAAATCCAAGTTACATCTGTTTCTTATCATACTTCTTATCATAAGGGAGGTGGTAAGTGGGATGAGCGTTGGCTCCAAGCATAGCAATATTCAACATGGTGAACGATATCAAAGATCCTTTATATAAATACATGTAGGGCAATAAAGGGGAAAAATTGTTAAGCTTGCCCTTAAAGCATAGTGAAGCAGTAATTTGCAAAGCCCTTAAAGCAGAGTTAAGCAGCAAAGTCCGATCATCATGAATACAGATTTAAACTAAAAAACTTTTATTATAAAATATAAAGTTGCTTTTAACAGTAAGCAATAGCATATAAATAGTAGGGCACTTGCCACATTGAAATGCACCGCATAAATTAAAAAGTAATTTTTACATAACACAAAGCAAGTGAGACAACACGGCTTTTGAATGGAATCTCCTGCTGACGCAACACCAAGACGGGCGGAAATCGTTTTTTGCATTTTCGCAATCCAACAAAACCATCTGAAAGAAAAATTTTTTATACTTTGATTTTAGTTTACAAATATGAACCGTGAATTTCTGACTTATTCTTACAGAATACATACACCAGAGAAAACATAAAATTTTACGATTGCGATATTCCTTCTTTATTTCACAAAATAAAGCAAAAAATGTACTTTTCACTATAATTCGCCGCCCAGATACTGTATGTTTTTATTTATACAAACGCATCGTTAAAGATTTGGATATAATCACACAACACTTTTTAGGCTATTATTATGAAAATTAAGGAATTCTATGAGATGAAAAAAAAGCCAGCTTTTCTCTTTATTTAGAAAAAAAACCAGTGTTTATTTGAAAAAAAAACTGACTCATTCGAAAAATTCTAGCAGGTAAATTTAAACAACACAGAGAAAAAAAAACGGGCTAGTCACTGGCATAAGTGGGTTCTAGAACCCATTTCGTGCGGGTTGTGGTTACAGATGAGGTAAATTACGCACATCCGCGTTCACAAACACGTTTTAGAATGCGTTAAAAATACCACTCTCTGAGTTATCGAAAATGCCGTGTCATCTAACACATTTTATGCATGTTTACCGGGTTCTCGCAGTTTACCGGGTAGCAAAATCTCCTCTATTTATCGAAACGCGAATTATACTAACAACATTCTGAAATGCGATTCATATGGAATTAGTATGTTTTCGAAAAAACAATGTTTGGCATTGATGTGCATGCAGAAGGAGGAATATTTTTTTACACATTATTTACTGTAAGTTTTTAGGTTTTAATTTAAGTTTTTCGAAAAATATTACTATATGCATAAATTATAACAAAGAATCAGTATATTTTATATAATAAATTACATAATATATATTTTAACTGTATAATTTTTATAATACAAAATGCTAAAAAATATATATCCATTATATCATTGGTTTTTATAACTAAGCAATTGAAATTGTTGTGTATTATAAATTTTATACCTGACCTGGACATGGTTAAATTTTTACCCCTTATTTTTAACGTCAAAAGAATTTTTTATTTATTTATTTATTTATTTATTTATTTTTTTTTTTTGGGGGGGGGCATACAACATATAAGATAATTAACGAGAATAATTGTGTTTTTATTTGTTTGAAGCTCGCTTCATGTTGTTGATTTGATTTTTACCTATCGCTAAATTGCACACAATTTTTTTTCCTATATAAATATTTTTTTTTCATTTAAATATAAATCTCTAAATCGAAAATTTAAAAAGAAATCGAAAAAATTATTAAAAAAAGGAATATGCAAGTCCTCCACATTATATTCTACATTAATTTTGTCGCTAGTCCAAACATCATTTCAAGAAAAGATGCTAATGATCTAAGGATGTGTTTGTTTTACCGTTGTGAATTCCCTGAGAAAATGAATTTCCGGTGCAAATAATTGAAAATTCTACTTAAGAATCCTGCATAAAAAAAACTCATCAATCCATGTTAAAGAAACTCACAAAAACTCAGGAAACTTAGTTTATAGGACCAATTAAAAAGCACTTAGGATTTCAACAAGCGCATGTCTTCAATTACTGTTCGGGCTATTTCTCGCTTTCTCATGGAACCAGTTTTCTTCTACGGCTGTAATGAGATAACGCGGCTAAGTTCTGAAGCGACACTCAGTGAACTTGAATAGAGCAGGGGGACAGACAGAGCCTGACTAAGGCAGGGGCATACGGGGCAGTTGCCCCGGGCCCCCACATCATTGGGGGGGCCCCAAATCGAATAGAAAGTTTAGTATTAAGTATTAAGTTCTTCATTACTGAAGTAGTGAAGCAGAGGGGGGCCCCAAAGAAGTTTTTGCCCCGGGCCCCAATTAGGCTAAGTCGGGCCCTGGGGACAGATTGAAATAGTATAGAATTTAGCGGTCAGAGATTTTTCTTTTCAGCAGTCAGTGAAAGATGGCTAACATATATTTCATTTCACATGCTTTAAAAATATGTTTAAAATTTTTAAAATACTATATAAAACTACTGTGTTTAATGATTGGTATTATACTTTAACATAATAAGCTATTTGGTTTCTTATATTTTATTTGACTTTTAAAAATCTATTTCTGTATTTGTAATTCACTTTATAAGTAAAATTTTTTAAAGTAAAAAATAATAAAGAAAATATATAGAAATAAGTGAGTAATAAGTAACTCAGTAACAATAATTTAAAATTCCTCATTTATACTTCATCATCTCAAAATGAAACTGCAGTAAGGTATTTAAGCCGTGGAAAAATACTTTCTATGATTTGAGAAACAAAATAAAATGTTTTATGAACTTAAGAGGAAAACCTACACCTGAATTTGAAATTTATTAATGGTTGCCCGATTGAGAATTTTTAGGGGATATCACTGCTCCCTTAAATAAACTGAACAAGGTGAAAATCAACTAATAAATGATATTTTTCAAACAGTGAAGGCATTCGAAATGAAACTGATATTGTGACAATCTCAGATTAAGAAAAATAGCTTAATTTACTTTCAAATACAGTCTGAACAAATCAACGTAAACAGTGAAAAATATACAGCAGTAATTGCTACAAGACTTTGAGAATAAATTTCAAGATTTTAGAAAACACGAACTGCATTTCAGTCTATTTGCCACTCTATTCTCAGTTGACATGAACACATTGCCTGCAACCTTGCAAATGGAATGCATAGAAATAACGCTCAACGTCTGTCAAACGAGATCTAGATGCCCGGTTATCATAAAAGCAGGCTCAGTGTTCACATTACAAATAACATGCTCTTATTTATTTGTTTAAAAAGTAAATATTCTGTTATTATGAATTCTTACTTTTTATTACTGTACTTTATTACTTTTTATTATTATATTTTATTACATTATTACACTTTATTACTAAACTCATGGGTAATATGGGTTAAGTTGTTGTCATATAAATAAATACTGTATACCGCCCTTGACACGTTTTTTTTGGCTGATGCGGCCCAATAGTACTAAAAGGTTGGACACCCATGGTATAAAGCAGGGGTGGGCAAATTGCGGCCCGCTACAGATTTTTTTGTGGCCCGCCAAGACCGCCAGAAAAGTCCGGACAGCCAGAAAAACTGCCAATATTTTATTTAATTTATATTTATTGATTTTTATGATACATTTTCTGAAATTCAAAGTTAGCTAATAAATGCAATAATTTTAAAAGGTAGGGCTCTCCTCTAACCTTCGCTTCCACAAAGCGGCCCCCCGAGCCAAAACAATAATTGCCCACCCCTGGTCTAAAGTATTCCTTTTACGGTTTTAATTTCCATCTTATATATCTAAAGTAATTCTTGATGGTATGGCTTGTATCCCATACAAGCAATTTAGAAATTCTAGTTAAATGGAGTATGATTTTTTTACTGAAGAGATGTATGTGAAGTAAATAGATAAAACTTCTCTGGTGTTATAAACACAAAAATCATAGTTAATGAGTCCAATAATATAACATCCGCTCCACACTTTTTTCTTTTTACATGCATTTTCTTCCTGAATTTATTAACAGTAAATATGATGCAGGGGAATACATAAAATCCTTAAACGAATAAAACAGGGCAATAACTAAATTCTCGAATTCAGTTAATTTAAATGAATAATTCACGCTAATTTTTATTATTTGGATTCTTTATATTGTATGGAGCTAATTTTTAGTGATTCATTATTGCACATTCCATCTAAAAGAGACAATGTCTTTTTATGCACAGTTTTGTTTAAATGAAATACATCCAGGCACACATATTCGTTTAAGTAAACAATTATTAAAAGCAGTGAAATTTCGGAGGTTTACTTCTTTTTTATTTTTATTTTTTGTGTTCAGAAATTGAATTAAGAGAATATGATATAATGAAACAACAGATGGTAGTTTAGAATAATGGTAGTTCAGATGTAGTGAGAAATCTGTCGTAAGAGCCCTTTACATTTTTCTCATTTAGTTTAAAATATGTTAATTTCATACCATACTTAAAAGGGAGAGGGGTGTTATTTCTCCTACGGGAGAATAGTGGTTCCGAAACTATAATTTGTTGTGCAGATCTCAGGACATCTTAACGTATACTAATTTGCAAAATATTAATTTAGAATTATCGTGCAAATACCAGCTCTGGGGGACACATCTCTTTTGCATCATTTACCTTTGACAGCAGATATTTTCATTGTGCTATACATAAAAAATATACAAGAAAACTACGAATATGGAACATCCTTCATTAAAAAGCACATAAAATATTGCGGTTCAGAATTAACTCACATCGTATATACATATATATCCAAACAATGTTTAATATTTTTATTTTTAAGATTTGCGATAGTAAAATTGGATGTGTAAAAAAAGAATTTTTTCAGCAAAAATAAATTATTTAAAACATAAAAGTTTTCTTATTTCACAGTCTTATAGTATATTACTTATAGGACAAAGGGTAGTTACAAACTGCATGACTGTGTATTAATTGAATTATTACAGTTAATCGATGTTTATGATTAATAACAGTTTAAAAAGCACTTTTCTCTCACTATTTCATAACTTCATAAATCTGTCATTTAAAACTCAGTAAGAGAATACTGCGACAGCTATTATGAATTAAATAAAAGAATGTGGAATGTATGTGTATCTGCTTCCATTCCTAAGTCCGAGTTTGGTGAGAAATTGAAAAAAAATTTTAAATGAAATCTTGAGTCTGGGGGAAGAATTTTTAAGTGTGCTCGCTCTTTTTTTACGAATGTCGAAACGGGAAATGTCCTCACTCAAGTGTTATTTTTTCCCCGCCATTTTATTCCAATTAAGATGTTTTCCGTCAACTATCTTTTACACCGACGCCATGTCTTCGTACCCAACGGCGAACAGGAAAGGGAAGCAATCATTTACTAAGAAGTAATTGATGCCATTCAAAAATATACCGATGGTCTTAAGAACAGATGGTTTGCATATGTCAACCTGTAAGCTTTCTTAAAAGATCTGGTACGATAAAATGACATTACTTCCAAGATCACCGGCATTCTCTGTTCACTTGTTAACAACGACGCTGACAGAATTCACCGACTACTTTCGAGTACAATACTTTCGGACTACTGCTTCATTTAATCTTTCTGAATTTTCCTTGGTTTCTTAAGGTGAGTAACAGTTTTGTTGTTTAATTCTTTTATGTATAAAACTTCATCTATGTGAATCAGTGTAAAATTTGATAACTGTTATTTAAATTTATCTGTAATTTGTTAAAGTAGAAATGACAGTTTTTGCTTTCACTCTTGCTATTTGTATTAAGATAACTTATTATAAGAGGGTATTGTCTTTTAATAATTTATCTAGTATTTGTGCTGTATCCCTCATCGAAATTATTTACCCCCAGAATTTTGACAAAATCTTTTAAACTAGGCAGCTGAATAGATAGTTGATGAAAAAGACAATTTTTTAAAAAAATTTTGTACCCATGCTGAATTTACTCTTCAAAAGTTATGCATAATGTGTTGTATTTAGCATATTTTCATAACATTTTCATTATTTGCTCTTTCACACATTTCATGAACTTCATAATTTCTGTACAGTTATCGTTCTTAATTTATCATATTTAAAGCAATGCATTTCGATAGTGCATTATTCTATATGATTTATAAAGTATTTTATTTTATGAGAAATTCTCGTAAAGCTGAAACTTGGCTTAGATTACTTTACTTATGACTCTTTTACTGTTAATTAAGAAACTCACAACTGAAATTTTATTTTTCACGAAATAATGCATTTGTGACAAAGTACCTGAGCATTTTTGTTTTTTTAGATTTTTTATCTCATCCCGCTATCAGTTTTTAGATTTACATTAATATATCAAATGGTCTGCTATAATCTATCATGGTTTAATGTGACATCGCATTTAGTTGCGATTGAATGTTTCCTAATAATTATATTTATTTTAAATCCTAATTAAACAACGAATTAATCTGATATTTTTACCCAACTTTAAGTTTTGATAATTTTGCAAATTATTAAAAAAAGACTTAGAAATTAGCATGGTATTAGAAGAGCAATGTATTCGAAATATCTGATGTCAATATTTGATTCTGCTTGCATGTTGAATTTGTTTAGAAACTTTTTTGTGTGTGTAGTTTACTATATTACCCAAACCTGTTAAGCATGTGGGATCTTTATTAAAAAATAAATATAAATTTCTTAACAAATTGTTATAAAAACTAACAGTATTTTATTCTTAATTCACTTATTTTTTCTTTATCAAAGAAATATATTTTTACTTACTAAATTTTAGAAAATGCACAGTTTTAAGTCATTTCTATCCAGATCCTTTCATGGATCTGGAATTTTTTCAAAATATAATAATGAAATAATATGCAATTTTTTATTCAACTCAAGTAACATTTGTATTTTGCACAAAATTTTATTCATTTTACATCTATGTGAATAGTATAATTAAAGGTTTCATTAGATATATTTTGACTAAATATATTCTCTTTTCCGCATAAGGATTCTTAGAATAGTAAAAATAAAGCACGAGAAGGTACTTTGCTACATATCCACAGAAATTATTAGATATTTTGTATAGAAAAGAGGTCCTCTATCTCTTCCTGTTTTTCTGAAAGAGTTTATTATTATGTGTTAGAATCTCATTTTGTTTCTTTTATGTTAATTTCGGATGCTTACATTTTCCTTTTTCTTAATTTATTTATGAAATTTACAGTTAGTTCCCTCAACAGTCTTTTATTTGTATGTTATTTTATATTATTTCTCTTTACTCTAATACTGCCCGATGTCTGAAATACAGCGGATCACTTGTTGATCAAGGATTTAAAGAAAATTTATCCATGTTTATTTTTTGAAGATGAGGTATAGATTCCCTTACGTATATTTAGATTCCTATTCTGCAACAAAACAACTTTTCTTCAAATTCCTAACTATACAAATTATATGTGTTGCAAGATGCTTTAGCATAAATTTATTTTTAATGTAATTAAACAATCAGTTTTAATTTGGAAATATGTATGACATACTTGTATTTTTTAGATTTTGGCTGAATTTGAAAGGTTGGTAGGAAGAAATGTTGAAGATGAATTTTTAAAGGGTTTAAAAAAATATGGACCTGCAGTCTTAAAAGAGGCCCAAAGTAACAAATTAAACAAAAGTTTATTAGCATGCCTGGCTGCTGAGAATGATCAGGCGTTAAGGAAAAGTATGATTTTTTCTTTGAATTTGGAATAATAATAATATATCTATATCATTTTTATCATTCATATCTACACGTGTGTGTGTGTGTATTTAATAAATGCTAAAATTTTGATAATCCTGTTACTAATTTTATGATTAGAGGTCGTTTTTTGTTGATTCAGCAATTTTTCTAGAATTAGAGTATGAATTAAAGATGCAAATTTTGTTACGACAATTCCAGTTAAAGTCTCCACTGTTTTTTTTTATAGATATAGAAGCACAGGCAGCACCAATAATGTTAACTTGTCTGGCAGGGGATAAGGTTGAAAGTTTAATTCGATGCAAACAAGAAATGTCTAAAGAAGAACCCGAAATGATAATAATTTGTATCTTTTGTTTGTTAATTGTACATAGCTGCACGAGAAATATATTTTGTAGTTGTTCCATCCTCTATTCATACCTTATCTGTTACTAATAATTATTAATGCCTAAAAACAAAGAATCAAATAGAGTTTAGTTGGCTCTTAATTACATGAAGATTAATTCTGATTCTGTAATGCATAACATAAGAGAAGTTTCTTTGATTTTTCAGGAGAATCCATACATTGCTGGCATAGGAGATATATTTCAACCATCGAGTATGGCTGTCTTCTATAACAAGCAAGAACTATTTGAATGTTCCAGTCTCTCTAGAGCTGTCTTATGTCTGGTAGCAACGCACTATATCTTTTCGATAGCGTATCCAAAACAGTTGGCAATATCACTCAGACTGATACAGCACCTTTTTTGTAATATACAAGATATTTCTACAAAATCTAAAAAAATTTTAAGAATTGTTAATTCAGTTTCAGTTACTGCGCAAAATTGTGAGTGTAAATAAAAATCTATTTTTAATTGTTTTTGTTGATGTATTTTTTAAAAATTTAAATGAGAGTTTATTTACTTTCAAATAAAAATGTTCATCTTAAAGCATCAAATTTAGAGGGTAATAAACTGTAATATATAACTATAGTAATACACTAAGTTATTTATTAATAAAGTGTATTTAAAGTAAAGTCTATTGGCGAAATTTACATACGAAATTTACATTTATTGTGTGTGTAACAATCTCCTTTAAGCAACAGAGTAAATGTATTAACACATAATAATATATAATTTACAAATCATGTATTTATTATGAAGTCAATGAGATAATTGGTTCAAAAAGAAACTAAGCTTACGTCTGAAAAATGGTCAACTAAATTTGCTGATATTCTAAGTTGTAACGAAATAGTCATTTGAGATTTGATTGTTTTGGAGATTAGATTTAATTGTTTTTGATATGGTTGCATGGTTTTAGAGGAATCTATTAATTAGTCTATCTTATTGTCATGAATGTAATTTAAAATTGGACTATTATACAAATAAAGTTTGACTTCTTTATAATGAGGTGATGATGCGTTAACAAAAGCGTCTTTAATACGGGAATATTCCCATAAAGAAAACTAATAACGCTAAAATGCAATAAATTTTGTACCCTTTGTTTTTATAAACTGGCTTTACATTCATAGAAAACTTAAAATGCTTTGATTAGTTAAATATTTCTATGTTACCATTAAACTGCTTATACTTTGTTTGGATGACATTACAGTATGTTAATAATTTTCATATAAAAACAGTTCTTGATATTTTCATGCCATGATATTAGTGTTTTATTTCAGCCAAAATTAAAGCATTAAAGAAAAATTGATCAACGGGATTTTAAAGTTTTATGCATAATTATTTTAAAGTTTAATTCATAATTATTTTAAAGTTTAATTCATAATTATTTTTTTTCCTCTGAACATTTTGTTGCTTTAAAATTTGCTATTATGAAAAGCTGTATCACAATTCGGAATTAAATTTCCTGATATTTTTTTTCATTTGGAATTAATTTCCTTCTATGTACCCCCGTGAAAAAAAAATGCATTCCAAAAAGTTCGGGGCTAAAATAACATTTTATATAATTGGTATCATCCTTACAACATTGAGAATATATTTTCACCTGATAAAATCCCTTAAAAGAGTAACTGACAAAATTTTATGATATAATTTTTGCTTTCTTTAAAAAACATTTCTAATTACGTGATATCCTAAAATTTTCATTTTAATAATGTTTATATTTTGTAAATTTCTTTATGAGAAGCTATGCGGGAGTAGAGTTTAGGTAATAAATTTAAAAAAAATTGTGTTATATAATTATGGGAGAAAATTAGCATCTCTTAAATTGATCCAAATCATGTAACTTCTAATAATCGATAACTTGATATACGTACTAAAGCCATATTGATCTTAAAAGAACTCCTTAGTAGTGGTTTTATTGAAGCAGAATAAACAGGTACTTTATACTCGAATGAAATAGGTTATAAAACTCAGTAAAAAGCGACTTCAGTTGCTCGTTTTAATGTGTTTTCTAACTCATTTTAATAGTACCCACTTACTGAGTTGATAAACCCGCGGTAGCGGGTAAACGAATCCACTTGGGAAGATGGGTTCTAGAACCCATTTCCCACATGGGTTATACAACTCACCAAAAGCGAGTTCAATTACTCGTTTTAATGTGTTTTCCAACTCACTTTAATACTACCCACTTAGTGAGTTGATAAACCCGGGGTGGCGGGTAAACGAACCCACTTGGGAAGGTGGGTTCTAGAACCCATTTCCCACATGGGTTATACAACTCACTAAAAGCGAGTTCCCCTGTGCAGTGGATTTGAACTCGGAGAAATGGGTTGACCGACCGAATTTTTTTTCTCTGTGAATCATTCGGAATTTAAAGCCAGCTATTGTGTTCTGGATAAAAAGGAACGAATATCCTCTTATGTAATTAACTTTTTTATGTATATAGGATATTCCTATGAACCTTTTCGTCGGATGACGTATTCTTTTTTAGACTCTAGACGAGGAGATAGATAAAAACACATTAATTTTCTAAAGAATGTCATCTATCTACTCTGCGGGATTTGTACCAAACTTAACGCCTTCAAATTCCTTCGCGAATTATTAAGTATTCAGAAAATTAAAGCTAAAGTCTTCTATCAAAAACAAAGAGATACAAAAGTAGTTGGAATGTAGCCAAACTAGATTCTTTTATTTCCTTGGTCTGAAAAACTAACAATTTTTTAAGCCTCATTCAGCAAATCACCTACGACTGATATGCTTTTTTCTATTGCACTGTGAATTCTTTTTATTCGGGACTAATGAAATAACAGTCCCCTGCTTAGTAATTTAGATAATGTTTAAAACTGTGAGCTACGTTTCCTATTTCTTCGTATATGTACGTCCATGGGATTATTATTATTTATTAGTCTTTATATATAAAAATTCAGCCTGCTTATGTTTTTGTTCGCAAAACTCGAAAAGTAGTCGGCCGATTGACTTGAAATTTTGACACAAAGTTGCATTCGAAAACGCGCGTGTTTTTATATATAGAAATTCAGCCTGCGTATGTTTGTGTTCGCAAAACTCGAAAAGTAGTCGGTCGATTGACTTGAAATTTCGACAAAATGGTGCGTTCGAATACGCGCGTGTTCTTATATACTTACTATATAGATGTCACACCTGTGACAGGTTAAAAATATTCTCTTTCGAAAAACAGCGCCATCTGTTGGACATAAAAGTAACACACTGTATATTAAATATTTTACGGCAATGGGAGCTCCATCTGTTGAATGTAACAGCAACACGCGCAATACTAAACATTGCTCATTCCGGACAGCGTACTTCTTGACAGCTGCTGTTACTTAGCATTTTAAATGTTTCCGATTGCATTGTTAAATTGAATTTTCATAGATTTCGATTTATTTCCCTTTTGATTTAATTATTTCGTGTGACATTTCATTGGAATTGAACCGTGTCGTTTACAATAGTGTTCATTTCATGAGTATAGTTTATTTTTTCCTTTTTTCATTGTTTTTCATTTCTTTTTTTAACTATTTTTCTTATTTTTCAGTGCAATTGGAAATGGAATTGTGCTGTGTTGATTGATTTTTATTTGAATTCAAATTATACCATGAAATTGAATTTTCATAGATTTTGATTTATTTTCATTTTGATTTAATTATTTCATGTGACATTGCGCTGGAATTGAGCTGTGTCGTTTACCATAGCGTTCATTTCGTGAATATAGCTTATTTTTTTTATCTTTTTTTATTGTTTTTCACTTTTTTTATAAACTGTTTTTCTTAGTTTTTAGCGCAATTGACGGTGGAATTGAGCTGTGTCGATTGATTTTCATTTGAATTCAAATTATATCGTGAAATTGACCTCTCCAGAGTGATTTGTTCGAGCGTACTGAAATATTTCGTTTCTCATTATGTTGGAATTGAGCTGCATCGATCGATCTGCGTTTGAATTGAAATTTTTCGTTAGTATTTTTTTTCTTCGTTTTTTAGTTCGCGTTTTTTCCTTTTTTAATCTTTTACAATTTTATATATTTTTGTTATAACTTTTGTTGAACCCCTTCCCTTCTACGGGTTCACTTTGGTTCGTTTGTCAAGACGTTTTCAATGATACACAAATAAATTTTCACAGTATAAAGTTTAGTACACACCCGTGAATATTCAAAGTTTTATTTTCTTTCGCAAGCACAAACACATCACTAATTTATCTACAATATTATACAGTCAATTAACTATTTCAGTCAGCTCCCAATGACTGTTACCTAACAAAGACCTAGTGCGTCATCGGGGTCTCAATACACCCACGCACTGTATTCGTCTCCCGGCCCTCTCTAGAGCCAACAACCACAGACTAAAACAAAACCACATGCCTCTCTCGAGTGGGCACAAGCACTCACTCCGACGTCCCCCTGACTTCTGCCCAGGGTATATCGTCTCCGAACACCACACGAATCCCTTATCAAGCCGGGGTCATTGCCCTACTCCCCTGCTTTCTTGAGAGGAAAGTACAGGGTAGGGATGCGACATCGATGTCGATGTTTTAAACATCGATTTATTGAAGCCGATGTTTTTTTAACATCGATGTTTTGTGCTCGATGTTTTACGTTGTCTCGATGTTTTCTTTTTTTAATGAAAAAGTACCACAAATAAAAAAATTTACCACGTAGCATAATTTTCACACTCAGTAAATGTAAGTCTGAGTTCTGAAAAGAACGAATACAAAAGGGAGAACGATTCCATATCAAACAGACAAATGGCAATCAAAAACCAATGAACTAATGAGAGCGCTTGGAATGTTCCTGACACTCCAGAACCTTCCACAGGGTTTTATTTTACAAATAGTATATACACGAGAGCAGCCATTTAAGGTTTTGTTTTGTTCTGGTTTTATATAAGTTGATGTTAATATTATTAGTAGGATACCTCCCAAAAGTACCGTTTGGAAATATTTTTGCAAAGCCTCTGACAAATTGGCGAAATGCAATATTTGCCTGAAGTCCCTCAAAATTCTGGCAATACCACGAATTTATCTGGACATTTGAAGGTAAAACATGGCGATATTTACAACAAGAATTTTGAGTCATCAATGTAGCCCAAGGCACAAGCAACCAAGTTTTTGTCATTTGTGTCAGCCCAATCAGAGAGTAAAATTAAATCCCCCCTCCCCCCACGACTAACCAAAGTAACATTAATGTTAGAGATTACTAAACCAGTTTTAAAAAATGGATGTTCTAAAACATCGATGTTTAAAAACATCGATGGTTTTCGGGCGATGTTTTATTAGCATCGATGTTTTAATATTGAATATCGATGTTTCAAAACATCGATGTTTTGTTATCGATGTCGCATCTCTAGTACAGGGACAAAACAACAGTTGACGTGGCAGACACGACAACTTTCTTTCCTCTTTTTCAGTGCAATCGATCTGCTTTAGTTCATAAAAATAATGCCTCGCAGAAAATCTAACTTAGGTGGCCGTACTCGCGGAGCGGAAGCAGTGCGACTAGTAATTGCAAATCTAACTGAAGATGAACGAGCATCAGCGTACGAGCGAAACAGACAAAGAATGGGCTCAAATACGTGCCGAGGAAGCAGCAAAGTGACGTGCAGCCACACTTGATGATGCACGGTTGCGAGCACGGCAGTCGCGTTCTGCAGCTTCAGATCTGCTCAGTTCTCAACAGAACGAACGTAAAAAAATTATTGAGCAACGTCGTAGAAGCAATAATCTTGACAGGACCATTCAAAGGTGAAGATGTCCTCATTCCTCGCATTCCTATGATTCCAACGGATATGCCATTTCAATTTAAGATATTTCAATTCCGAATTCGATTGGCGTTTGCAATCACCATCAACAAAGCTCAGGGCCAATCTTTAGAAACGTGCGGTTTATATCTAGACACGGATTGCTTCTCACATGGACAATTATATGTTGCGTGTTCTAGAGTCGACAAACCAGATAATCTCTATATCTGCAGAGACAATGGAATAACAAAAAATATTGTATACCCACAAGCATTGTAAAATTAAACGTACTAGAAGCATGCGCTTCCTCTTTTCTTTCTTTTCCATCATATAACCAGACTGAGCCACAGCGACGCGTGGTCGGGTACAGCTAGTATTTTGATAAATAATAATAATTGACGCTGATTGGTTTAATGGATCAATGATAGGTGTGTGATTGGTTACAAATTTTTACGCTGACCGATTCTATGTGAACAGGCCCTAAGACTGGGACGTTCTTGAGCTGTACCCTCATAGGAATTAATTTTGGTACACCAACATGGGGATTTCTTCCAAGTAGCCTAAAAAACGTCGCGAATGTCGTCAAGACATGTTCCTGACTCTTTGATTAAAAAAAAGGTATCATAGTCAAAAACATACCAAGCAGTGAATTTCAAGAAGTTATTGATGATTTGATGAAGTTTATTTATTTAGATGTGCTCATGTGTTTATTTCAAATTAATTATTTAGTATTTTATTATTACGTGGAATTAGAACATGTAATAAAATAGATGATCGTATAGTGGCACTTTTTAAAATTATTAATTAGAGAAAACACATTCTAACAAATGTCTGAGATAATTAGAAAAACAAACTCAATTTAAATAGATAATACTAGCATTTAATTTCTCTTCTTATTTAAAATTAATTTTATCGTTAGTTACAATTTGCACAGAAACAACATAATAATTATCTACATACATTAAGAAAGTATTTGAACACATAATAAAACCTAGCTACATATATTAATTATTATGTGCTCTCGCCTGATAAAATATATTACAAATTATTATTGCTTACCACCACCCTCATTGTAGACTGATGATCTGGTCACATTGTTTTACTAAACTTGGTCCAAAAGCAGAACAGAAATCTCAGCATAAAAAAATGGCGACTAGGGCTTAAGAGCGGACACTCTAGAGGCATATAACAGTTGCGGCCTTTTCTTCAACTGCTCAAAAAACGTTTAAAATTTCCAGCCCCGAAAACGCAGAGGTCAGAAAATGTTCTAGAACAATTAACACCATTCAGCTATATGATTGGTTAAAATATGGTTGCTGGGACGTTGCTATGGAGGAACTATGCCCCCTTAATGACCGAGAGGGTGGCAAGTAATTCTCCCTTCTTGTGCAAATGACCTTGTGTACTATCCGTACTGTTACAGGTCACGGGGGCATATTCCCTTCTTCCAGGAAAACGAAAAACCCCAGGAATCATTTTCAGCATATAGACAATTTAAGATTTACAAAATAAAATAAATACACTTATAAATGTGCATGGAACCGAATTAATGTTGTTTCGAAATTATGAAATTGGAAAATAATATTTTTTTAGAGTTAAAAAGTATAATAATAAAAATAATTACAAAAGTCGAGTTCCATGTCACATTTATTTACATCTTATCGCCGCTCACGTGGTGTAGTGTTTAGCGTTCTCAGCTGCCATGCAGTTGGTTTGGTTCAAATCCCGAATAAGGTTTGGCTTTTTCCGTGCCACCCTCCTCATAGGGAGCCATGCTGGTTCCCCTATAATGTGCTCCCATAATAAAGAAGCCTGTAAATTGCGGTGTATAACAAAAGGCGAGCTTCTCATGACAAAGTGCCTCCGTATTAGACGAAAAAAAATCTTATCAAACACTTATAAATAAAAAAATATATATTGATACAGAAAACCAGAGAATTTTTTTAATCTTACTTTTTCGTTTCCAAATAAAATTCTCAAGGAGCTTTTAGTTAAATTGATGTCAACGAATAAAAGAGGCGTACTTCAAAGAGACGTGTGAAATCAAATTTTATAGGAAGATATCAATCATTTCGATTTGAAATTTTCGAATGCTAGATTTCAAATTTGTATTTCCATTATTGCAGGGGGTGTCAACCCTGCATTTACCACTGCTGCATTATTGACTGCTTTATTTCCCTAGTGTCACTTACGGATATTAGATTTCTTTCGTTTCCTTTTTTTTTGTCTTGAATTAGGAATCGCATTATGAAGTAAAATTTTGAGTCAATAAAACTGAGTTCAAAACTTGAAAAACACTCGAAGTTTTTCGATTAAGCATATGGTACACAGAAATATCTGACTATAAGAAAATTTATCGAACACGTCGATATACGAGTATTGCATCTAATGCAATACGTTTAGAAATATTTAGAAACTACTTAAAATTAACGATTGTGCTTTTTTTTTCTTTTTAAAATTAAACTACTAAATTCATTTTAATATATGAAATGAATTCAATGATATCTTACAAAAGTGATTGGATTGCAGAATATATATATATATATATATATACATACAGTGGTACCTCGGTTTACGAACGACTCGGTTTACGAATGATTCGGTTTACGAACAAGCGCCGGAGATGTGCTGCCATCTGGTTATATGCGATGCAAGTATTCGCCACACTTGTTTCGGTTCGCGAACAGCCCACATGTCAAGCTCAGTTGGATTCTTTCTCTAACACAGCTTAAACGTTGGTTGCTCATTCATTTCCCAGATTTCTTTTGTAAATATTTTTGCTTAAATTAGCCCTCAATATGGCTCCCAAGAAAATGGCAAGAAAAAGTGACATTGCTGGCAGGAAACCTAGCCTAACTGTTGAGAAAAAGAAGGGAATAATAGCTAAAAATGAGAATGGTGTGCGTGCTTCTAATCTCGCCCCGCAGTTTGGATTGGCGAAGTCTACCATTTGTACTATCCTCTAAAACAAAGAGGTAATGAAGGCAGCTGATGTGGCTAAATGAGTGACTGGTTTAAGAAAGCAAAGGCCTCAAGTTATAGAAAAGGTAGAAAAATTATTGCTAATAGGGATACGTGAAAAATAGCTTGCTGGTGATAGTATTAGTGAGGCTTTAATATGCGAAAAGGCTAAGAAGTTGCACAGTGATTTCGTAGCTAAAACACTGAGTACAAATGGAGTTCAATGGAAATATTTTTAAAGTCAGTAGAGGCTGGATTGAGAAATTCCACAAGCGAAGTGGAATTCATAGTGTTGTTAGACATGGGGGAAACTACTAGTTCATATAAAAGACTGCTGATGAATTTGTTGATGAATTCAAAAAGTTTGTGGAAAGTGAAGGCTACATGCCCATTTAAGTTTTTAACTGTGATGAAAACAGGATTGTTTTGGAAAAAAAATCCAATAACATACATCACCAAAGAGGAGAATCCACTTCCTTGGAACAAGCCTATGAAGGGACAGGCTTACACTTTTTTTGTGTGCTAATGCAAGTGGTGATTGCAAAATCAAGCTACTTTTAGTTTACCTCTCTGAAAATTATCGTGCATTCAAGAAAAATAATGTGCTGAAGGCTAAACTAAAACAAATCCTCATGTTTTAGTTCTTCATAATAAAGTCTGTTTTACTTTATTTTCACCACTTCTTCATAACTAAACCGATAAAAACAACGTATAAATAAATATGTTCTAGGGTGTGAACGGATTAATTCTTTATCCGTTAATTTATATGGGGAAAACTGCTTCGGTTTACGAACGTTTTGGTTTGCGAACCAAGTTTCGGGACGAATTAAGTTCGTAAACCGAGGTATCACTGTATATATATATATATATTAATATATATATATCAAGTAAATGTAAGTAATTTAAAACAAATAATAATTGTTGAAAATTGTGTTAAAGTTTTGAGAAAATTCATTGAAAACAAAATTTAAAAAAATTACAGATTACTTTATGTCTGAGAAATCGTCCTCGAAGCTGAAGTACCAATTTTCGAAAAGAAGCCCTCGCAGTCGGTTGTTACAGTTTCAATCGAATACAGGAAATCCTGATTGTCCAGTTATTGGATTCTTGACATTCCATTGTCAACTCAGTTATAATGGACCCTTAAGAAGCACCTGACAAATATTTTTCGTAGAAGAATTGAACAATGGCGACAAAATAGTTGTATAAACGTAAGGAAGAAAAATATAGATTAGCCAACATCCTGTATTATTAGCAAAAAAAAAGAGAGTAGGACATGTGTAAAGAAATTTGTTAAAAAAGACGATTCCTTGCGCCACCAAGATAGTTCAATCCGCATAATTGGGTCCCTAAGTCAAGATATCCGGATTTAAAAACTGGTCCTAACAGGCTGATGTTGCAAAATATATAAAAGAGACTCATGGAGTCCCATTTAATCATTTATAAACTAATGTTCCTTTATCTTAAATATTTAACTAAGATAAATAAAAATAATCTCTGGATGATCATGATATTTTTAGCTTTACATTTTTTGCACGATGCAAAAATTTCAGGAGACAAACAAAAACGAAATTATGGATACCTGCCGGCACAAAAATATGTTCATAATTTACTAGAATAAATCTTGTGGTATGTCCTATCTACCTACTACTATAAAAGTTTTAACGTTTTGTAGAGAAACAGTGAACAGCGATATTTTCTACTAGTTTTTGATTTATAGCCAGCTCCTCAGATGCTATTTTACCTTTGGATCGTTTATCTACCCCGTGAGTTTAAAGAATATTTCTGACGTTTAACAAATCGTATATTTTTATCTTTTTTTCCAAGTTATTTCACTGCTGTTTTGATTTCTTTTTCTTTGTTTTAAAGTGCTACATACCGGACATTTATTGAGTTCTCAAAACAGAAAATACAGTTCCTTAAAATAGGCAGTAAAAATAAAGAATGACAACTAGTTTTAAACTAATAGAGTACTTGATCTGGTCGGAGATCGTAAAGTGCGACTGTCTCTACAAACAAAACTCGAATGCGAAGAATATTAAACTTTTTGAAATATATAAGATGAACAGAGTTTTCCACAAATTCGGGGAATAAGGTGACAAAAGTAAAGGCATGAAAGAGGTTTGTTTGTCAGAGAAACTGGGGAGCTAAAAGATTTACCTCGAGATAATAGTTTGAAGGGTTTTACTATTTATTTTAATGTCACTGACTTATCGAGGGTAAAGGTCAGCCAGTGGTAAGAAGATGTCATGATAGTTTATAAATAAAAGTTTATTGCTACTCGATTTGGGTGTAGCAGTAAAATGATGAACAAAAATAGCTGAATACTAGTGCTTCGTTTAATAATTTTTAAGGAATTTTTAGGATCTTTCTCGTGATATAAATTGCATTACCCTCCGATTATTATTTTAAATGCAAACTTAAATGTTACAAAAACAGCTTAAAAATTTAATTAAAAATCTAAGAATTTTTCAAAAATCTTTCTTAGTGTACCCCTACACTACAGTATAAGAAGAATTTGGCATGCAAAATTTCTGCCCTTTAGATCCAGCGATTTGATCTGTGCGTTATCTGTCAGTTACGAAACTGTTATATATAAATGTTACCGCTACAGTAAAGAAATCAGTTAATGTGCACATTACCTAGCTAATCTGTAGATTAACTGATTAGCTCCGTTAAAGTACGGAGAATGACGTAAATGACGTAAAGGCAGTTGTTATTTAGAATAGTCGAACTAGTTAAATAGTTGGTAGGCATAGCGTATATCATATGTAATCAAAGGTAAATTAGAATGGCAAATATTAAAATACCTCATTAAAAATCTTTCTGTTATCATCGAACGGTGGTACAGTGCGTGAGTGGTGTGCTTTGGGCGGCAAGGTTGCGAGTTCGGGCCCAGTTTGATACGTAGTCTGAAATATATAAAAGTTAAAAAGTGGTTGTTAAATATAATAAGATAAAGTTCTATAGTAGCATGGTAATATTATTATTTTGCGCAAATAATAATATAGTTTATGATAATGTTGAGGCAATAAAATATTGATAAAGGACTTTGACAATTGTAAGCAATAGAATATTAGAAATGAAATAGTAATGAACCTATATAATTAAATAAATGATATAGGTTAAACACTGCGTTAAAGAATAATCATTAAGTGTAAAGGTAGGATTCACAAGCTTAATAAAGCATAGATTTTAATAAGTAAGATGTTTAGTAAAGCACTCAATAGGTAATGTAAATAAAATGCATTGTAATGGGTTACAAGGTAATACAGGAGAAACAGGAAAAGCAGTGGCAGACCATTAAAGTTGTGAGATTATCGTGTGATACATGCTACGAATAAATAATTAGTAAACAATCGCTAAAGCAGTGAACTATGAGTATCTCACAGGGCTATGTAGAATAGTAAAGTAGAGTGTTAACAACAATACAAACAGTAATTTAAATACACTGAAGTGCCACTGAATTAGGGATAAGAAAGCCTATGCAAATTGTGTAGCGCTGCGCATCATGTATGCGAAAGTGAGGGCGCTGTGGTAACTGCATATATAGCGCGTACTGTGGTTGTTCTGAATTAGTTATTGGAATTGCCAGTATGGGTAAACTGCCTGATTTAGACGCTTTCGATCGCGGACAAATCATAGGTGCGTGACGCATGGGCCATTCAATTTCCGAAATCGTCAGACAGCTAGGATTTTCAAGGTCGACAGTGTCAAGAGTATACCAAGAATACATGGATGGTGGAAAAAAAACTAGCGATCGGGCAAACTGCAAAGGACAATTAGCCTTGACAGTGCGTGGTGAGAGACGGCTCAGGCGTATTGTACGTAGCCAGCGAATCCAAACATTAGCTCAAATTACGACCCAGTTTAATGACGATGCCAGTCGTACAGTCAGTAAACGGACTGTGCAACGCTCGTTTCACCGTATGGGTTTCGGGAGCCGTCGATCTACGAGAGTACCATTGCTCTATGCTCGCCATCGGGCTGCACGTCTTGCCTGGGCAAGAGAGCACAGAGACTGGAGTGTAGAGGACTGGAAACGAGTAGCATGGAGTGATGAGTCTCGATTCCGACTACTTAACGCCGACGGAAGGCTGAGAATATGGCGTCAGGCTCATGAAGCCATGGATCCTGCATGCCTGGCTAGAACTGTACAAGGGCATGGTGGCTCAATCATGGTCTGAGGTGTTTTTTCGTGGCACAGTTTGGGATCTATGGTGCGTGTACCAACCTCCCTCAATGCAATTCGGTACGTAGAGTTTCTGGGTGATCACCTCCATCCGTTTATGCTGTTCTGTTATCCGCACGGTAATGGAGTTTTCCAGCAAGACAACTGTACCTCTCACAAGTCCCGGTTGGCTACTGGCTGATTGGATGAGCATTCCTCTGACTTCTCTGTCATGAATTGGCCACCCAGAAGCCCAGACTTAAATCCTATTGAGCATCTTTGGGATGTTTTGGGACAAGGCGTGAAAGGCCATCACACAGCACCAAAGAACGTTACTGAATTATGAACAGCTTTAGCCAATATTTGGCAAGCCATTCCCGTGGAACGTTTCCAGAAACTTGTTGAATCTATGCATCGTCGTGTGGCAACCGTTATCAAGGCCAGAGGAGGCCCAACTCGTTACTAGGTAGGTATCCCTCATTCAGTGGCACTTCAGTGTATATAAAACAGTTCCGTAACTGGCAGACTGACTGACTGACTGAGTGACTGACAGACAACGCACAGACCAAACCGCTGGATCTAAAGGGCTGAAATTTTGTATGGCGATTCTTCTTACAAGGCTTTCTGCCTTGGCTATTCTAGGACTTCAGAAATTTTGCTCCATCATATCTTATTCGAACTCATCGACAACAGTTCTTGTGAGGTGCTCCTAAAAGTCTCTCTGACGAGCAACTTTAGCGAGTTGTAAGAGACCTCATTATTGGAAGTTTGTAGCACAGATGAATCCTTTTTTGCCAGGGCGTCGGTTAGTCCGTTGCCCCGGATGCCTCAGTGGCCTGGTGAATGAAAATTACTAAAGATGTATAAACTCATCCCAATCTTTAGAAGTCCAATATCCATGATCTTGGGTTCGTTTTATGAGTCCTACGGTCATCTTGACGCGAAAAATGGAAAACAAATCAATGTTGGACAGCACTTCAAATCCAGGAACTTTCTTGGACGACAGGATCTAACCGACTTTTGCTGGACGATTACAATATTTGCTTAGTTCTGGAACCATATTGTCGTTGTTTTTGTTTCATATGTCTGGATAATAACTTTTGATGCTGTTACTAAGGTTCCTGGGGCTCACGCTTTTTGAGACCTCAGTCTGGCGTACATATGAAAGCAAGGCAGGACATAGAAACATTAACACATACACATATAAACACCGAAGAACCTTATTTACAAACGATGACACTGGCGATGGATGGTGGATCGCAGCTCCTCTTTTTTGACGGAGTCAGTCTTTCTTTTGCAGATGGAAGATTGACGAGTAACCCAAAATGCGACCAAGTCTTATGCGGGAATCGAACCCCTGCACACGGCGTGGCAGGTTGGTGTCTTATTCACTTAACCATCGGACGGCATTTCCAATTTTTAAATTTTATGAAAATTAATCGCATATCTGTCAGCTTATGGGGAAATCACATATCTATAGTCCTATCGTTGCAATAGCTATGTGATGGCCGAATGAAGAGGGTGCTGGGTTATTGTAACATCTGAAAACATATTTAATGATTAAGGGAACGGTGGACATTAAAATTTACTGTTTTACTTTTCATCATAGAGATACGAAATTTTGTACATATACACATTTCACTATAAATAAATAGAATACCTTAAAAGAAATTTCCAATCTCATTATAATTTTAAGATTTCTTTAAAAATTTGAAATTTATAAACAAAATTTTAAAATGCTCCTTGCTACTTAATTTTTGAGATATTTCCTCGATTTTGCATTTTAATCTCTTTACACTGTATAACAAAAAAATCTGGGTATCAATTATTTAATCCCTTGAATAGTTAATTTTAGAGAGATTTTTTTCTGAATTCCATCCCGATTTTCATCAAAATTTTGCCTTTTGAAAAGTTATAAATCAAATTTAATTACCTTAATGAAGTCTAATTGTGAAATGCATACCCAGTTGTTTTATAAACAGCATCAGAATTCTTCCTTATAAATTTCATGAATTTTGAAGAAAAATTAAGTAGCATGGAGCATTTAAAAAATCTAAAAACCTTGAAAAATCTGTTTTGAGAAAAACAGATTTAAAATTTATTACTACACTTACCCATTATAAATTACTTTGTAGAAGCTTCATAAATTATTTTTTACTTGAAAAAAACTATTTTGGTACTAATAATCTACAGAAATATATATATTTTTTACAATAACACAATCAGTATTACAGTGACGAGATTTGCTGAAATAAAGGTCCACTGTTCCCTTAACAATAAAAAAAATTACTTTTACAAAGTGAAAGAGCGAAAAGCATTTAATTTGATAAGAACTAATAGCAACAAAAAACTATTATGAAGCAGCACAAGCTGTTGTGCAGCTTATGAAATAAAGAACAAAGAAAAGATGGCGAAAAATGCTTCACTGTAGGAGATCAAGTTTATGCCGACCTCTATATTTGTTAAGTGATATGCAATAAATGCTGTTAAATCAGAAAAACTGCTACTGTATGGAAACTTGGACGTAAATCCTTATCTAATTATCCCTTACGCCAATAAACACGAAAATACGAAATTATTCGCACTTGACTGCTAACGAACCTCAAACGCAAACTTATACGGCGCACTAATAATTAATTTGTTTATATATAAAAATTGTTTGAGGCATTAAACTTTATGGCAGAAAAATAACGATCTATTTAAGATCGATAAAGAAAGTATAAAGTTAAAGTACGCAACATCTGATTCATAACATGGGAAAATAGGAATGAATATTCAGTCTGTAATGAAACTCAAAATATTAAACGTAAAATAACTTCAAATACACACGCAATCTAAATACACATCATTTTCTGAATTTTTTTTTTATCGTGTGTATCTTAAGAATTAAAGCATAAAAGACTTCCTTTTGTCTTCTGGTCAATTTTGAAATGAAGTGATCAGCTAATTTAAATATTGTTTTGAAAAGGACGAAAAGAAAGTGCTTTTAATGCGACATAAATTGCTTGGGTTTATCGAACCAAACACGCGATAAAGCTTTGGAGAATTATGTTTATTTTGTCGTTGCTCATTTAAAACTGAAACAAAGGGAAAAAATAGATATCAAAGAGATCGTCTATCTTGTAAAATAACTAGCATTATTTGCTTCACTAGATATCTCAATTTTAAAAAGAAATTACTTATGTAAAGATTTTAATTTGTCGATGTTATGGTTTTACTAAGTTTCATTTTCTAGACGGATGGGGATACACAATTCTTTCTATGTTTCTATAGACTCCTTTTAAAAATCTTCTGAACCTGTTTGTTTGCTGCGTTGTATTTGTTGATCTCAAAGCTAATAACATTGATAGAGGATAAATTTGATTTTTTTTTCTCGTAGAACAGTTCATTTTCATTTGTGATGAGAATAGTATAAATATTTAAGGTTCACTTAGTTAAAATATTTTAAGGGATAAATGACCGTAAGGGTTTTTGAAGAAGAAGAAGAGAAATAAGACAACTATGGGGTTGCCAAACTGGTAATGCCTATGTTCCGAGGTAAGCAGAACCCGGTCGATGACCATTTCTGACAGAAAGCAGTTATACTGGCACCTGCAGTTTTACAGGGTTTCGTGATCAACTGTTAAGGGTGCTGTGTACTAACCGTATTGGATTCGCTCACTTCAATGTTAACCTACGGAGAAAATGTTTCTACTATTTACTACATAAATGCTGATAATCAAATAAAAATGGTATTTTTGGATAGCCTGAACTTTTTCTGCACCTTGCAGTAGGATTCATTTTATAAATTTCGTCGAAAAAAGGAATTTAGGAGCGTTTAAAACACACTATACTAGATTTCCCCCCGAATAATTTAAATTAAAAGATTTTGTTTGCATTATTTTAAAATTTAAAAATAGCCCAAGATATAAAATTTCTTTCTCTATTACGGAGTACAATTAAAAAAAAATTCAGCTAGTTTCTTCCAACGAAACTATCGCGGGTTATTAAAGTAGGATTACTTATCGTTGCTTACCTCTTTTGTATATATATATGCATCTATATATATGTATGTATGTATATATATATGTAAGGAAAAACTAAAATATAGGGGGGCTTTTGTTAGGGAAAAAGGGGAATTTATAATCAAAAATTATTAACTCACGAAAGTTCGCCATAAAAGAAGAAGGGTTGTTAATAGTAAAAAATAGCAATAGGGGGCGCCACTAGACGGGTGCTGTGCAGAAAAGAGACATTTTGCGGCAGGAGCAAGTTACGCAAGGAGATTACATAACGAAGAAAGTTACAGAACATTCGATCTGACTAAGCAATATGTTTGAGCAGGAGAATGACAAAAGAAACTAGGCAGTCGGATCAGAGATCTGATTGAGAGAAGACGTATGTCTTGATAGAGAACCTGGGTGGAGTGGTTTGCATAATTATGTTGGAGCTCTGATAGTAATAATGAAAATAAACGAATTTAAGGGGACTCGGTACCAAAAAATTTTTTTTCTTAAATAATGCCTATATTAAAATTCTGAAATCATATTTAAGTAAGTCTGAATGATACAAAATAATAAAACATTTCAAATTGTTAACATTTTTATAATTTTTTATAAAAATTTGAATTTTTTAAAAAAAATTCAATAATTTTAAAATTCCTACTTCTTTTTTAATTTTTATATTTGGAACTAGATTTTTTTACCACTTGTTCATCATACCTAACTACATAAAACTTCTGAGCAGATTTTAAATAAAATAAGTAGATCAGGGTAAAAAAAAATAAAATGTGGTTGCCTATGGAAAAAACGATAGAAAATAGTACTTTTTTAGATTCATAAATTTTTTTAAAAATTTTTTTCTTAGATATCAAAAAACCACTCAGACGTTTTGATACAGTAAGTATCATGATTAATCAAAAAAAAAATTAGACTATTTGCATTAGAATTGTAGAAGCCTTAGCATTTCGAAGATGGGGAGAATTTGAAAAATCACAAACTGAGAAAAATGAGTTTAAAGATTTCATTTATAGAAAAACCATATTAAATATAATCTTACTTCATGAAAACTTTTTTGCCAACAATAATAGGATATATTATTTGTTTTCACAACAAAAAATAAAAGCTAGAAACCTTAATTTAAAAAATTGAGATGCATATATAAGCTGTTATCCACTCGTTTACTGCAGTAAAATTATCTTGAAATAGACAAATGCTGTAAATGTACAAAAATTAAGGCATAATATATACTACTTACTTGTTATATATTTATAATAAGATGCACTACTGTCATAAATCCTAAATAATAATAAACATAAACTATTAATAGCTTAAGATATGAATTTTGAAACCACCAAATTTTAATATTTCAATTTCTAAATTTAATGAACAAGGGTCAATTACTTTCCAATAGATTTAAAAGTAGCCAGCACTATAAGTAATTCCTTCTCTCTTTTTTTCTACAATTTCTCTTTTAGCTTTTGCATTTTTTACAATTTTTCTTACATATTGATATTTAGATGTAGCTCGTCTTTCTCGAAAAGATTGTTTTCGCATATCTAACATTTTTGCAAGTCTTTATGTATGGCACCCTGACTTTATTCCTAGTATTTTATGAACTCCTTTTAATGTAAAACTCACACCTTTGTTATATTCGCAAATTGCTTGTCTAACAGAACAATCTACATGTTTTTTATACACAAATATGTCTTTGGTACACCTAGACCAAATCATATTATGCAAACTTTCATTTGCATTTTGCGTTTTGTAACTAATGCACTTTTCTAAAAGTTCATTTGATGCTAGTCGTTGGTAAATAGGAAGTATCTTTGGTAAAAATTCTTCTTTAATCGGTGTTCCAACATTTAACTTATGATTTCCTGGTTTTACAACTTTCGAAACTGCAGACTGATAGAAACACCATGAATCAGCCCCACTTGGACATTTGTGGTGCTGTGGTTTTTGGTCAGTTGAAATACCGTGGAACAATGTAGCATATATTGCAGTTTTCATATTATTTACATCACCCTTGTTCTGTAAAATTGCTCTTTGATAGTATTTTGTGAGCTTTTTTATTGTCGTTTCCTTAAGACTACCATGCTCTTTGCCTCCTAAATTGACACCACGAACACGCCAATCTTTAACAGCATTTCGCAAAGCTGTCCCTAATCTCTTACTTACGCGATTTACACATTCTTCCTTTTTAATTTCTACAGAAATATCACAAACAGGAAACAGAAATATCACAAATAGCTGAAGTTTTTGAACCTGATCTATAAGCTTCTTTCACTTCCTTATGAACTTGTTCGAACATATTTTTTGATAAAGTACAAGTTGCAGAGTTAAGCTTTTCAACACACCTCATATAAGTTCGTGAAGAAAATGGGGCCATATTCATTGACATACAAAATTTTTCAATAGCAGTATATCCTTTCCCAATATTAGAAAAGGCACTGTCAACTTGAATATTTAAATTAGAACATTCTTGTTTCCTTTTAGTGCCTGATAATACATTGGTGCACTCTAAACAAACAAGTTTTAAATTTCTGTAAAAACCAACTGCACTGCTACAGTCTAATTTGAGAGATATGTTTCCACAATCTACACATTTCACATTAGAAAACAAATTTCACAGTTCAACAGTATTTACAAAAATATATTCACCATTAATATTTTCTGTTTCTATTTGATTACAAGATTGAAAATTCTGCAATCGAGCACAACTGTTTGATGACATGCTTGTGTTCATGCAACGTGATTCTGCACTACTATCACTTATTATGTTACCTTCGGTTTTTTTCCATCTTTTATTATTATTTTCTGTTGCAAGAACAGATTTTCTTTTCCTTCTAGGCATGATTTCAGAAGAACACACAAAATAAATAAAAATGAACGAAGCTTCCACTTCTCTAAACGAACTCGAATTATAAAACGCAATCCATGAAAAAAAACAGTGTTCAGCACTCGTAAATGTAAACAAGTTGGCGCTACGGTTGTGGATAATCTAACTTTGAAAGCAGCATCGATATAAAAATAATTATTTTTACAATAAACCAGGGAGACGATCAGATCTCAGCTGTAAACATTGAAGCAGCTGGGATTTAAAGGGACATTTAAAGGGAAAATGAAAGATATGGGTTACGAAAATTAACCATAACTCCTTAAATATTTATCAGAATGACACGAAATTTGGGTGGAATCTTCTAGACATGTGAAGGAATAATTTAGAATAAAAATATGAAATTCGTCAATTTGGTCATTTTTCGACAAAATGAGATGTACCGAGTCCCCTTAAGTGATCTCTGTCATCTCATCTAATCATTCGGACCACGATTGCCCTTTATTAAATACGAAATGGATACGAAACATCATATGGATACGAAGTATGACATATACATATATGTATGTCAAAATTTTAACGCATCTTGGTGCTTTTCTGTTTAACTTGTCCAAGCGATACACTGGGTTTGGCGCGCTGCCAAAATTACAACTCGCGAGGACGGATGGGCATACAGTTTTAGCGCACGGACAGTTTAGTTTCCTTTCCGCAGGACCGTTATGGAGGAGCGTAATCCTACGTTAAAAAAACTTTCAATCCAAGTTGGCAGTCCTTGAACATTTTTTCTACATAGGTTAATATTGAGGTGTGAGAATCAAATAGTGTTAGTTTACAGCAGCCTTAAGTAAATACGTGATTAATGATATAAAAAAATAAAAATAAAAATAGACCGAGATAGAAAAGGTACGTACGATTAACGTTCTTCATCACTGGCTGAAACAATTAGGGATGTGAGAATAGTGACCGGAACTAATGCTCCCTCACATGCATAGGTAGTTGAAATGGGAGACTGTCCATTTGGATACAGGAAAAACCGAGTTTGTTTTCCAATTTTGACAAAACCTCTTCAAAATCTAAAATATCATGTTAAGACATCTGTGCCGGTGATTATGAAAGTGGCCTAATTCAAGAATCTAAAAAAAAAGTTTATCAGTTATTTCATATTGCATTCTTTTATATTACCGTAATCTGAATCAATGTTTGCAAAACTGAACAGTTAAATAAAGTTTATTGATGCGTCATTACACAGAATTCAGTTCATGTTCAAACTCAAACCTTCAAATATCTCGAAACGAAAAATATATGACTTAGACCACTTTTATAACCAACGGCACATTTATGCAAAATTAGGGAGCAATCATTACTCTGTCTAATGTAAACAATCGTAACAACTCTTAAATTCCTCTATAATAGTTAATTTGCGTTTAGAGTGATTAATCATCCCCACTGCGTAACCTTCCAGTTTCTGGAAACCATTAATAGTTACCGTATGTGATATATATTTTTTGTTATAGGTTATCACATAACGACAAAAACAAACGACAAAAAATATAATAACAACTGTGATCTGAACTCCATTAAATACCCTAACGTGTATGTGTATAGAAAGAGTAACTCAGACAAACCTTCCTTTGCATTTTCTGTGTTCATTTATTTTGAGCCCGAGGATTAAAACAAAAATAAAGTTTGTGATAATTAGATTTAACGAAAGAAAGTGTTTGCTTTGGTTTTTGAAATTAAAAAAAATCCTTCTTCGAAATAATTTGATATTATACTCACAGATTCTTTATGCTCTGTGGACTGTGTTTTGATTTTATTTGATGAATTTCGTCATTCTAATTTTAGAATAATGATTTTTTTTCTTTAAAGCATTTTAGAGGGTTGTTTAGCTGATTATATGATCTTGACGGGATAATGACTAATATTTTGTTCTTTTGTATGAATGTATATTAATTTATTGAAAATATCTATTTTAAAAAATGTCATGCCCTATAGCTATATATGCATAAAGTAGGGTGATTTTTATTCAACTGTTAGTGTTCAGTGTAATGTTGGAAAGGACCTATGCCCCACTTTTTGCTGTAGCATACCTTTATACGGATGTGTGTAAAAGAATTCACGATTAAAAAACATATTGAGTTCGTTTTAGTTCCACTAGATGGCGTTGATGGTATAAAAATTGGGTAGCATATGATACTATTGTTTGCTGCCTGAATACTGTCTGGTGGCTAACATGGGAGTCGTACGAAGTATTTAACTAAAGAGGATGTATATCTTCGCTGTAAATCACCAGGAGGAAACAGTGATAGCTGCAAAAAGCATCGAACTTTGCAAGTGATGTTATTTTATCAAATGGATGCCTACTCTCCATACTCGACTAATCATCGTTCTCTATCAGACAGAACGCAGTCTCACGTCAGCTTTTATCGCGACGACGTATTATAGATTTCTCGCGTGATCGTCCTAAAACGGGTGATCAAACGGATATTTTTATAGAAACTGTGCGAAAATACACGAATTTATTTGACAGTTCACACGAACATTATTATTATTATTATTAATATTATTATTTATTAATTGTTTTAAACGTAGGATTACGTTCCTCAATAACGGTCCTGTGGACAGGAAAATTTCAGACGCTAAAACTGTCTGTCCGCCCGTCCTCGCGAGTTATAATTTTGGCAGCGCTCCAAACCCAGTCTATCGCTTGGACAAGTTAAACAGAAAAGTACCAAGATGCGTCAAAATTTTGACATACATATACAGTGGTGCCTCGGAGTTCGTCGGTAATCCGTTCCTTGGAAACCGACGAACCCCGAAACCGACGAACTCCGAACCAAATTATCCCATAAGAATTAATGTAAAACGAATTAATCCGTTCCACGACCTCGTGGTCGACCATTATCTTTATTATCTTCGCCTTGTTTTTAAACTATTATTGCTAAATAATAACAAATTAAGTTGAATTACATTGTTATTACAAGAAATGTAAAGAAATAAATGCTAAATTAGAAAATGACGGAAGGCAATTCACTTGGAGGAGTCTTTTCTCTGCGCATCCTTTTTATCCCACTAGGACCTGGTTCAGGCTCATCACTAGTTGTTTTTTCTACAGGGGTTTGCTTAAAATAGCAATCGAGCGTTACCTGCCTCTTCCGATTTCTTAGTAAATTATTGAAGAACGGCATGATGGAATCGTTCATCTTATTGATGACAGAACAGGCCATGGTTTTATTCGGGTGGAAATTGTCTATTGTAACTTCAATTGTTGTCCACATACGAAGTGTTTGTTTCAGTTCATCTGTCGTTATTGCTTTCTGCTCTTCCTCTTCCTCCCCCTAACTATCAGCAGTAATTATTTCGACCCTTTCAGCACGTTGTTTTTCGTCCTGCAACTGCTGCAAGTCTTCCGTGGTGAGATCTTTACGATTCGAGTCCACCAACTCCTCGACATCGTCAGCATTTGCTTCGAGACGTAGATCGTTGCAGAGATCTAAAATCTCTCTCATCATACTCGCCTCCTCCCGTATTTGTTCCGTCTCTAACCCCTCAAAGTCTCGCTCGGAAACAGCTGATGGCAATAACTTCCTACAAGCAGAGTTTAGAGTTTTTCTCGTGACCTCGGACCAAGCCTTATCTATCAGTTGAACAACCTGATAGACATTATAGCAGTTTTTCCAGAAATCTTTTAATGTCAAAGCGGTCGAATTGGTATTATCGAAACACTTTTGAAACGTGTTTCGTATAGTTTCTTGAAATTGGCCATCACAAATTGATCCATGGGCTGGATAAGGGAAGTGGTGTTAGGTGGCAGATATTTCACAGTAATCCCCTCAATTCTTCACCTAAATCCCAGCAATTCTGCTTCCAATTCTTCACCTAAATCTGGTGGATGTGCCGGTGCATTATCGAGGACGAGAACACATCGCAATGACAACCCCTTTTCCTTCAGATATTTTTTCACCATGGGCTCAAACACTTTCCTGACCCACTCGAGAAACAATACCCGAGTTACCCATGCCTTAGCGTTAAAACGGCACATCACTGGTAAACTGTCTTTGCACACATTGAAACGCTTAATTTCCCTAGGTTTTTCAGAGTGGTACACTAATAAAGGCTTAACCTTGAAATCACCACTCGCGTTTGCACACAGGAGGAGCTTGAGTCTGTCTTTCATGGGTTTATGACCCGAAAGAGTTGCTTCTTCTGCCGTGATGTAGGTTCTTTTGGGCATTTTCTTCCAAAATAAACCTGTTTCATCACTGTTAAATATCTGAGATGAAACAAAACCACCAGCTTCAATAAATTCACCGAATTCTTGCACATACTCACCGGCTGCTTTTTTATCGACGCTTGCTGCTTCGCCGTGTCAAACGACGCTGTGTACGCCATGTCTCCGTGTGAAACGCCAAAACCAACCTGAAGATGTTAGAAAGTCCATCTTTTCTTCATCGTCTTTCGTTATGTTTGTGTAAATCTCTTTCGCCTTTTCACAAATAATGTTTTGATCTACACTGTCACCAGCACGCTGCTTTTCCTTTATCCACAGCAAGAGAAGTTTCTCCATTTCGTTTAGAGCATGTGGTCGTTGCTTAGCACTCACCGCATGTGACACCTTTGGTAAAACAGTAGCTTCTTTTATCTTGTGCCTATGATTCCTGTATGTACTTGCCGTTGATCTTGGTAAATTATACTGTCTAGCTACATCTGCCACTTTCATGCCTTGCTCAATTTTTGAGATTATTTCCCTCTTAGTTTCGATTGATACAAAGTTCATTGTTCGTTTTTGCTTTGAGTCAGCAGCAGCAACTGTTTTCGGACCCATTTTCGAATACTATTTTTAACAATTTATATAAAAAAAATCACTGTATACAGTACTATAAATACAGTACACTGTATATACACTACACTTCAGTATATATATACGCACTAAACGCAATTTATAATGGGTATCAATGCGAAGTTTTGTTTCACAAAGTGCTGCTTTCAATCGATGTGTACTACACAAAGGTCGACGCGAGACTGGGCAACACCTTCTCTCAGCGGAAAGCCGGCTCTCAGGTGACCTCAAAATGCGTGACGTATGTTTCCGCTGAGAGAAGGTGTTGGACTGGGTCCTTTGTTTGAATGCGCTCTCAGCTAGCGGGTGCATGGGGGGAAAAGCGACGAACTCCGACGACACCGACGAACTCCGGTAACAAATTTGCGATGAAATAACCGACGAACTCCGAAGCCGACGAACACTGAGAGCGACGAACTCCGAGGTACTACTGTATATAGATATACAGGTGGTTATCAAAATAATGGAAACACATATAAATAATAGTAGTGTTTATGAATGTGCTTCGTATTCCTTAAAAAACATGTCTGGCCACCGGTATTTTTTTATATAATATAGTGTATAGTGTTTTATATAATATAGTGTATAGTGTTTTATATAATATAGTGATAGTCTACTGTCAGGTAGCAGTAATGAAGCTAAGGGCATTGTGCTTTTGGGGGGAACAGCGTAAAATGTCAAACCTTGCAGACCTTGCGAAAATGCAAATTGTTCGAGGGTGTTTAAATTGAAGTATCTGTTACTGCAACCCCCAGGTTAATAGGTGTTTTTCGAGCTATGGTATCGAAAGTCATGATAGCATACATAGTGCACGGAAAACATCCTTTGCCAAACAGAATAGTGGACGAAAGGGAGAGCTGAGTGAAACAGACGGACGAGGTATTGAAGCGGATTGTGACATGAAAAAAGAAAACTACTGCAACTAAAATGACTGGAGAGCTCAATCTGCATCTGCATGATCCGGTATCAACCATTTGACGTAGAAGGGAATTTCACAAATAAAGCATTTAAGGAAGAGCAGCTATTCCAAAACCACTCGTAATACATGCCAATACAAAATATCGTCCACAATGTTGCCACGAGTGCAAATCCTGGTCGAGTAATATGTCGGAAAACGACATTTGGTCCGACAAATCATTGTTCACATTGTTCCTCGCAACAGGACGTGCGCATGTCTGGAGAACACCTACACAAGAGTAAGATTCTGGCTGTCTCATATCAACTGTCAATCGTGGATGTAGATCCATCAGGGTTTGGGATGGCATCTCATGGTTTACTTCAGGCCCTATTGTAAACCTAAAAGGGCGATTGAATGGAAAGGACTATGTCAAAATTTTAGCTCCATTTTTGTCCATCCTATGGTGTAAAATTTGTTTCTTGCAGGAGATGGCGTTCTCCAGGATGATAATCCCCCTATACATACAGCTAAATCTATCAAGTATTGATTTGAAGAGCATGAAAAAGAAGTCAAATATCTTATCTTGCCCTTTTCAATCTCCCCGACTATATATCATCCAACCACTGTGATCTGTATAAGCGGATAGAACCAGTTATCGATATCCACCACCACATCTCTACAGGAACTTTCATGATTTTTCTCTGAAGAATGGTATAATACATTCTTAACCATTATTCATGACTTGTATAATCCAATTCCAAGGTGAATCAGTTGATATTACATGACAAAGGTGATCCTTCTCCGTAATAAATGTTTTCATGATGTTTCTTAGTGTTTCCATCATTTTGATAACTGCCTGTATATACATATGTACATATACATATAGATACATATATACATAAAAAATAGGTAAGCAACGATAAGTAATCCTACGTTAATAACCCACGGTAGTTTCGTTAGAAGAGACTACCTGAAATTTTTTTTTCTAATGCGGAGGTATTTTTTCGGATAGACATTCGCCTGGTTTATTCACCGCTGTTTTTCTGGCCATTTTATTATGGGAGCACCATATAGGTGGACCATCATCGCTTCCTATGAAGGGACGACACAAATGGAGGTATTTTAGTGGCGCGCGTCGGGATTCGATCCGAGCACCCTCAACATCGAAAACATGCTCAGTTTACTCCAAGGCCACCTCGGCTTACACGAACATTAAAAAAATGTTTTAAAGTAGTGTCGTTATGTTGTAATTAATTGAATTATTAATATAAAATTAAAATGAAATTACATTAAATTTTATGTTGTGTTGTTTCTTTTGTCAAAGTAATGAGGAAAACGTTCACGAATTTGAATTGCAGCATTGGCCGATCTCCGATTTGTTAATCCAGTTTCCACAAATGCGCGTGCAGGCCCGCACTCTTCTTGAGTTTCTGCGGCTGTCCCTTCTCCGCTATTATTCTTTGATATAACATAATTGTGGTAACCGCAAGCTGCTGTTACAGTATAATACGCATTTTCAACATCTGCTTCTATAGCTCTTAAAAATCCCTAGAAGAAAGTGACCATACTGGATCGCTCACAAAGGTATCGCGTCCTATTTTAACAAAAAGATTTAACCAGACTCAAATAAAATCTGCCTACTCATTTCCTGGTTAATATTCATTTATTATATGATTGTCCATTAAACGGACGTCGATACTCAAGCTCGGTGGTTCAACGCAAACAAAAACGTTTTTACACTGAACAATATTAAAAAAAAGCAATTTTGAATTCACATAAGACTGGACAACTAACGCCCTCTACATATGAAAAATACAACTAATTTCCGTTACACCTATGTGACGTCCCCATAACGCAGACTGCTGCGAAGACCACTGGATCGCTTTCCGCGCTACGACAGACCGCTTTCTGTGTGCTAGATAGACTTAAGAATGACTTTTTTTCTTTGAAAGAAAATGGCGAGTTGGCAATAGTTTTAGGTAAAGGTAAGTAGCCTGTTGGGAAAAGTTATGACGTAAGTCTTACCTATGTACGAACTTTTGTGTTTTACAGAAAAAAAACTAGCTGTATTATTCCAAATTGCTTTTATTACTCTTTTCAATCTAAATTTATCTTGCTAATTTTGAAACGTGTGACATGGAACTCGACTTTTGTAATTATTTTGATTATTATATTGTTTTAACTCTACAAAAATATACTATTTTCTTATTTCACAATTCCGAAACAACATTAAATCGGTTCCATGCACATTTATAAATGTATTTATTTAATTTTGTAAATCTTAAATTGTCTATGTGCTGAAAATCATTCCTGTGGTTTTTCGTACCGGTTTTCCTGAAAGAAGGGAATGTGCCTCCCGTAGGCAATTAAGCGTGACCTGTAACAGTACGGATAGTACCCAAGGTCAGGGAGAATTACTTGCCACCCTATCGGTCATTGGGGGGACATAGTTCCTCCATAGCAACGACCCAGCAACCATCTTTTAACCAATCATATTGCTGAAAGGTGTTAATTGTTCTAGAACATTTTATGACGTCTGCGATTTTCGGTGCTGGGAAGTTTTAACGGTTTTTTGAGTCAGTTGAAAAAAAAGCTGCGACTGTGCTATAGCTCGAGGTTGTCCGCTCTTCAGCCCCGGTCGCCATTTTTGTATGCTGAGATATCTCGAGATTTCTGGTCTGCTTTTGGACCAAATTTAGTAATACAATGAGAGATAATCATCAGTCTCCAATGAGGGTGGTGGTAAGTAAAAATAATTTGTAATATATTTAATTAGGCGAGAGCATACAATAATTAATATATGTAACTAGGCTTTATTATGTGTTCTAATACTTTCTTAATGTATGTAGATAATTATTATGTTGTCTCTGTGCAAATTGTAACTAACGATAAAAATGATTTTAAATAATAAGAAGAGAAATTAAATGGTAATATTATTTATTAAAATTGAGTTTGTTTCTCTAATTATCTCAGACATGTGTCAGAATGTGTTTTCTCCAATTAACAATTTTAAAAGTGTCACTATACGATCATCTATTTTATTACCTGTTTAATTCCACATAATAAAACGCCTCCAAGCCTACTACGAAAATGAATAAAACAGACCTGAGAAAATTCTCAGCAGATTAAAGATTGGATTAGAGTAGATCTTTGTCTACTTTACTCTAGTTACTGATAATTATGTCAGTTTTCCGTTATTGAAAATGGTCATTTATTTACCGGAGCTACAGACACATCATTATATTGTACCATACACACAGCAAACTATGATTGAATCTTCAGTAAAAGAGCAACCAACAGATAACGGGTTGATGCTGACTGTCGGTACTCGGGTTGTGCTGTTGACCGGTGATGGTGACCTTTCTCCGTCGGCAACTACGCTGGGCTGGCGGCATGGGTTGGTGCTGACTATCCGGTACTCGGGCTGTGCTGTCTGGAGTCTCAGGCGGTTTCTCGGGGGCTGGTTGCTTTGGGGTATCAGGCAGGTTCTTTGACGTTCTCTTCCTTCGAGGTTCTACTTCCATGCTCTTTCTAGCTGTCGCATTAATATACGCTTTCCATGTCAGCTATCTCGATCCACCCGTTTCGAGCATATATCTCGATATCTCTATAACTATCAGACTAGCTCTCTCTTTTTATTTCGATTTAATCCCCTCCCCTGGCGACATCACCTAGCCAATGGGAACGTTTGGATATTTTCTACTCGACCACTTTCATATTTTATCTTTTTTCTTCCTTCAATCTATATTGAGGGGGCGTAATCCCTTCTCTGAATTCCTTTTTCTCTTGCGTTATCTTTCCACGCTTCCTAATTTTCACGCTTTTGCTCTAATGAACTCCCCAATCTTTACTGACCCCTTCTCTTCGATATTCCTTTCACTTGCGACTTCCCCGCCTCCAATTTCTGCCTGGTAACTTCATCAACCACAGCTGATCAGTCCTTGACCATTCTCAAAATTGCTATCTGCCTTCTCTCCTTTTCCTAACGATGTTTTTCTCTGCGCCTGTTCTGTCTTGTCTCCTCTCCTTTCTGAATAAATGCCAACAGCCCTGTGACATTCCACCCCCTTCTTACACATCAACAAATCCATCTATTCTACATATCCTAATTTCATAATTTTCCGCGAACTGCGAACTTCTTATCATTCGCCTCTGTCCTGATCACCAAAATATCCCCTAAGCGAGACCTCCTGCGTTATCTCTCTTTTCTTTCCCCCTAGCATCTAAATCATCTGTCTTTGCCTTCGACCGTGTCTACTTTTCAATGCCCTTCGTCAATTCATATTGACGTATCATATACCATATATCACTATAATATCAAAGTTCGCCCATATATGACAATACCTTTAAACTTATGTCATAAGCCCTGCTAGCATCTACCGCATTTTGAGAACTACGGCTCTACATCTGTCTCCGCAAGGTGAACGTTTACTTTCCCTAGAATTTATGTTAAAATATTGCATTAATTCAAAGAAAAATAGTGTGATGAATGTTAAAGTTTCTCTTCCGAAGTCGATCTCTCGAATTTCTTATATTTCTTAGTAATACTCGAGTAAATATACATATTTTATCGCCCACGTTTGAAATGAAGTAAAACTTTCTGCTTCTAAAATAGGCTTATATCTTTCAGTCTCTGAATGTTTTTGATTTTCTACACTTTAACCTTTTCCTTACGGGTTGGGATAGCATGTATCCCAAGAATATGGGCCCAAGAATGAATATATATATATATATATATATAACCCCCTTAATGGCCATTCTTACAAAGGGGCTATGAAATTTCCCCTTCTAAAGAGGGAATCGGAAAAATGGACCCCGTAAGCTAAAGGTTAAGGGGACAGTGGACCGTCAACCTCATTTTTTAAATTTTCAATATTTTACTCTACTACAAAAGGAGAATAACTAATATTATTCTCCAGTACATTGACGACCTTCAGAATTCCCAAATAAATATTTTGCAAGAACAAAACCCGCATTTCAAAAAGTTCTTCAAAAATGCTACACTTTATTGAAAATGCTCCATGCCAGTTTATTTTCTCCTGATTTCTTTCAAATTTCTCAAGGTTGTTTATCGAAGTGTTTGCCCCAAAATTGTGCATAATTCTTCAAAAACACAAATAATTTCTGTAATTTAAAGACAGTGAATTAAAGCAAAAACATAAAATCAACAGGGAAATAAAAATTAATTATTATTTATAGGCTTATATTCATACAAAATAAAAATCAAAGCACAAATATATTAATACATATACAGTAAAGTTATATTAAAAAAGTTAAGGTTTTTAAAGGATCTGGAATTCAGTTGGAGTATTTTTAAAAATTCTAGTATTTTTGAAATTTTTTTTTGAAAAACAGGCATTAATCTTTCAAAAATTTCTTATTTTGAATTCTAAGGGTCTTGAATTGTACTAAAAAAGAACACAAATTATTCTCATTTCGTATATAGAGTTAAAAATCAAAAATTTAAAATTTCGTGGCTCAAGGTCCCTTGCCCCCTTAAAACTATTTTATTTCCCCTTTTAAGCAGAATCCTTCCTAAGTAAAAAGCAACGGTTTTAAATATTTAACAGAAATATAAAATTTAATTAAACGTATGAAATTTAATGAGACAATTTTTCAAAAAATATATACTTTTTATAAAGCTTCTTTAAGGGAAAATAAGATGTGCGATCGAAATTCCACATTTTTCTTAATGCATCCCAAGAGTCTTCTTCTTTCAGAACGGAAAAAAAGATACTTCTTTCAAATAATTTAATTACAGCTATACTTAAATAAAAATTGTAATCAATCGATGGGAAGAGCTTTGTTATACGTGGACTGAGTTTTGTGAAATACTGAATTTATAGGTTCTGAAACGAAGGTATTAAACATTCACGGGAAAACTTAAGTGAAAATATTTATGCGTGTTGGAAGACTTGCCACATTAGAGCAAGGCCATTTTGACTTTGCGCAACGACGAAAAGCAAAGCTCTTCTTTATTGAAGTAAGTGAATGACTATTAAATGCAATCAATTAAATGCGTCTTTAACTTTATTGGGCTCCTTGCATTAACATACGGAGGGTACAGAGTGAAAGTGAACCAAGTCCACGAGAGTCAGACAAGTGAAATCAGAAAGTTAAACAACTCTACTAATTAACCATTTACTTTGTTTGATGTGCTTCAAATATATAAATTTTTTTCTTGCGGACATACTTCACTTTTGTGTTGAAATATATGATTTTTTTATTGTCTAATGGTAGTGTTAGTACGAAATGGCCCAAAATGGACTTCATTCATTTTAACTCTGAATCTTCCAAATACGCCGTGAAAAAAGAGCCTTCGAAGAAAGAAAACTTTCTCACATCAGTTAGATGGCAGAATATCTGTGAGACTCTGTTTTAACAGACGGTCATTCGAGTGACGCCCAACCACTGGAAAGCGAAATAATGTATCACTGGTAAGTCCGTGATAATGATCGAAGAAAATTTGTGATACTTTATGAATGATTCAATAAAAAAAGTAATGACTATGTTCAGAGATGTGTCATTGGCCTAAAAAATTTAGATTGTATTGGAGTTATTTGGAGGTTATTGAAAAAGGAAAACGTCCTCCCTTCGCAAGGGTGTTTCATTAAGTAGAATACCAGTCTCGCGGTTTGGATATCTAGATTCTACATCTGGTCTTCACAGACGGTCATTATAACTTTTATTATAAAGAGATCAATTCTACAATGCGAGAATATTATTTCTTCTTTGTTTAAAAATGTGTTTTTAAATCATAAAATCTCTTGGAAAAATTGAAAAAAATTAAAATCAATCGCAATTTCATCCTAGAACACGTCCACAAACTGTTCTTGTACATATTCACATTTGTTTTCCTTTCTAACTATCTGGATGAAAATTTTCTCTTTCGCATAATGTCAACACCAAGCACAGTCAAACTCAAGGGCTTTTTTTGTATGAATTATCGCAATTTTGCTGCATATCAAAACAATAATAGAATTGAAACAGAGCCTACAGTTTCTTGAAATTCGTAGTTGAAACTATTTAACTTTATTGCAAATTTTAAGAAGCTGTGTGTTTCTGTTTTTCGTACCTTACAAGTTTCACGTAAGCTACATTATACCTTTAAAAGGATAACAGAAGATCAAGTCGAGAGTTTAAACTTCAATGTTTATGAGTTATAACGAAACGTTTACGAATACGTTTACAGCAACCCCCTCAGCATATAACATTAACACGGAGGCGGTGTTAGAAAATGACCTGCAATCAAATCTTCATTCCTTTCGGCAGATTCCTTGATTCTGAAATGCCAGTTTCAGATTCTACCTTAATAAACACTCCTAATGCACAGATTTTATGTAGAGTTGGGAATCTAAAGAACTTGTTTCACCCAGTGAATGGGCCAAGCATACTGCCTGTGTTCAGTGAAGGTGAAACGAAAAACAAGCCGAATTCATCTTCTTCTATACTAATAAAGAGACAAGTGGAAGTCGAGAGATCACGTGACCATAACTCATCCGGGCGGGCACCGATCCTCGAAAAAAAATGGCTGACAAATATACAGGAAACGGTGTAATTTTTTTTCTCATGAAAGTACATAAATGTTACATATTTGGAAAGAGCTTCGAAAACTGATAATTTTTTCTGCGTACACTTATTCTGTTAATTCAATAGTTTTAGAGATATTTTCATTCTAAAATCACTCACTGCTGAGAAACCAAATCATCTGGTGCAGTGGTGCTGCCATCTGTCGGCAGCGACGGGAATGAAAATTGAAAGGAATTTATTCACTTGAATTTAATACATTTGTAGGCTTTTTTTTCTTTTGTGGGGCCCGAAGTACATAAATATGTTACACGGATTGCTTGAGCGTAGCTAGGCGAAGCCCGGCTAGTTCCCAATAAAATGGACGCACTACTTTACTCTTCATCTGCAGCACAGCTGTGAAATTTATAAACTGATGGACGTTCAGCCTCTGGTCGAATTCTGTTATGGAGTTTCCCTAGAAACTGATTCCACAAGTCATTTACGTTTCATAAAAACTTACGAACTGGAGAAAAATATTTATTAGACATGCATACATTTATACAGAAATAAAACCTTATGTCAACATATACTGTAACGCTCGATTGAATAATCTTTAACAAAGTTAATTAAAGCCATTGATTTCAAATCCTAAACCAATAAAATTAAAGCAGCCATCAAAATAATTCAGACCATTTATCATTTCATCCGAAATACAGCCTAAAAAGTTACTCTTTTCTTTCCTTTCCTGTTCTTTGCGACTATAAATGTACGAAATTATAAATCACCAACACATCAAAGTTAAAGTAATGAATAAGAAATGCATAAAAAAGTCGTGATAAAGTATTATGTCAGTCAGTACTCTTAAGTAATATTTTTTCCAAATTTATATATTATCCTAGCATTTCTAAATTTCAGACTTGTTTTGTTACATCTTAGGATTCCAGGTCTAAATTACATGGCATAATAAACTTCCTTTTGTACGCCTACTGTAATTTACATTAACTTTTAATTCTGTTTCACCCAAATTAATCCTAATTTCTTTATGATATCCCACTTTCATATTAATTTCAGTAAAAACACTTACCATTGCACGAAAAAAGGGTAAATTGATACCTTGGCAAAAGTGAAATCGTAGTTCTCCAGCTGTCCCAGTTATCCTTTAATTTATAATGGTTGATAAGGAAGGTTTTCAGTATAAGCCGACATAACATGAAAGTTTTGACTAGAAGAATAAGTTGTATGAAGGGTATTTTGGATGTATGGAAACATACTAAATATAGTGACTATCCATTAAACTGTTTCAATGTACAAAATGTTTTATATTACTTTTCAAACGAAACTTTCAAGTAAATTTCTACGATTCCCTTTAAAAGGGTATTGACTGACATGTTTTATCACGACTTTTTTATGCATTTCTTATTCATTACTTTAACTTTGATGTGTTGATGATTTATAATTTCGTACATTTATAGTAGAAAAGAATACGAAAGAAAAGAAAAGAGTAACTTTTACATTAGGCTGTATTTTGGATGAAATGAAAAATGTTCTGAATTATTTTGATGGCTGCTTTAATTTTATTGGTTTAGGGTTTCAAATTAATGGCTTTAATAAACTTTGTTAAAGATTATTCAGTCAAGTGTTACAGTATGATATGTTGACATAAGAGTTTTATTTATGGGAAAACATAACATTGCTCTCTAGCGATGCAGTTAATTAAATCGCTTTTTCCTTACTAAGCTATTCCGCTAACCAAAAGATATCTCATCTTTTAAATTTCATTTTGTAAGTGCCGCATTGACCACGTATTTGGTTTATATATGACGGAATTCTAAGCAAGGTGGCTCTACTTATTTGTCGTTGTTTACGAAGCTATATATATATATATATATATATATATATATATATATATATATATATTAGATTTACAAGAATGTTTTTTGACATTAAACTATTAAATGTTTTTAATTATATTAGTTATTGATTTTATACATAATTTTTTTTACCAGATTCTGATAAATTAGATTTTTTTTTAAGTGCAACTACGATCTCTTTTTCCCTGAATTCAACTTTTTAATACCTTTCTGTGACGAATATAGGCATGAATATGCACACACACACACATATACATGTATGCTACTCATATACTTGTCTATGAATATAAATTACATACTACATCGGATATAAAATAACTGATGAATGAATATATTTGCACTTTAAATGTTTTATTCCTAAATTATTTATTATTTTTCCATATCAGTATAAATAAGAATATATATTTGTTGAAAATTAGAATGTCAGAGGAACATGCATAAGACAAATGAAGTTCTTTGAATTTCTGGAGATATTGTGGTTATACATATGAATGCAACACATTTAAACTCAATACACGTGTATATATGTGTGTTTTTTACTGAGGGTGACTTTCTTTTATAAATTTTACTCTCTGTTTCTATAAGATAAACACTTTTAACGAAATTAACAAGGAGTAATTTTATTAAATTCCTGATATTTTCCTGTTAATTTACTCTATAAATTCGATGTTTTAAATGCTTTTTTTAAGGACTATAAGCAATCCCCATTAATTTTGGTTTTTTTTATTCTTCAAGTTGTTTGGGGTAAGCAGTTTTTAAAAAAATCCCCGGAAAGAAATATACTCTGCCAGTTTCACATACTTCACATGACAGCAGATTTATGATTATTCTGGCAAGCGTTATAAATGAAGATTGCATGGATAGTATATAAAGACGTTTTTACTTAAAATACCTTCAAGCTAAAACGGTATGTAAGAAGGTGTGCGTGTCGAGATGAGAGTGCTTTAAAGCTATCGACTGTTTGAGGATAAAAGTTTGAAACTTTCTTCGGAAAAAAAGTCCTCCAGTTATAAATCCGTTACCCTCGCCTAGTACTACTCTATTACCTTTTGAGTTCGTGGTAAATATTTATAGGAACGGGTAAAACGCACCTAAAAATAATCAGACGTGGAGGTTTTATCGGAATGGCCGGGGGAGAGTTGTCTATTTAAGTTCTTTATCGCAAGCCAGAAATATATGAATAGCTTTTTAAAATTGTCATTTTCTCTCCAAAAAAGCTCGACAAAGAAAATTTTAAGAGAAAAATGCCAATAAAGTGCCTCTAAGTGTGTTTAATATTTAGTTGGCCATTTGCGTCACACTCATTGGTCAACCTATTGATTTTAGCATAATACAAATTAGTTCAACATATTTTAAAAGTGTCTTTGAGCAGTATCAGAAAAATATAATTTAAGCAATTACAAGATTTTCAAATTCCGTTGAGTAAGAGATAGTGGGAATAAGATACTTTTTGATTTCTTTGAACTTTGAATTATCGTAATCGCTTGAGAGGAGGGTTCAAACTTTAGGATGAAGTCAATGCCTGTTACTTTTGGAAAGGGGGAAATTATTTCAACTTTTAGAATGAGGATCAACAGATAAAAATCTAGATCTGAAAGCAAGGTCTATGGTCGTAAACGGCTGTGGGATACCGGAGTTGAAGACAGCTTGTAGAGATTTTCAAGTTCCGACCACTTCATCCGATTACAGACTTATCCTGGGGCTAAGTATGATCAGAATGTACAAATTATCTACATTACCCCGAATCTTCTGTGCGTTTCCCGAAACTGTTGACAGTAAAGTAAAACGTCTCAGTTTAGCGAGGACTGCAAAAATTGGAGAGTTAGCGTGTGGTACACGGCCATGAGGTTGGACGAACTCCGCTTTCAAATAAATAATTGGGTGAAGCATTATAATGTTACGAATTTTACGAGTCTATGGTAATCTGTTTGAATTTGTGTATGCGCCTGAAGAATTTACAGAATAATGAGTTTTATTTTGTGTGCACTTTCTGAAGAGATTTTATTCAATCCTATCGAACCCAGAAAAACGGAACAATAAGATATTAATGCGGCAAAGTAGGAACCTATCGAACCCAGAAAAACGGAACAATAACATATTAATGCGTCAAAGTAGGAACCTGAGTTGACGTTTTAAAAACATTTGACAAAATGAACGTTTTAAAATATTTTACGAAAATAACAGTTATTTCTGAACATTAAAATATATTTCTTAACTCAGAAAACATATCTAATTAATGTGGAATTAAAAAAAAATGTACTACAGGATATAAGTGGTGATAATGATATTAGTTCATCAAGTTTTCGAAGCGATATGTACACCAGCTTTACAATTTAATTTTTATTTTTCATGAAGGTCGTGAACTTTTGGGTACAATTCATTAATAGATTCTTTAATAAAAATGGGCATGAATAAATGGATTAATTACATTTTTATGGCAATATTGTGATAATTCAGGTTTAATTATAGTGATCTTGAAAGTAAAACTGGACGGAATTTGTTACTGGAGTAATTTTTGGTCACAATTTTGATTTTACGCTCTACTCATCTTATATAGAATGGATAAATTATAAGATTTGATTAAGTGTGACTAACATTTAAGTAAATCTTGAAGCCCCTGATTGAAAAAATTGAAATAAATAGACGAACTCGTTTTCTGATCTCTTACAAATCTGATCGTCTTTCTTGATGTTTCAAGGTCATACGGCACCATTCACTGAAAATTACTGCAGAGGGAACTGGAGTTAATGTTAGAGTAATCCATTGGGAGATAACAAGGCGAAGAAAGAACCATTTATGTGAACGTGAAGGGAAAAAAGAAATCTGGCAGCATTCCGAGTTTCAGTTTAAGCAGCAATAGGGATGAAATAGATGCCGCTCTATAGTTAAAGCCTGCAAAGTTTGAGAGATCAGAAACTACGAAGCCAAAAAAAAAAAAAAATACGAGGCAGCAATTAAAAACATGAAACTAAATATTTTCCTCATTTTTTTTCTCTCTTAAATGTTTCTAATTATGGACTCCGAAATGAAATATGGCTGAATGTTTTACCAGGAAAGATTATAATGTTACTTATTTCTATTGCAATCAAAAACTGTAATTCGTCTTGTAATTTTTTATTCTCAGTTTTTTAAATCTTTATTCATCTTCATAAAGCCATTAATTTAAACAACATTTATTTTTACCATTACAAAAGCAAAATTTAGTTTCTAAGCACGCAAGCAAGGCTTAATAGATTTATTAAACGTTCTTTCATAAGCATTGTTTCGTTTGCGTCCAACTAACAAAGTTGTTTTCGACTCTACGTGTCATAGGCGATTAAATTATTATTACCTTGCAGGCAAGCTAGCACATTCCACAAAATCGCTGTTTTGATGGGTAAATGCCATCAGGACAAAAGGCCTGCTGTGTTGGAAAAAATATATTAAAATAACCCAATTATTTAACAATATTTTTTTATCAGATAACAATATGATAGCAGATTAAAGATAAGCTGTTCTTTAACGTTGTCAAAGCATTATCTAAAGTTTGCTATCTGCGACGTTTAATGCAGAAATCTACGTAATATGGAATGGGATGATTGTTTTGCAGATTTTTTCCATGCTTCAGGGGAACCATTGAATTCCTTTGAATTAGCCTTTGTGAGTTATAAAAAAGCTACGAAGATATTCTAAACAATTCTGTACATCGAACTTGGTAACAGCTGAATGAAATATGCTATTCCTTTTAGTTCTCTCTCAATATACTTGTGATCTCAGTCAGGAAGAAAGAAGAAAATACAAAACGAAAAACAAAACTATCACGAGAGAGGTCTTAAAGAAATAGATTCTATTTTACAGAATTACCTTTTCAACCTTGTGGAACACAAATTAGAATAACGAGGACTGAAAATCAGTCCAAACTGCACACAGTCTTAGACGTATTTTTCTAGCATTCTTGAGGAAGTATGGAAGGTAATATATCGACACTTAAAAATCTAGGGCAAACCTTTGATAACTGTTTGAATGTTTTGATGAAGAAGAAGGTGGACACAATCAATACTGGCATATATACTGACATACTGACTTCGTAATAATGATATGTAACAGGAAGTATCTGTATTATTTTATCCATACAGCGTAAAGGGTAAATTATTAAAAAAAGCAAATTTGTTAGTTAAAAACATCCGAGTTTATCTATAATCACGTTAGATAACACATGTCTGAAAACAAAATATTTTTAAAAGTTGTTTGCAGTTTGATAACTGATTTCTATGTATTTTTTCGTGCTGATTTCAAAAATGAAATTAATTTTTTTCTATCACGTCAGGTTATCTCACAAAAAGAGTGTGTATTTTGGG